>NIVC01001050.1:59682-199682 GCA_002269645.1 Macrostomum lignano | reverse complement strand
TAATTTTCGTAGTGTATTTTAACTTTATAACACAAGGCCAGGATATTAATTCGGTCCAGATTGTCATTTAAGTAAATTGTGGATTTGGTTTTTTCACAAATTTTGAATTTTGCTATCGCTTGTTTACCTTGCTGTTCCAAATTTCCTATCTAGACCCACATTTTAGTAGCGGATCTAATTAAGTGCAGAGCGGACTTTACAAGTTCTGCAGATCGGTTTGGCTTGGCTTAACTGGGTCCTGTTTGCACTATTTGTCACCCGAGACAAATTACGGACCCTCTGTCTGTACAGGCGTGTCTTCTGTCCGCATTTTTATTGCCTTGGACTCGGCAGCTGTTTGTTTCGACTCTTTGTTTTTGTCTGCGGGTGAAAAATAGTCTGGCTAAAGGGGTGTTGAGAGGACTATTGGGCCTGGAAAGAGATAGGGAAATCCAACTCATGGCATGTTGTGACATGCAGAGCGGATTTTTCATCTATCTACCTACCTACCTATAGGTATATATGGATATATCTATCTATATATCTATCTATCTATCTATCTATCTAACTATCTATCTATCTATCTATCTATCTATCTATCTATCTATCTATCTATCTATCTATCTATCTATCTATCTATCTATCTATCTATCTATCTATCTATCTATCTATCTATCTATCTATTTCTTCTATACACTCGTAGTTTTGTCATTACTAAGTTTTGTCGATTGTCATACTAGTTTTGTATGATAATGACAAAGTTTTGTTATTTTGTTTTGTCATATATACTAGTTTTGTTATTACTTGCATTAGTAATGCGATGTCCAATTGATTGATCCGTTTAAGTGGCTTCTTTACAGACTGAGAGACAACACTGCTGCTGCTGTTTGTTTGTTTTTCGCATTGCTGTTTCTGTTGGTTGTTACCCTCGGTGCAGTGCCTTACTTTACAGTCGCTGAACTGCTGCTGCTGTCGTGGAAACGTACATGTATTTAGGAACATTAGTGTCATGCTTTGTTGACGACATTCATAAGAGAACATCGCGTCACTAGTATAATTTTCAATTCAGCTCACCATATCTATCTGGCATAGCTAGCGAGTGCGAGTGCACATATAAACCGGCTAGAGCTAAATTAACAAATGATCACATTAGTTCTTTTTTTAGATCATACCCCCACTCTTATCCCGTATCTCAGGTCTCAGGGTTTTCGAGTGCTAAAAATAGCATCAGTCAAGTCTCAACCCCGCGCCCACCCCTCCTCCTAGCAAAGCACGTGCATACATACGCTCGTATATAAATAAGATCGAACTAGTCTAGGGCAGAGAGCTAGAGAAGCTGTGCTTTCAAAACACTTGAAATCTTTTAAACTCGCATGACTTGCAATAAATAGTCAGGCATAACCGGAGCAATGTCTGAAACAAATGGAAACAACAACAGTACTCAGGCTCGCGTATCACCAGACAGGCCGAGTCCTGCTAATCAGTCAGGCAGCCTACTACTCAAGCGTCGTCGATTGCGCAGCACCACCTATGCGAATAACAGCAGCATGTCCAGTGTCACCAATGACAATGACGGCACTGCTGGGTCGGTTTGGAGTTCGGCGTTTAATCTGACCCAGCTGCGCGTGCGAACACCGTCAAGTCAGCCGCAGTCTCGCACTGTCAGTCAAGTTCGATCTGTTGAGAAACGCAGCGCGGATATAGCTAAGCTTAGCCTAAGACTGATGCTGTTGCAGCGGCTGAGTAGTATGAACGCTGATGTGCGAGAGAGGGCGTTGTTTATGATGCGGCAAGCCAACTGTGACTGGGATGGCTGGTGAGCTAAAATTTAGTTTTGTTTTAGTATACGTGGACTAGCAATAACAACCCCCCTCTGGGGAGGCACCCAATGAACGATTAATTAAAAAAACTATTTGTTTTGGCTTCTTGGATGTCGATTGTGTAAAACAAAGATATCATTTGCTATCACTGATGTCACGATTTCCTGTCTAAGTCATCAGCTTTCCTTTTCAGCCTATTTTGGCATCTCCCCTTTGGGAATTGGCGTCTCACCAGCTTTCCTTTGATTTTGAATTGAACCATGGCCTTAGCAGCTGCCCCATGACCTATAGAGCCATGGAATAAACTGAAGCCAGTAAGGTCGTGAAAGATATGAATTTACAAATTTACGACTATTTTCTTCTTAAGCCCCCTCACCTACGCAGCACACGGCTAAAATTAGCTTCTCTGCTTCTAAGCCACAAAAAGGGGCGTTTAGGCTTCAAAATTAGCATCAAGACAGACTAGACTTAAAACTGAGTATTTTAGGCTTGAAGTGAGCGTCAACAATGTACATTTGAGTATTTATTGTGGCCCCGGCACTCAATCTAAATTTCTTATAGAGCGGATACAGGTAAACAGTGGAACTACTAAGTTAAATACGGAACTGTAGCCAAATATAAGGCAAGAGCAACATTCCCCATTTAAAATTTCTTTTTCGATTTGGGCATGCTAAGACTACTTTTACTTGTTCCGGGCGACAAGGCAAAGGTTTAATTACAAAATTTACCGAACAAATCCAAGCCAATATGGCTATAACTAAAACTAGCTATAAGTAAAAGCTATGACTATAACTATGCCTCAGGTGCCCCCAGCCGGAAGTCAGCAGCGGTCTCACTGCCGCTGACAAGACTCGATGGTTGGCGCGGAAACTGGCCAGATTTGCGGACGAGTTCGGCGCCACCTGGGCTGGCGGCGCGGCCGCTAGGAGGGCTCGGGAGGTGAGGCTGAGCTGGATGTTCAGGGAAGGGCTCGAGCGGGCCCTACTGTAGACATGGCGCTGCAACTGCGCAAACCAGCAAAGAGGCAAACAGTTATACATGTACATGTCCATTCTGCTGACCCCTGAGCATGCACACGGATACTATGTGGACACGCACGAAATTGCACTTGAATAGCAGAGGCCGGCAAAATTTTTACCTAGATAAATAAAGAGATAGATAAATAGAGATAGACAAGATAGACAAGATAGACAAGATATTTATATAGATAAATAAAGATAGACCTAGATAGATAAATAAATAAGCCAGATAAATAACCTAGCGCATGATTGCGGTCCAGAGGAGGGAGGGAGGAGAGGTAATAAAGGGAAAAGAGAAAGGAGAAAGGTGATGCGAGGGAATAAAGGAGATAAGAATAGAGGAGAATAAAAAGAATAGGAGAGGAGAGAAAAGCGAAGAGAAAGGAGATTATAGAGAAGAGAGCTGAGAAGAGACAAAAACTTTGAGTGGACCGGATTGCTATTGTGAAATTGCACAGGACCCGAGGGCCGGATAGAGAGGCTTTGCCGGCCGCATGGGGCTCGCGGGCTCGAGTTTGCCGACCCCTTTACGTATTAGACCTAGATAGATACCGACAGACCATTTTTAGTATAATGGATTTGAGCCTCCCAGAGTCATCACGACTGTCGCCCGTGAACTATCGCAGATGAGCCTGCCTCAAGTATCAGGTAAAGCCGAATTACGTCACTGTCTCAACCATCATCTGACCGGCTTTGAGTCAGTCCGATGTCGCGTAGCGTTTCTGTTGATTCTCTGCTCTGAACTGGCTGCCAAGGCGGTGCTGCAGTGCAATGCTATGGCTCTGGGGCTCATTGTCGGTTGTTGCTCCGAACTGCTCTGCTGCCACATTGCTCCCATTGTGATTGTTCGAGGCTGGGTGAGATGGCTTATAATCTTATGCTTGTTGAACGATTTAAAATATACTTTAGTTTTGTACTCATAACAATGCCTTGTAGGCTGGGGTTAGGGTCGAGTAGGGTCGTCTTGATGAATTGGTGGTCTTGATCAATATAGGATGGGTTGTCTAGATCAGTGGGATTGGGTTTCCCATACAACTGGAGTATCTACATGTAAACCAATGGGTTAGGGCTATTTGGATCAAAGCGGTGGTTTTGCCAAAATCAGGGGTCGGAATAATTTTTTACCTCCAGGGCAAGATAGAAAATCCAGAGCATGACTGCGGGCCAGAAGAGGGAGACAGAGAAGAGGGAATAGAGAAGAGAGTAAAGAGAACAGAAGAGAATAGAGAACGAGAAGTGAGAGAAGAGATAAGAGAGGAGATAAGACAGAAAAGAGCTGAGAAGAGACACAAGCCTCGAGCCGGCCGGATTGCTTTTGTAAAGCTTCAAAGGACCCGAGGGCCGGATAGAGAGGCTTCGCAGGCCTCATGTGGCTCACGGGCTGGAGTTTGCCGAGCCCTGGTCTAGATCAATCGGGTGGGTTTGTCCAGATGAATTAAGTAGGGTTGTCTTGATCGATAAGGTGAGGGTTTCAGCATTAAATAATTTGTGTCTGGGCCTGTATTGAGATGGAAAAGTTGTCTTGACGTAACCTACAATTAAATCAAGTCAACCACACTACCTCTCGTTGTATGTATTGCAGAGCTACTTCATCAACGCAGCTGAGTTCACCCGAGCAACCGGGGTTGGTCGCAGACTGCTCACTGCCCTAATTCTGATTGGCTGTATGGGCGCGTTTGCCAGCCGTACTCAAGGTCACTGAGAGCTGCTGTGATTGGCCCAACCAACTCCAAGTCATGTACATACGAGTGTTTGTGTACATAAAACAGTCGAACTTGCTATGTAAGTCAACACTTCAATGTACCAACTACTAATTGCAAAAAATCACAAACGCTGTTTTTTAAACCTTTTTGGTGCTCTTCTACGCTTTTTTGTATAGCATGTTGCATTCTTGCATCAGTATTGTAAGTTTTTTGTTCTTTTCCAGTCATTTTTTACTTTGTGCGCGACGAATAAAGTCCCAGCTAGATATGCAATTGCGCTTTTTTAATTCATGCAGGCAAAACTTAATTTGCTTACTGTACATAATTGCCATTGAATGCACAGCAATATTATTTTTAAATCATATTGGTAACTGTAAATATAAATGTTAGACATGATATTTTTAATAGAATGAGCAAAATTCACTACGCTGATAAGTAGTGCTGGTGCTGGAGCAGTATCGAATATACCAAAAATGTTAACTGTTCTATTTATTTTATCTCTCAAAGTTAATTATTAAAACTCAAATATTTCTAAATAACCTAATTATTTAAACAAACTGTTTTGTTCAAACAGACGCATTTTAGTGCGGTGCAGATGTTAAACTTTCATTTAGATCAACCTGGCAACCCCTGTTGAAAGAGTCAAGTTAGTTTGAGCAATAGATTCGACAATTCAGCGGCTAATTCTTGCAAGCTTTGTACAGCAGAGCTCAAACAACGGCTTTAGCAGCCTCTTGACCGTACAGGCAGAATACGTAGACGGAACCGCTACCGACCGACGCCCTCTAAGTTGATCGGATGGCCTCAGCGAAGTTGCACAAGACCGATTATTCGTATTGCTGGCCGAATATACATTAACAAACTGCTACATTAGGCCAGTCTCGTGCATTTCCTACATACTGATAACTGCATGTACCTGTAGCATGCAATCTTATAAATTTTATAAGCTATAAATTAGGTCTTAAATCGTGAGTACGAAAAACCTACGCTAAAGTTTCAAAGCTCGATCATTCAGCACATCCAACGTCATTCCCAGGCGCGTCGCCACCGGGGAGGGAGTGACAGGGGGGACATGTCTCCCAGTAAAAGCTATGGGGGACATTTCAATGCTTTGTCCCCCCAACCCCACCTTGTGACTCGTTGCGGTAATCAATAACTTGTTAATAATTAACAAAATAAGTGCCTGTGGCGCTAAAATGAGTGCCTGTGGCGTTAAAATGAGTGCCTGTGGCGCTAAAATGAGTGCCTGTGGCGCTAAAATGAGTGCCTGTGGCGCTAAAATGAGTGTCTATGGCGCTAAAATGAGTGCCTGAGGTGCTAAAATGAGTGTCTGTGGCGCTAAAATGAGTGTCTATGGCGCTAAAATGAGTGCCTGAGGTGCTAAAATGAGTGTCTGTGGCGCCAAAATGAGTGACTGTGGCGCTAAAATGAGTGCCTGAGGTGCTAAAATGAGTGCCTGAGGTGCTAAAATGAGTGCCTGAGGTGCTAAAATGAGTGCCTGAGGTGCTAAAATGAGTGTCTGTGGTGCTAAAATGAGTGTCTGTGGCGCCAAAATGAGTGACTGTGGCGCCAAAATGAGTGTCTGTGGCGCTAAAATGAGTGCCTGTGGCGCTAAAATGAGTGCCTGAGGTGCTAAAATGAGTGTCTGTGGCGCCAAAATGAGTGACTGTGGCGCCAAAATGAGTGACTGTGGCGCTAAAATGAGTGCCTGAGGTGCTAAAATGAGTGCCTGAGGTGCTAAAATGAGTGTCTGTGGTGCTAAAATGAGTGTCTGTGGCGCTAAAATGAGTGCCTGTGGCGCTAAAATGAGTGCCTAGAAATGAATTCTTCAGCAATGCTGCTTCTTGATTGCTGCTTAAGTGCCATTAGGCCAATTAGTCTGCTTTTGCAGTAGCCGAGAGCGTATTTTTTTTTACTGGCATAAAATCTGTCGGGGTACACTGTTTTTAAATCAGTTTTTTTAGTCTAGTCAAGCCGAACCAGAATCGGCTAGTACAGTACGCAGTCCATCGGTCTCCTGTTGCACAGTCGAGTCCAAGCCAATTCCAGCACCAGAATTAGCAACCCGATGGCGTACAGACACCCAGTGACAACAAGGCAACCCGCTATGCCTTCCATATCGATGTTGTCGGCATCCGTTGTGGATGTGCTGGAGCCGCAGTCCTGGTCGCTGGACCAGTAGATATTAAATAGACGCCTCATCACGCCCGCCTCGTGCAGTTTCTGCATGCTGGAATAGTTCGTTTTAAAATGAGTCTTGAACCAACACCACTTTGATTTGAGCACTATTTGACCCGTGGAGCTATAAGTGCCAATGTGTGAACTGGCCTTAATTTGCAGGGGGGGGGGCATTCGGCTCTGCCGAAAATCAAGGTGGTAGTGGACCGGAAGCCACACAAATTCGTAACGCAGGCACAAATCGAAGCTGAGTACCATTGTTCCCTTTTGTCTATGGTTTCCGGCATTCATACTTGCGGTAACAATTTAATTGTTTGTCGGCTTTTTTCGATTGTTGCCGGATTTCAGACGAATGTATTTGGCTATCAAAACAAGGAACAACAATAGCAACACGGCGAAAGTGTTTCATAGTCACAAAAAGTTCTTAAGAACAAACCGATCGAATCAATTGTTTTACTTTCCGTAAAAGTTGAATGTGCAGTTGTGGAACTGACCACCACAGAGGCTTCTCGGCAGGTCTTGGCCGTCCTCGGTGCTTTCATCAGCTCGCCTCTATCAGACCCAGTTGTCACACTTTCGATGGTGGATTCCGCATCGTCGTCAATCTTGGTGACTTTGGACCCATAGGCAGCCAGACAAGCGCTCATTCGGGCCACACAGTCCATGTCTCGCCGCTTGTATACATCCACTGAGCTCGAATTCTTGTGTCCCGTCATTAGTGTAATCGCTTGATTATCGAAACCGGCCTTGGCCAAACAGTTCACCTAAGTTTCAGCAGTTGGGTAAGACAGTATTCTTACAGTTTTACTGAAGTGAGTAGGCCATGCAATCTTTACTCACCGTGGTTACTCGCACACAATGGTTGGTGTACTTCCGCTGCAGAGCCAGACACGCACTCAGATTCTTCATGAAGTCTCCAAGTGAATCTTTACCGAGTCGTTGGCAGGCTGAGAAGCCAGACTTATTGAGCCAGGAATTTTTGCGTAGCGAATCATAGCTAGTTTTCCTATTTGCACTCCGAATAGGAGAATTAATTCAAGCTCAAAATCAACTTGAGAATTAACTCATGGCAGCAGGCTAGCTGTCTTCACTGTCCTTTAAATTTGCCATAAACGATTAATTATCTCTACAACCCTTTCATTTAGAGAGCAACTAAATTTGCCATAGACGATTGATTATCTCTACAACCCTTTCAAAGCGCATTCCGGCAACAATCGCATTTCATACTCAGCATCCGCACTATACATGTCTGGGCCATAGACAGGGGAAGTCAAAAGGGTACAATAATGACCACAATCGTTACATTGTGTGCGAGGGTCAGATAGGCAACTGGTTTGTTGATCGGCCCCCATTACATTGCTGTGTTAATTTGTACTCAAATAATCTCTTTTCCTATGTAATGCAAGAGACAACCTGCCTTAAAGTCAGCATGTAGCCAACACAACTTACTGAAAATCAAACAGGCCAGCATAGTAGGCATCTTTCGGATACATGAATGCCACAGTCGCCGTGTTAAATAACTCTTTAGCTAAGTAGTACTGGCTGCAGTTTTTCGTCGCAACGGCTAGCAAAGTTGTGTAGTCAGCAATGCAAGCTTCGCTCTTTACTGGTGGCTAAAAATATTTCCGATTGTTCAAGTGAAGTTAAATTAAAGAAACAAAAATTTAATCTAGAATATTGTGAAACAGACCTTCTTTGGACAATTAGCGTTGGATGCTATGACGAGCATTTGGTCCGCAATCTGTGTGTACACACCAGACTGCGCCTCAGTGAGCAGGGTGTACAGATTGGTTCCATCGTTCACTACTGGTTTTATCTGGCTCTGTGACGCTAGATCTGCCAGTGTCTTGATTGGATAGTCAGTGACAGTAACCGTAAGGTGAGCAGTTAGATCGCCTGTGAAAATTTATTGTACCGCTTTTTGACTATTGATCCTTAAAAATTCAATACCGCCCCAGCTTTCATCACTCTAGAAAGAATAGGATCCCGAATTTTAACCGATCGAATCAACAAAATAATTCTCAAAACCGCCAAAAACGCCCGAAGTTTTTTAAAAGACCTACCGGTGTATGCTCCATAGATGATCACGGTGAACATCCACCAGAAAGACATAACAGTTCTTGGCGACATTGCAAATGGGTAGAAGTCCTGACCTTGCTGTAGAAAGCTTCCAATGGCGCTCCAGATGTACTCTTGCAACCAGAGCTCGTCAGCAACTGCATACTGCATGCCCAAGTTGTAGGCAGAGAATGGACAGAAATAAGCTAATAGCCACATTGCCATGGAGCAGACCGCGAGAAAGCCGACCAGGGCCAGCCAGACATCCCAGCTGAATGGCATGAAAATGTTCCACGCTTTTGAAAGAGGCTCCGCTTTTACCACCAGCACGGCGTTAGATTCTTGAAATAAAGGGGTTGAAAAATCAACCACTGACTCTCGGATGGCGGTCTTTGTAAATGGTCCAGCAGAAAGGTTAACCATCTGAAGTTTCAACAAATATTCAATTATATTTCATTTATAATAACTGTTGACCACAAAGTTTCCACAAAGCTCTCCACAAGCACAAAACAACACAAATGCGAAACGAACTCACTCCTCTCTGAAGCTCTCCTACACAGCCAGTAAAATAGCTCAAGCCCACCTGCGGCGCGCCCCAATTTCCATCGTCCGAGTCTTTCGTAATAAACCTTCATTTAAACAAAACAATCAAAATTGATCGAACAAATAATTATTTAAATTCTGAAGTTCAGTGGAAAACTCACTTAAAATCTAGTCTTGAAGACAAGATGTCAAGAATGTCTCGCGTCAGTCCTGATATAATAACAGTGTTATTCAAAAACTTCTCCATAAAGACTGTCTTTGGAGAAGTCTAAAAGTTATAAAAATTCACTATACACGTTTGATGATTTATAGAATTGTTGTTTTTTATCAACCCAGTCATTATATATCTTCGTTCAACGCTACCTGAGGAGTGCAAATAACAATTGTAGCATTCTTGAACCCCATGAAGGTGTTGGGGAATGCCAAACTGACTCCCTTGTAGCGAAACTGCTTGCTCAGAGCTCCGCTCGATGCATCGAACTGAGCCGACCTCAGCATCGAGACCGGAGACGACCACAGCTCATTGTAGGACGCGACCACTTCGACTCGTTGCGAGCTGAAGTGTCTGGTCAAGCTGTTGAACGAGATCAGGCCTCGCTGAGTGTCATAGTCGCTGATCTGCACATCGAGTAGGGATTGGGGAGAGACCAGCTTGAAACTAATAATGCTTGTCAATGCTAGCTAGCTAGTGAGCTCACTCACACTCATGAGTCTGTTGAGCACAGTCGAGCCCGATGTCCAGTGGCGCAGAGGCGCACACGAGGCGTTGCCGGGAGAGAATCCCGGATCCAGCAGCGAG
Source organism: Macrostomum lignano (assembly GCA_002269645.1). Classification (NCBI taxonomy): domain Eukaryota; kingdom Metazoa; phylum Platyhelminthes; family Macrostomidae; genus Macrostomum; species Macrostomum lignano. The sequence goes on along the minus strand of NIVC01001050.1, from coordinate 189,583 downwards.
TCATTGAGCGCCTTGGCCATGGCTTCTACGGCGTCTACGAAGCGAGCGTCCAGAGTCTGTCGAATGCGAATGCGACGATCGAGTGCGAGATCGAGTGCGACAGAGGCATGCATTGCACACGTGCGGTGCTGCATGATGAATCCCTGCAGCCATCAAGCAGCACACATGAAACGCTCACCCGAAGCCAGTCCGTCTGGCACTGAGGAAGCACATCCATCACTGCTGCTGTGCACTCGGTGAACACGCTGCCTCTCAGCAGAGCGACGTTCGCGTTCGTCGGCGTCACGCTGAGCACATCGGCCTTGGACAGTCCGGTGTCGAGCACAAGCCAGAAGTAGTTCTGCTGCATCACTGCAGCTTCCCTGGCGAGCCTGAGCACACTGAGAGCATTGCGAGGAGAGGCGAGCAGCAGCAGCTTGAACACTTTCTTCTTGACCAGCCGCTTGAGGTGGTGCACCAGGTCAGGAGTAACAGAAGCGTTGACAGTGTCGTCCACTCGGAATGTGAGACTGCTCACACCGGCAGAGGAGAGGCTGGACTGCAGGCTCTGCAGCACTGTTGTGCCTACAGTGATCAAGTATAGACTTTAGTTATGTCTGACTTTTTGAACTTTGATAGAAGAAACATCCGTAAATATACTGAAAATATTGGAGCTCTCTAGGATTTTACTTTATTCACAGCACTCACTTTGCAGATTATCGAAGAAAACTGCCACACTGCTAACTATGGAATCTGACGTAAGGACGGTGGCGGCTGCAGCGACGATGTTGTCTGAGCTGTGGCTGCCCACGATGGTCATGTCTGCAATTCCGCGTGATTTCATGTCGAAACCGAATACAGATAGAAATGGTGGCAAGATGTCAGAAATCGATCTCAGTTACCTTTGCTCAGCCGAGCAGAGTCGCACAGTCCAGTCGGCAGGGCGATCAGCGGCAGCTGCAGAGACTTGCTCAGTGAGCTCACTTCATCCAGCAGAGAGCAGCTGCCGACGCCAATCAGACCTGACAGGCCGCTTTCCGAGCACACTGCGGAGCGAGACACACAGACACATGCACAGTTTCACAGCTCGCACTCACACTTGCATTCGTGCAATTCATGCTTCAATTGTGTGCATTGATTGAGCAGGTTGAGCAGAGCAGCGATTGAGTCGCGTAGCAAATGCTTCAACTCACCAGTCCTGACAGCCTGGTGTGAGCTGCACGAGCTCACATTGACATGCACATATGAGAGTGTGTGGCCCTGCAGCACTCTCCAGTTGTAGTTGACCCGTCTGGCGAAGGCGATGTCGATGAGCGAGCCGTTCAAGCTTCCGGCCTCCGTGATCACGCCTATCTTGAAGTCCAGGCCGGATGTGCAGCTTAGTAGGAGATATATGCACATAAAAAAGATGGCCGCCATAAGTGTTTCAGACGTATTGCTCTTCTGGTTGTAGCTTGTTTTAGTGATTTTAAGTCTTTTTACGCTCTTTTAACTTTTCATTGTGTCATTTAAATGCGTGTAAGCTCTGATAGTTTTTACTGTCGAAAAAAGCAATTATTTTATCTGCTCTTTTTCGCTTGTAGAAAGGATTTTTTGCAGCCAATGGCGGACCCTGGTTAGGGTTTATATAAACGCGTGGCTGAAATATATTTCAATAAGGAAGACAGTGAATCAATGAATAATTACTCTTTGGAAATGGTTTTTCCGGTCGAATCGGTGAAATCATAACTGCAATGGTACTACTTAGGCTCTAAGAACAATTTCTAGGAATGCTTCCCAGTATGTTGTTTAACATAGGCTGTTTTGCTTTTTGCCTTTGTCTTTTGCTATGTCATTACGTCTTTTTTAAAGATCAATATTTGTTTGAATGGAGCATATTCTCGTTTTTTCAAGGATACAGCTTCCGTCTTGCGATAGAGCTATTGGTTGCTTTAAAGTTTGGTAAATCAAAGTCTTCAAAGGGCTTGTCATATGTGATTCAATCATTATCTGGTTCTTTCAGCTTTGTTTTAATGATGTCTTAGAAAAAGATTTCCACAAAAATCACTAACTCTCAGAGCTCTTTTATCTTTATAGGTATTTTATTGAGAAGCGTCAAATTTTAAGAAGCTCGTCGAGCAATAGGGAGTACCCAAAATTACGGCAATAAATTCATTTCTTTTACATTTTTGTACCTTGACTTACCTTATTCACAGCTAGGATTCAGAGTCGAACTTGTGACTGGATTTCAACGTGATACTTTTACTTTGGGACTTTGTTTGTTTTTTATTTGACTCGGACACTTCTGTGTGACTTGCTATCTTGGCAATCCATTTTTGTTTCATTGGGTAAGGATAAAATAATACCAATAAATTAGAATGAGTGCTGATTGGACACCTTGCAGAAACGCCTTCGGCGACATCGTCCCCTAAAACCAGCGCTTTTATTGACTCTTTTATTAGTGTCTTCGAGTTCTTGCCAAGTGTGTTCTCTTCTCGATATTTTCTGTGAACGGTGCTATAGGTTTGCTTTTAAAAATATGCTACAGGCAGTCATTTTTCTAACGCATTTATGTGTCATTAGTAAAACAGAAACAGAAATTGAATAATAAAGAACATAAAGAATGTTGACAGCAGCAGCTGTAATAATTATTTTTTTGTACTACAACTACGTGCTCGCAAATATTTAATAATTATAGAGGTGGATGTGCTTGTTTAAATTAATGATGAAATTATTCAGTACAGCAGGATCTGACACCTAGGACCTTAGATAATTTTCGACACTAATTAAAACAAGAACTATTTCCTAGTCACAGTTTTTCCTGTCATTTACCGAATTTTATACTTTCAAGAGGGCCTAAACAGTCAAATGGATTTTAGCATCCACACGATTAATTAAAGAACTGATTGTTAGGTTCTTCGAGTCGCGCTGACTCGGCAGGCTCCTTATCGGTGAGGACAGGCGCACGGTTTTGTTGTCGACTTCCTTCTGGCCGACGGCGGTCCCTCCGGCTTCGGTGGGCCTGCGTTGGCGACCAAGTCCAGAAGCGCGCCCTGTGACACTAGTTTTGCTTATTTAATTTTGTTGTTGTTGTTCGTGTTGCCTTGGTGATTGGACTTTTAAAATCGCTGGAATTATATTTAATCCGAGCGTCGTTCTTGCATTTTTGTCACCTACAGCCTTTGAATTAGGGAAAACAGCAAGTACTTAGTGAGGATATCTTGGTGCATTTAGTTGTGCTTCTAATGACTACTGGTGCCTTTAGACAACGCGGTGAAAAAATTGTAACCAATCGATAGGATCGATTTCAATCTGATTAGTAGATCACACAGTCAAGTGGCTGTCTCTTGGCTAGCTTAGTCCAGGCCAGTTCCACCAGCAGGATTAGCAGTCCCACAACGTACAAAATCAGGCTAGTGATGAAGCACCCGCCAGCGCCTTCCAGGTTGATGGATGCCGCCTCGGTTGATGCGCCAACGCTGCAGGTGTTGTCGCTGGACCAGTACTTATCGAACCAGCGCTGTATCTGGCCGCTCTCATGCAGCTTCTGCATGCTGTGCGTTGACGAATTAACAAATTACTATTGTGATATTTAATACAGAGGCAAGTAAAGCAAGGACGTTGCACTCGCAAATAGTGCAAAGTTCACTGCAAATTCATCAGCGAGTTAGGAATTTATCAGTTGTTTTAGCACAGAATTTCCAATATTTCACCTTCTGGACTTCCGAATTCCGAATGAAGCAAGAATGTGTTTTGTTCGAGTTGCATTCACAAATCTGTCCAGAAAACATACACTACAGAGATGGGAACAGCTGAACTTCGACTGGAACTCCAGTGTGGGTGCAATTTTGATAAAACACCTAGTTGCTTCATTTGCTATTATTAAGTTCAGAAGTTGAGACAATAGTCAATTTTAGTGTTATATTAAACTTAAGACCTTCATCTTAGAAATGAATTTATCAATTTGAAGTGATCACTGAATTAAACCAAGCGAAACTTACTGAAAATTAAACAAATCGGCAAAGTAGGCATCCTCCTGAAACATGTAAGCCAAAGTGGCCGTGTTGAATAGCTCATCGGCCAGGTAGAACTGGGAGCAATTTTTCCTAGCAATCGCCAGCAAGTATGAGTAGTCAACTATGCAGGCCTGGTCGGGTTGTGCCGGCTGAAAGAGTTAAGGCCCGGAATTGTTATTCATGCGGATCAGACTTCAAGTCGTCAAGGATTTTTATTAGGGATCATCTTTGGGGTTCAGCGGAGTGTTGACAGCGAGGGGCGAGGGCGAAGTCATAGCAGGGTGCAATATCTCTGGCTTGCCATTGAGGACTGCTATCTCGGGCATGCTATCTCGGGCATGCTATCTCGGGCATGCTATCTCGGGCATGCTATCTCGGGCATGCTATCTCGGGCATGCTATCTCGGGCATGCTATCTCGGGCATGCTATCTCGGGCATGCTATCTCGGGCATGCTATCTCGGGCATGCTATCTCGGGCATGCTATCTCGGGCATGCTATCTCGGGCATGCTATCTCGGGCATGCTATCTCGGGCATGCTATCTCGGGCATGCTATCTCGGGCATGCTATCTCGGGCATGCTATCTCGGGCATGCTATCTCGGGCATGCTATCTCGGGCATGCTATCTCGGGCATGCTATCTCGGGCATGCTATCTCGGGCATGCTATCTCGGGCATGCTATCTCGGGCATGCTATCTCGGGCATGCTATCTCGGGCATGCTATCTCGGGCATGCTATCTCGGGCATGCTATCTCGGGCATGCTATCTCGGGCATGCTATCTCGGGCATGCTATCTCGGGCATGCTATCTCGGGCATGCTATCTCGGGCATGCTATCTCGGGCATGCTATCTCGGGCATGCTATCTCGGGCATGCTATCTCGGGCATGCTATCTCGGGCATGCTATCTCGGGCATGCTATCTCGGGCATGCTATCTCGGGCATGCTATCTCGGGCATGCTATCTCGGGCATGCTATCTCGGGCATGCTATCTCGGGCATGCTATCTCGGGCATGCTATCTCGGGCATGCTATCTCGGGCATGCTATCTCGGGCATGCTATCTCGGGCATGCTATCTCGGGCATGCTATCTCGGGCATGCTATCTCGGGCATGCTATCTCGGGCATGCTATCTCGGGCATGCTATCTCGGGCATGCTATCTCGGGCATGCTATCTCGGGCATGCTATCTCGGGCATGCTATCTCGGGCATGCTATCTCGGGCATGCTATCTCGGGCATGCTATCTCGGGCATGCTATCTCGGGCATGCTATCTCGGGCATGCTATCTCGGGCATGCTATCTCGGGCATGCTATCTCGGGCATGCTATCTCGGGCATGCTATCTCGGGCATGCTATCTCGGGCATGCTATCTCGGGCATGCTATCTCGGGCATGCTATCTCGGGCATGCTATCTCGGGCATGCTATCTCGGGCATGCTATCTCGGGCATGCTATCTCGGGCATGCTATCTCGGGCATGCTATCTCGGGCATGCTATCTCGGGCATGCCATTGAGGGATGCTATCTCGGGCACGTAATTGAGGGGTGCTACCTCGATCATGTGATTGAGGGTTGCTATCTCGGGCATGTGATTTAGGGGTGCTATCTCGGTCGTGCCATTGTGGGGCGCGGTATATCACCGCTGCTGGCGCCCCCCCCACTCCACGAATATGCCAATAACAACGTCGCCCCTAATGGTATTCGTGGATTGATGCATATTCGTGGAGTGGGGGGGCGCCAGCAGCGGTCATGGCAAAGACAAAACCGAATTTACTCACCTTGGATGGGCAGTCGTCGTAGGGTCCAAGCTCGATCATCTTGTCGGCCACCTGTTTGTAAATTCCGGACTCTGAGTGAGCCAGCAAAGTATGCAGGTTTGTTCCAGTGAATACGTAGGGCTTAATAGCTGTCTGCGACACCAGATCCTGCAGGGACTTAATTGGATAGTCGATGACCGTCACAGTCAGGTGGGCAGTCAGATCACCTGGAATTGCAAAATGCAGGTTTAAAATGCAGTTGGATGCATACTAAAGCGCCAACAAACAAACTAGAAGAAAATATGACAAAGCTTCACCTGTAAACGAAGCATAGATAATGACGGTGAGCATCCACCAGAAAGCCAGAACAGTTCTCGAGGACATACAGAACGGATAAAAGTCCTGGCCTTGCTGCATAAAGCTGCCGATGATGCTCCACAGATACTCCTGCAGCCAGATCTCGTCAGCGATTGCGTAATCAAGATTCATATTGTAAGCCGTGAACGGTGAGAAGAAAGCAAATAGCCAGGTGATAAAAGCTGTCAGAAACACACACGACAATATCAAAAGCCAAATCCCGATCGAAAACGGAGTAAAAACATTCCAAATCTTCGATTTCGGCGGCGGTCTTGGCAGCAGAATTGCATTGGCGTCTTGAAACAGATCTGAGGAATAGTCGATGACGGAATCACGGATGGCAGTCTTTGTGAAAGGTCCTGCCGCTAGTGAAACCTCCTGCAATTTAAGAAGGCAAGATGCGAAACAATAGCTGACGTGAATCGGCCATTCAGATTCAGCTATATCCCACTCACTCCTCTTTGTAGTTCGCCAACGCATCCCGTAAAGTAGATTGAATCACTCTGAGGAGTACCCCAGTTTCCGTCGTTAGAGTCCTTAGTGATGAACCTTACAAAAAATAGAGGACTTATTAAAATTAGGATTTTTATAGTAACTAAACAGATAACAAAGCACCAACCGAAATTCAAGCTTCCACGCTAAAAAACTAAGCACATCCGAAACCATTCCGCTGATAATAACTGTCTTGTTTGGAAATATCTGCTGAAACACCGTCTGTGGAGAGCTCTGAAAAATATATTTCCGGTTTAGTATACATATAACGTAGCTACGCACGTGCACTAAAGATAGACTCAAATAAACGTTAATGAGAAACAGTACCTCAGGTGTACAAACAATGATGGTCTGGTTCTTAAACCCCATGAAGGTGTTGGGGAATGCCAAACTGACTCCCTTGTAGCGAAACTGCTTGCTCAGAGCTCCGCTCGATGCATCGAACTGAGCTGACCTCAGCATCGAGACCGGAGACGACCACAGCTCATTGTAGGACGCGACCACTTCGACTCGTTGCGAGCTGAAGTGTCTGGTCAAGCTGTTGAACGAGATCAGGCCTCGCTGAGTGTCATAGTCGCTGATCTGCACATCGAGTAGGGATTGGGGAGAGACCAGCTCGAAACTAGTAATGCTTGTCAATGCTTGCTAGCTAGTGAGCTCACTCACACTCATGAGTCTGTTGAGCACAGTCGAGCCCGATGTCCAGTGGCGCAGTGGCGCACACGAGGCGTTGCCGGGAGAGAATCCCGGATCCAGCAGCGAGTCATTGAGCGCCTTGGCCATGGCTTCTACGGCGTCTACGAAGCGAGCGTCCAGAGTCTGTCGAATGCGACGGTCGAATGCGAGATCGAGTGCGACAGTGGCATGCGTTGCACACGTGCGGAGCTGCATGATGAATCCCTGCAGCCATCAAGCAGCACACATGAAACGCTCACCCGAAGCCAGTCCGTCTGGCACTGAGGAAACACATCCATCACTGCTGCTGTGCACTCGGTGAACACGCTGCCTCTCAGCAGAGCGACGTTCGCGTTCGCCGGCGTCACGCTGAGCACATCGGCCTTGGACAGTCCGGTGTCGAGCACAAGCCAGAAGTAGTTCTGCTGCATCACTGCAGCTTCCCTGGCGAGCCTGAGCACACTGAGAGCATTGCGAGGAGAGGCGAACAGCAGCAGCTTGAACACTTTCTTCTTGACCAGCCGCTTGAGGTGGTGCACCAGGTCAGGAGTAACAGAAGCGTTGACAGTGTCGTCCACTCGGAATGTGAGACTGCTCACACCGGCAGAGGAGAGACTGGACTGCAGGTTCTGCAGCACTGCTGTACCTGAAGCGATTCGGATGCACACGCGTGAGTCAATACGTAGCATTTAAAAATCCTAACATTAAGTTTCTAAATAACTTAAATAAGTCATGGAGGCTAGCGCATTCAAAAACGGCATCTAATTATTGTATCAATGTCAAAATATCACTCACTCTGCTGTTTATCGTATAGAATAGCCACATCACGGGCTACGGAGTCCGAAGTGATGACGGAGGCTGCTGCAGCGACGATGTTTGCTGAGCTGTGGCTGCCCACGATGGTCATGCCTGCAATTCCGCGTGATTTCATGTCGAAACCGAATACAGATAGAAATGATGGAAAGATGTCAGAAATCGATCTCAGTTACCTTTGCTCAGCCGAGCAGAGTCGCACAGTCCAGTCGGCAGGGCGATCAGCGGCAGCTGCAGAGACTTGCTCAGTGAGCTCACTTCATCCAGCAGAGAGCAGCTGCCGACGCCAATCAGACCTGACAGGCCGCTCTCCGAGCACACTGCGGAGCGAGACACACAGACACATGCACAGTTTCACAGCTCGCACTCATACTTGCATTCGTGCAATTCATGCTTCAATTGTGTGCATTGATTGAGCAGGTTGAGCAGAGCAGCGATTGAGTCGCGTAGCAAATGCTTCAACTCACCAGTCCTGACAGCCTGGTGTGAGCTGCACGAGCTCACATTGACATGCACATATGAAAGTGTGTGGCCCTGCAGCACTCTCCAGTTGTAGTTGACCCGTCTGGCGAAGGCGACGTCGATGAGCGAGCCGTTCAAGTTTCCGGCCTCTATGATGACGCCTATTTTTAAGATCAGTCCATGTGAGCTTTGGCAGATGCTGCCAAGAAATAGAATAGAAATCAGCATCAAGAAGTTATTCATGTTGAGTGCAAATGAGATAGGATAATCAAAGATCTGCTTCTCAAGTATTTAATTCCTTGGGTTTTTATAGCCAGAACCAAGAATCTCTGCAGTTTTATGTTTCAAATTAATTGGCACTGGCAGTTCAGTTTCAAGTTTCGTGGCTTCGGATTTCATGTCGTTGGCAATTGTGCAAGAAATTTGAGATTTACAGAAAAATTTTTTTTCTTTTTGTGGTAAAGTCTAAATGCCTTCAAGTCAATTGATTTGAATCATCTCAAATTTTTATGGTTTCTATTTTGCTTTGTTGATTTGAGTTTTTTTGCACTATTAGCGTTGGTGAGCCTTGCCTTTTGGATTTGGTTTGGATGGTTTCGTATGCAAGTTTTTGACATCATCTTGCAAACAGCGCTGAGGAAATTCTGCTCATTCCACTGACTCCTGAGCAGATGCCAGAGCGCCAATACTGTACGCAGGCACGCACTCACACACGCTCACACAGCGGCCCTAACGTTCTAATCGTCAGGTATGTCCCTCTGGGGAGCACTGGAAATTCCCGCAGACGAAGTGCCCGCCGAGATTTGTCCGCAATGCGCTTTTTCTTGCGGTATATTTAGCCAAGTGGCAGATTTTTTCTGCATTGAACTTTGCCTCAGATTCTTAGTACATGTAGGTCTTAGTAGAGATTTATTGGGACAAAGCGACATGGCATATAAGCCTCAAGTTTATGTGGCCGATCATCGAATCGAACTAGGGGTCGTGGCGCGAGTGATAAGCTTTTACCACTGATCTGCTTTACCCCAGGGATTTCGTCTGGAGCTGGGATTGGGGTTCCAGTTTAAAGTCTTACACTGACATGAACGAGTTTACTAAATAGACCGCTCACAGCAATATTGACCGGTTTGCCTAGCCGGTGTTAGGCTCTCCGTTCACCGGGGGGGGGGCTTAATTTGTCCTGGGGACATCGCAAAGCAAAATGTTTTTCGCTTTGCGATATCCTACGCTGGATTAATCCATGGCACAACAAAATCGGCTTTGAAATATTCTTGGTCTTGAACTGTCCGGGGTGAATAAAGATTGGGGTGGCAAGTTGGTCAAGTTGCATGTATTTACCTGATAAGCGCACTGCAATCAACTGACTGATACTGAGGAGAATGACTGGGCTGGGGTTTAGAGGAGGGCGATGCAAGTTTTCCAATTTGTTACTCGAGCAATACTGTGCGCACATATCTCCAGCTGAGCCCAAAAATCGTACATATTTTCAGCACGTTTGAGAAAACTATTTTGTGCTTTGAATTTAATACCAGTGTACAGTCTGTATCAGAGTACAAAGGCCAGCGCAATTATTGATATAACTGGCGCGAGCTAACGAAAAACCTAGCATATTGCACTTTTTTGATCGTCCTTTTCCAGGTATTTCGATTGTCAGGGTGCCGAAGGTCGTATAGAACAGGATTTTCTTGCACCTTGTTTACTAGGGGTTCCAGCGGCAACCAACAGGCGCGCTGTTTTTTCACGCTTGCTCATTTCGCTTATGTCAGGGGTCGGCGAACTTTTTTACTCCAAGGGCCAGATAAAGAACCTAGAGCAGGAGTCGGCAAACTTTTTTACCCCAAGGGCCAGATAGAGAACCTAGAGCAGGGGTCGGTAAACTGTTTTACCCCAAGGGCCAGATAAAGAACCTAGAGCAGGGGTCAGCAAACTGTTTTACCCCAAGGGCCAGATAAAGAACCTAGAGGCTAGAGCATGGGTCGCGCGGCAACCTCCGGCCCGCGGGCCACATGCGGCCCGCAAAGCCTCTCTATCCGGCCCTCGGGTCCTTTGAAACTTCACAATAGCAATCCGGCCCGCTCAAGGTTTGTCTCTTCTCAGTTTTCTTCTCTCACCTCCCTTCTTATCTCTCCTGTCCTCTCCTCTCCTCTCTCGAATTCTGTTCTAATGCTAGTTCTCTCCTTTCCTCTCCCTTCTCCTCTCCTTTCCCTCCTCTCTCTTTTCTCCCCCCTTTTCCCTATCTTCTTCCTCCCTTTCCTCCTCTCTCCTCCCGTCTCTCCTCTCCCCACCTCTCTCTATTTTATCTCTTCTCTTCTCCTTCATTCACTAGCCTCTTCTCTCTCCCTTTCTCTGGCCCGCAGTCATGCGCCAGGTTCTCGATCTGGCCCTTGAGGTAAAAAAGTTTGTCGACCCCTGACCTAGAGCATGACTGCGGTCCGGAAGAAGGTGGAGATGAGAGGTAATAAAAAGAAAGAAAGGAGATAGGAGAAGGGAGAGGCGAGGGAATAAAGGAGCAAAGAGGAGACGAGAGGAGAGGAGAGATGAATTAGGCTAGGAGAGTAGAAAAGAGAAGAGAGAGGAGAGAAGAAGGCTCGTTGTACTGTCAAGTCAAGAACAAAGCGGACAGTCAGAGAAAGAGGTCTGAAGAGAAGCGCAAAGTTTTTTACGACATCGCAGAAGTCAAGAGCAAAATGCAAGCTTTGCACATTCAGGGAAGTTACGTAGGTATAAAGAGCACATTGAGCCTCTCTACGTCGTCGTACTTCGCGATACTTCGCGACGTTGAATTCCCTGTATCGCCAATAGCCAAATCCGTTGTGAAAGCTTGCGCCAAGTGCGAATTTGTCAACAAGAAATTTTCAACCAAGCAAAGCGAAATTCATCCGATTGAAATTCCGGACAATGCGAACAGGCTTTTTTGGTTTCTCTGTGTCGACTGCATCACGATGCCAACAACCACTGATTCAGGATCCAAGTACTCGTATATTCTGACAGTGTGCTGTAAATTTACGAAGTTTTCTGTGTTCCGGGCTCTGTCTAACATCCAAGTTGCGCCCATCGCGAAGGAACTGAAGGACCTCTTTGCACTGTTCGGTTTGCCGCGCATCATCCTCAGCGATCAGGGACGGGAGTTCCGCAACTCAATTATTGACGTCCTTCTAGAATCTGGTGGAACTGAAAGACGAGCGCATATAACCCAGAGACTAACGGACGGACCGAGCGCTTGAACCAGAACTGCATCAGTCTATTAAGAAAGTATCGCTCATCAGATAATCCAACTGACTGGGACACCAGGCTCAATGAAATTCAACTGACCTACAGTAGCCGACGACATTCAGTCACTGGAATTTTAACATTCCAGGCCGCATTTAGCTTCGAACCTTTGCTAGGCAACGAGACAGTGGCGCTGCTGTCTACTTCCTTGAAGCCCGATTTGGCACCTGTAAATGGGGTTGGATGATCGAGAAGAACAAACAGCGAGCTGCATCCCGAAAATTCATCGCGCGGAGAATCAAATTGAGCCAATAGCGAATAAAAAGGCGCCACGAAGCTTTACGAACTCGAGCTGAGAAGTTCAAGGTTCGAGATCGGGTGAGACTTCAAAATGCACGCCGAGACGACAGGAAGGGCGTAAAGCTACAGAAGACGTGGAGTGAGCGGGTCTACCGAATCATCAAATGTCTCGGCAAAAATACTTTTCAGCTGGCTGTGTTTTCAAAATTTGTAAACGGAGAGCATCTGAAGAAGGCTGTGGCTCGTCACGCTTCATTCAGCGGATCGCCTGTTTTTGATTGATCGAATTAGATTGGTGAATGGAGTAACAAACTGCTTTTTGTTTGACGAAGTGCGAGCGTAGCTTCGATTTTTGTTGGATGTGTGAAACGCGAAATTGTTATTGAAATATACAGCGTTAAATAAGCATGACGCAGATGTTTACCAATTGAAAAAGTATCAAAAAGTTATTTTTTACTTAGTGAAAAGTAATCTCGAAATTTTGCGATTTCTAACCCCGGATATCAGTAGCCGGATGTCCTAAAGCAAACCTTTGTCTCCAGACTGACCCCCTCCCTTTCAACCTACAGTCGGATGTCCCAAGACAACTTCCCCTTCTTGTGATCTCGGGCCGGATAGCAGAGTCAGTGCCGTAGGATGTCCGGGGGAGACACCTCAAAGTTGCCCGGACATTGCAAAGCAGCTCAAGATATCCGGGAAGGAGAAAATAAAGCAAGTCTTTTGCTTGGCAGTATCCGGGCGGATATCGTGAGTGCGTTCGGATATCCGGGCCAGAAAAAAAGCCCCGGATAGTCTAAAGTGTAACACCGGCTTGCTTGGCATAGGTTAACCGGCATTTGCGATTGGCTGGGAGGGAGCTGTTTGGCTTCACCCATGGGGATGGGGTCTGTGACGTTGGGGTGGATGGCAGTGCTCTGTGCATTTTTAGGCCTCGCCTTGAGCTGAGATCGCTGTTCTCGCGGCGTTGAGCTTTATTTTCAAACCGGCTTTTTATGTTTCGATGCTTGCAACTTTGAATTAGTCTGCCTCGCAATATTACTCGTATTTCAGGCAGTTTTTTTAGCAGTTCATTTCTGGTAATTGTGAAATAGCAATGCTTTTTAACAAATTATACGGGTGTTAGAGACAGATAAATTATTCTTCTCCAGTAAACTCTTCTGTTTGATTTGATTATACGCTCGTACTGCCATTTGATTTCCACCATACATGTAGGCAGCGCTTTCTATGGTATGAAGATTCACGGTTCCAACTTAATTCACAACCTTGCCACTAGACTTCGTCTTTTTATAGAAAGAAGTGAAGATTAGTTTGATTGACTAACTCTATTATTAACGGTTAGCTTCTCGACCATTCTGAGGTCATTTTAACAAGCTGTCAGTTATACTTAACAACATTAAAAAGTCGCCACCTTTGAGAGTGCGCAGTAAATTCTAGCTCAAGGATTGACTTTTGAGTGACGCAAATTGCGTTACGTGACGCAGAGTTTAACTGGGTGAGAAGGTATTGGGAAGAGCGGAGGGTGAAGATTGGGTGGATTGAAGCTTCCGACCGGTTTTCACTGTTTTTTCAAGCATTTTTTTAATATCAAAATGGTTGGCCAGGTGATAGACGCTGGTCGAAAGATACTGCTGCTCACTGGGGCAATGGGTGGCGACTTTTCAATGTTGCTGAGTATATATTCTCGGCCACCCTGAGATCAATCCAGCAGACTATCTGGTCGTCTCTAGGTTACTCTGAGCGTCATATCAAACTCAATGTGGCAGTGTTTTAATTCAAGTGAAAACAGTGAATTGTTTTACAGTACACAAAAAGCATGGCTGCATCGGCAACTGTTACAGTGAAAAATTACAGTAATATAAAAACAAAAAGGATAGAATAGCAAATAATGTTGAAGGTGTGAAAAATACTTGTAAATGTGAAACTGAAACCAGCTAATAATTGTACTTCTGTGTAGTGCCAAGAAAATAAACAATACGCGCTTCAGCTTTTTTAGTGAATGTAGTAGTGTAGTGAGGTTTGTTAAAATGTTATTGCGCTCTAGTCAGCGCTTTCTCAATTTATAGCAGCTCTTCTTGAAGTGCAAAAACTATGCGATGTTCTCTAATGTACTACAAATAAGTACGAGTTAGAGACTGAAAACTTCTCAAAACAATCCAGCTGGGCAGTTTAGTGACGTGGCTGCCATCTGCAGAGAACTGCTGCTGCAACAAATTACCGTTAATACGGAGGAAGGGATAAAAAACTCCATCACTATAATGTTGAAACACAAGATTCGTAATAACTTTTTACGAAAAAACTTCTCCGTAACGTCAGTGAGATGTAGCATCTAGCCTCACAGATACTTTGATGAATAGATAAATCAATCGCAATCAACCGGAGTTTTGCTACAGGAGCATATGAGGTTAAGAATTAACAAGGTACAGGCATTGAACTCGATGTACATAAGTGAAGGCGAGATTGAAGAAACTCAGCCTAGGGGGCAGACCCAATCTTGCTCAGCCAATGAGAGAGCAGAAAGGAGAGAGGTCAAAGTCAGACGGACGAAATTCAGCCTAGGGGGCAGGCCCAATCTAGCTCAGCCAATGAGAGAGCAGAAAGGAGAAAGGTCAGAGTCAGACACAAGCGAACAAGAGGAAAGCCAAACTGTTTATCGGCCTGGCTGGGGCTGGGTCGCTAACCCTGCTCTCTATATTTTGGGTGTTTTGAATTTTTCTAGAATCCTCAGACTTAAGCTGATTTCCTTTTCAAAAAATTTCAAGTCTAAGGCTTGTCTGGGGGGGGGTAGGTAAAAGTAAACAGGATGAAGATGCTAATTTAATGGATCCGCTATTAGAAAGCCAGATGCGATTTTTGCAGATGCTAAATTTTAAATATGTTTAAAGTACATTAATTTACATGCATTGTTTTACTGTTATAAAATCAGAAAACTCAGATTCTTCTACTGAAAAAGAGTGTTTGAGTTGGTTGGTTGACTTGCGAGTGATATATCCACACTCAGCAACAGTCGAAACCGCCACCTTACCGAGAGAGGCGACTTCTCTCTCACCTAAACTGCAAGTGACGTAACTTGCGCCACGGCGTGGCTAAAGCTGGGTGAGAGTGAATTTCAGGGTGAGAGTACAAAAGGGACTGGGGTTGGGGTTGGGGGTGCAACATTCAATTCACTGTACACGTGAAAATGGTCAGGCATATGACAGACGCTGAACGATGGCGCGCTGTTGGCATGCTAGAAGCTGGTGCATCCATCAGCGCAGCTGCTCGCCAATTTGGCCGATCACGTTCAACAATTCGAGCGCTGTTAACGAAGTCCCAAGAGACTGGTAGTGTTCAGTACGCAGCCATAGGCAGCTAGCGCCATGATCTCCGCGGCTCAACAGCCAGGGCAAATCGACGTCTGCTGCGGATTGTCAGGCGAACTCCGACCGCGCCAGCCACCTGCTCCGTCTAATGTGGGGTGAAAGAAGCAGATGGGGCAACATCTAATCTGCTAAGTAAAGTGCATCCCCTGATTGCCCTCTCCTGCATTCACTCTCACCCAGCTTTAGCCACGCCGTGGCGCAAGTTACGTCACTTGCAGTTGAGGTGAGGTGAGAGAGAAGTCGCCTCTCTCGGTAGGGTGGCGGTTTTGACTGTTGCTGAGTGTAGTTATTCCAGTACCGGTGACTGGTCTTAGGTAATTTGATTTGAAAGGGTTTCATTATCTGTTAAAAAGTATCATAGTAATACCTTCTATCACACAGAAATAGAGCAACCTTGATTAACACGTAGAAATCGTAGCCCAATCTGGAATTTTCACGATCTGCATCAGTAAATCAGGCAGTCAAGGGGTTGCTTTTTGGCCAGATTAGTCCAGATCAGTTCAATCGTCAGAATGAGAAGTCCAGCCACGAACAGACTCAGGGCGATGATGAAGCAGCCACCTACGCCTTCCAGGTTAATAGCATCGGCTTCGGCTGATTTTCCAACGGTGCAAACTGTGTCGCTGGACCAATAGAACTCGAACCAGCGCTGTATTTGACCCGACTCGTGCAGCTTCTGCAATCTGAATTACGTTGAACCAATTTAGCTGTGGACAAACCAACTGCAGGTCAGGCTATTTTAATCTTAGGAACTTCAAGACATCTCATCTAGGTCTCTGCTTTGGGCTCTAGCAGATTAAAGGGATATATAAATACTAGGATTTTATGTCAACGTAAGGGTGCTCATAACCTACTGCAAATAGCTATTGTTTTTTAGTTTAAAACCAAATATCAATTTTATCAAACCATTCTCCTACTAGGAATTCAAGCCAGATCTAGAACACTGAAAAACACTTTACATGAAGTCTAGATCTCTACTCCAGTGTCTAAGTTTGCATCACCTTTCTGATAGAAAGTTTTTACTTCAGTAAAATAAATCTTGCGCATTTTGAAGCAGTACTGCAGGAAAAGTAGCCCGTGTCATAAATTTAAAGTAAAATTGCTCACTGAAAATTAAACGAATCCGCATAGTATGCGTCCTCCGGAAACATGAAAGCCAAAGTCGCCGTGTTGAACAGCTCATCGGCCACATAGTATTCAGAACAATTTTTCATTGCGATTGCCAGAAGAAATGAATAATCGTTCATGCAGCCTTCATCAGCTTTCCGAGGCTGTCAACACATGAGGAAAAATCCAAGTTACCAAAATACGCATCAAATCATTCAGTGTACTCGTGATTTGAAAAAAGCTTGAAATATTCTGGCATTTAAAAAACAAGCGTTTAGCGGACTTACAAACGATGGGCATTCTTCGTACGGACCAATCTCAACCATCATGTCGGCCATCTGTTTGTAAATTCCAGAATTCGACTGAGCCAGCAAAGTGTGCAGATTTGTTCCAACAGAAACGTAGGGCTTAATAGCTGTCTGTGACACCAGGTCCTGAAGGGTCTTGATTGGATAGTCTGTCACCGTTACAGTCAGGTGCGCAGTCAGATCACCTGGAAGCAAAAATTAAAAGCTATAGAGAGTCTGCTTACTGTAACATATTCTAAAACTTCCATTTACAGTGTAGCAAGTACACGTGTAGAGCTATGGACTAATACTAATACTGAGCTAATACTATGGAACCCCAGGTCTCACCTGTATACGAAGCATAGATTATGACTGTAAACAACCACCAGAAGGCCAGAACAGTTCTCGAGGACATGCAGAACGGATAAAAGTCCTGACCTTGCTGCATAAAGCTGCCAATGATGCTCCACAGGTACTCCTGCAGCCATATCTCGTCAGCGATTGCGTAATCCAGATTCAAAGTGTAAGCCGTGAACGGCGAAAAGTAGGCTATTATCCAGGTGACAAACGCTGCCACCAGCATCGCGGCAACTATCATCATCCAGATTCCAATTGAAAACGGTGCAAACACGTTCCAGAGTTTAGACTCTGGGGGCGGTCTCGGGATTAGAATTGCATTGGACTCTTCGAAAAGTGGTGCTGAAAAGTCCACGACAGAGTCACGAATGGTAGTCTTTGTGAAAGGACCCGCTGCAACTGCTGCTTCCTAAAAACGTTGCGAAAAGCTTCTTAGAATCGATTAGCCTTTAATAAAAACATCATTCTACTTACGCCTCGTTGGAGCTCCCCAACACATCCAGTGAAATACACTGAGTCGCTTTGAGAGCCCCAGTTTCCATCGTGGGAGTCCTTTGTAATGAACCTAAAAATCAATGCTGATGCCTTTGGACTCCTACTTGTACGATTCAATATAAACGGCAAACGAGGTCAACACAAACTTACTTGAACTCAAGCTTTTTTGATAAAACCTGAAGCAAATCTAAAACCATTCCACTCATTACAACAGTCTTGTTTGCAAACTTCTGCTGAAACACAGTCATTGGAGCACTCTGAAGTAGTCAATGCAGAGATGAATGTAGCTCTTAATTTGTAGTTAGAAAGTCCAAACACATTCAAATCAGTTCTCATGGCCATACATACCTCAGGAGCACAAATAATAATAGTCTGGTTCTTGAACCCCATGAAGGTGTTGGGGAATGCCAAACTGACTCCCTTGTAGCGGAACAGCTTGCTCAGAGCTCCGCTCGATGCATCGAACTGAGCCGACCTCAGCATCGAGACCGGAGACGACCACAGCTCATTGTAGGACGCGACCACTTCGACTCGTTGCGAGCTGAAGTGTCTGGTCAAGCTGTTGAACGAGATCAGGCCTCGCTGAGTGTCATAGTCGCTGATCTGCACATCGAGTAGGATTGGGGAGAGACCAGCTCGAAACTAGTAATGCTTGTCAATGCTTGCTAGCTAGTGAGCTCACTCACACTCATGAGTCTGTTGAGCACAGTCGAGCCCGATATCCAGTGGCGCAGTGGCGCACACGAGGCGTTGCCGGGAGAGAATCCCGGATCCAGCAGCGAGTCGTTGAGCGCCTTGGCCATGGCTTCTACGGCGTCTACGAAGCGAGCGTCCAGAGTCTGTCGAATGCGAATGCGACGATCGAGTGCGAGATCGAGTGCGACAGAGGCATGCATTGCACACGTGCGGTGCTGCATGATGAATACCTGCAGCCATCAAGCAGCACACATGAAACGCTCACCCGAAGCCAGTCCGTCTGGCACTGAGGAAACACATCCATCACTGCTGCTGTGCACTCGGTGAACACGCTGCCTCTCAGCAGAGCGACGTTCGCGTTCGCCGGCGTCACGCTGAGCACATCGGCCTTGGACAGTCCGGTGTCGAGCACAAGCCAGAAGTAGTTCTGCTGCATCACTGCAGCTTCCCTGGCGAGCCTGAGCACACTGAGAGCATTGCGAGGAGAGGCGAACAGCAGCAGCTTGAACACTTTCTTCTTGACCAGCCGCTTGAGGTGGTGCACCAGGTCAGGAGTAACAGAAGCGTTGACAGTGTCGTCCACTCGGAATGTAAGACTGCTCACACCGGCAGAGGAGAGGCTGGACTGCAGGCTCTGCAGCACTGTTGTGCCTACAGTGATCAAGTATAGACTTTAGTTATGTCTGACTTTTTGAACTTTGATAGAAGAAACATCCGTAAATATACTGCAAACATTGGAGCTCTCTAGAATTTTTCTTTATTCACAGCACTCACTTTGCAGACCATCGAAGAAAACTGCCACACTGCTAACTATGGAATCTGACGTAAGGACGGTGGCGGCTGCAGCGACGATGTTTTCCGAGCTGTGGCTGCCCACGATGGTCATGTCTGCAACTTCCGCGTGATTTCATGTCGAAACCGAATACAGATAGAAATGGTGGCAAGATGCCAGAAATCGATCTCAGTTACCTTTGCTCAGCCGAGCAGAGTCGCACAGTCCAGTCGACAGGGCGATCAGCGGCAGCTGCAGAGACTTGCTCAGTGAGCTCACTTCATCCAGCAGAGAGCAGCTGCCGACGCCAATCAGACCTGACAGGCCGCTCTCCGAGCACACTGCGGAGCGAGACACACAGACACATGCACAGTCTCACAGCTCGCACTCACACTTGCATTCGTGCAATTCATGCTTCAATTGTGTGCATTGATTGAGCAGGTTGAGCAGAGCAGCGATTGAGTCGCGTAGCAAATGCTTCAACTCACCAGTCCTGACAGCCTGGTGTGAGCTGCACGAGCTCACATTGACATGCACATATGAGAGTGTGTGGCCCTGCAGCACTCTCCAGTTGTAGTTGACCCGTCTGGCGAAGGCGACGTCGATGAGCGAGCTGTTCAAGTTCCCGGCCTCCGTGATCACGCCTATCTTGAAGTCCAGCGCACTGGAGCCAAATAGCAATGAGCTTAAAATGAGTGAAATAAACCTGTACATTTTTTTCGATTTCTCTAAAGTAGAAAGTTGCTATTTCAAAGTCAGTTAATTTTCTTAAATAGTTGTCATCAGTGTGCTTTTGCTAGGAATCGTCGATTTGCCATTATTGAGTTTTCAACCAAGCGCCGTGGTTTCTTTGCTTCCACTATTGAAGTGGTTTTTTCGGTCACTTTGCCTTAGCTTTGAGAATCTCAATCGATTCAAGCTCCATTAGGATTAAACCGATTTGTAATTTGATAGGGAAAATTTGTTCTCGTTAAAGGCACCCAGGGCTAGATTTTTAATTTGTCAGCGTAAATTCATTTTGATGCATTAATATTTTCAAACTGTACACGACTGACTGACTAACTAACTAAAGAACTAACTAACTAACTAACTAACTAACTAACTAACTAACTAACTAACTAACTAACTAACTAACTAACTGACTAACTTACTAACTACCTAACTAACTAACTAACTAACTAACTAACTAACTAACTAACTAACTAACTAACTAACTAACTAACTAACTAACTAACTAACTAACTAACTAACTAACTAACTAACTAACTAACTAACTAACTAACTAACTAACTGACTAACTAACTAACTAACTAACTAACTAACTAACTAACTGACTAAACTAACTAACTAACTAACTAACTAACTAACTAACTAACTAACTAACTAACTAAAGAAGTAACTAACTAACTAACTAACTAACTAACTAACTAACTAACTAACTAACTAAAGAAGTAACTAACTAACTAACTAACTAACTAACTAACTAACTAACTAACTAACTAACTGACTAACTAACTAACTGACTAACTAACTAACTAACTAACTAACTAACTAACTAACTAACTAACTAACTGACTAACTAACTAACTACCTAACTAACTAACTAACTAACTAACTAACTAACTAAAGAAGTAACTAACTAACTAACTAACTAACTAACTAACTAACTAACTAACTAACTAACTAACTAACTAACTAACTAACTAACTAACTAACTAACTAACTAACTAACTAACTAACTAACTAACTAACTAACTAACTAACTAACTAAAGAACTAACTAACTAACTAACTAACTAACTAACTAACTAACTAAAGAAGTAACTAACTAACTAACTAACTAACTGACTAACTAACTAACTAACTAACTAACTAACTAACTAACTAACTAACTAACTAACTAAAGAAGTAACTAACTAACTAACTAACTAACTAACTAACTAACTAACTAACTAACTAAAGAAGTAACTAACTAACTAACTAACTAGCCAACTAACTAACTAACTAACTAACTAAATAACTGACTAACTAACTAACTAACTAACTAACTGACTAAACTAACTAACTAACTAACTAACTGACTAACTAACTAACTAACTAACTAACTAACTAACTAACTAACTAACTAACTAAAGAAGTAACTAACTAACTAACTAACTAACTAACTAACTAACTAACTAACTAACTAACTAAAGAAGTAACTAACTAACTAACTAACTAGCCAACTAACTAACTAACTAACTAACTAAATAACTGACTAACTAACTAACTAACTAACTAACTGACTAAACTAACTAACTAACTAACTAACTAACTAACTAACTAACTAACTAACTAACTAACTAACTAACTAACTAACTAACTAACTAACTAACTAACTAACTAACTAACTAACTAACTAACTAACTAACTAACTAACTAACTAACTAACTAACTAACTAACTAACTAACTAACTAACTAACTAAAGAAGTAACTAACTAACTAACTAACTAACTAACTAACTAAAGAAGTAACTAACTAACTAACTAACTAACTAACTAACTAACTGACTAAGACATCTACAACTTGTGCTTTTAAATTAAATGTGTAACCCTAGTTAGTTTACTCGTATTTCTGCATAGAAGACAATTAAAGTCTCTTGCTTCGTTCAGTCTCAAATTAAGTTTTAATTTTCAATGGGTCAGTTTTCCTCCGATGGATTTAATGGTTTGTGGCTCCGCATTATCGGAAACTTTTGATTTGTTTTTAAAAAACCTGAGCCCAATTGACGTTGCTATGCATTGATTTTTTTTCTCTTTAACCGTGTGGAGTATTGAGACATTCTATCCTGTCGGCCTAGTGTCACCATGACCTCAGTAAACATGCACACGAATACAGTGCTACTACCGTTTGTCTCCAATGGCCCTAATCAAGAGCGAAGCTCACTGCTTGCAGTGGCCTACCACACACTGTCCTAAAACCACAAACTCAACAAAGTTTAAAGATGAGGCTCTAATCGAATAACTATTCTAAAAGAACGTTCAATGCTTCCACAGTCTTACAGTAAAAAAAAATTTAGCAAAATGTGTGACATGGTTCGTTCCTAATCTTCGTCCCACACTTTTTCTGAGCCTCTTTTGTCCTTTGAGCGGAACACTTCTTGTAGGAGGAATTTAACTTTGTAGTGACTTTAAACAAAACATAAGTGTTGAAATTTCTATTTTGTGATTAAGTCAGTAGCACTGCATCCCTTTTCACAGTGTCATCAAGGCTTACGGGAGAATTTCTGAGATGTTAAGACTGAGATGTCAAGGAGCTACATGTAGTTTATTAAATAATTTTTATTCCATTCTCTTTTGGCCCCTAGTAGATAGGCAGATTAGTCTAGTAGAATAGACAGATTGGTATGGTAAATAGGGAGATTAGTCTAGTAGAATAGACAGATTGGTATGGTCAATAGGGAGATTAGTCTAGTAGAATAGACAGATTGGCATGGTAAATAGGGAGATTAGTCTAGTAGAATAGACAGATTGGCATGGTAGATAGGCAGATTAGTCTAGTAGAATAGACAGATTGGTATGGTAAATAGGGAGATTAGTCTAGTAGAATAGACAGATTGGCATGGTAGATAGGCAGATTAGTCTAGTAGAATAGACAGATTGGTATGGTAAATAGACAGATTGGTATGGTAGATAGCCGGTAAGTTGGCTTCGGTCAGGAGTTTTAGCAGGTCTCTTCGAAAACCTGTCCAGTCGGCCTTTTTCAAATTAAGGCGGTCCCGGTTCTCATGACGGGCTCCGACGGAGCTGATGCTGTACTGAATGTACGAGTGGTCGGAAAGCGATGGGAGGTCATCCCTAACCAGCCAGCTGTGGACCTGATTGAGGGCGTTGTTGGAGACGAGAGTGAGGTCGATAACCTCACGCCGATTAGAGACAATAAATGTGGGTTTGCTGCCTCTGTTGCAAATGTGTAACGAGGAGGAGTTAATGAAATCAATTAGTAAGTCACCGCGCCTGTTAGTATCGCTACTAGACCAGGCAGTGTTGTGGGCGTTAGCATCGCAGCTAACGATAAGCTTCCGATCCTGGAGATTACAGAAGTCCGCCAGCTCCTGCAGGAGGGGGGGAGGGACGTCCTCCTGAATGTCCAGGTAAGCGAGGATCTCCCTGGCATTGAGCATCGGTGCAACTCCCTCGTTGAGATCCTAAACACCGCCATACGCGCTAACGCCCCTAAGCTGTTTTGCAGGAAGAAATACTCTCCTTGGTGGAGTCAAGAGCTCACTCGCATGAAGAAAAACACCCGCCGACTGCAACGCCTCGCAAACGGCTCGAATACCCCAGAGGATTGGGAGAACTACCACTCTGCTCTGAGGATGTACAAAAGTGCTATCCGAAGGGCTAAGAAGACCACCTGGAAAGCCTACTGCGCCGGCCTGGAAGGGCAACACCCCACAGCCCGGCTGGTCAGGACTCTCAGGCACGACACGCTAGCTCAGTGTAACTCCCTTCTGCACCTGGATGGTAACTACACTACCAGTGCCGAAGGTTCGCTAAATCTTCTTTTCTCCACCTGCTTTCCGCAGGTTGACGAACCGGAGTACGTGGTCGATGACCACAGGCCTTGTGATCACAAGCTTTTCCAGCAGTGCGCCACCCCCCAGCTACTCCAGCTGGCAGCAAATTCTTTTAAACCGTATAAATCGTCTGGCCCTGACAATATCGCCCCCTGTATCCTGCAGGAGGCGCTAAAGCTGCAAAACTTTGCTGATTCTTTCTCTAAATTGCTTGTTGACTGTTATACCACAGGTTACATTCCCACAATCTGGAGAATGTCCAGAGTCGTGTTCATCCCGAAACCTGCTAAGGGTGACTACACCAACGTGAAATCCTTCCGGCCCATCAGCCTCACTTCCTTTTGTGTTAAGCTGATGGAGAGGCTCATCCTGTGGAGGCTTCGAGAGTGCGACCTGCGCTCCGACCCTGTCAGTAAGTACCAGTACGCCTTCCAGCCTGGGAGGACGACTGAGCATGCTCTCCACGCCATTACCTCCAAAATTGAGAGTGCCATCCTTAGCAAACAACTCGCTTGCGGGTTGTTCGTTGACTTCGAAGGAGCATTTGACAATGTCCTCTTCCGCTCCTTCAGAAATTCTCTTTCCCGCAGGAATGTAAGACACAGCATTGTTCGCTGGATTTATTTTATGATCCGCAAAAGGTTTGTGACATCCACACTTATGGGCGTTACCCTCACCCGGGCGGTGATGAAAGGCGGCCCGCAAGGTGGCGTGCTAACTCCACTTCTCTGGAATCTCGTCATGGACGAACTTCTAACCGCTGACATTCCCAGCAGTATCACCAGGGCGGGCTACGCCGATGACGTTGCCGCGGTCGTCAGCGGACCCGACCCCGCCACTCTGCGCAACCTGATGCAGCAATTCGCCGACAAGGCGGCCGACTGGGCTACACAGCATGGCCTAAAAATCAGCGTCACTAAGACTGTCGCTGTCGTTTTCACCAAGCGCCGTAAGTGGGAGATGAAAAACCTCACTGTCTATGGCAGAAACATCCCCTTCAAGAAGGAGGTCAAATACCTCGGTGTGACGCTAACGCATGACCTGCGCTGGACGAAGCACCTTGATAACGTCATCGGTCGGGCAAAACGCTGCTTTGCCCAGCTGCGCAGAGCCATCGGGCCGACTTGGGGCCTCTCGCCTAGAACGGTCCGTTGGATTTATACCGGCATCATCCGGCCCAGTATCACATACGCGAGTCTCATCTGGACTAGCGTGCTGGAGCAGAAGGCCGCCCGTCAGCGGCTGTACCAGCTTCAGGGCAGCATTTGCCGTGCCATCACAGGTGCGTACCCGTCCACCCCTTACGAGGGGCTGAACACTATCCTTAACCTACCTCCGCTTCACCTATTTATTAGGGCGGAGGCTATGTAGTCTGCCTCCCGGCTTATCAGAGATAAAACGTTAAATAACGCGCCCTCTGGCTTTATGCCAATGAAAACATTAATCCCGCATATGGACTTTGTCCGCCGCGACCTTAACAACATCCACATGGACCTGGGCAATGTGGATAGTCGACCTCCCGCCCTCAACATCAGGAGGGGCTTCAAGACCGCCATCCCTGGCCGAGACAACATTCCGCTGGATGTCGGTGTGAACCGGCGCAGCCAGGGCATTCACTGCTTCACCGACGGCTCGCTGTTCAACGGCCGCGCTGGAGCGGGTATTGCCATTTTCCACGAGGGTAAGATGCTTCTCCAGGAAAGTCTGCACCTCGGTGAGAACACCTCAGTTTTCCAAGCTGAAATTTGCGCCATTGAGCAGTGTGCCCAGCAACTGTTTCAGGCGAACATTAATAATTTTGACATTAATTTCTACACTGATAGCCAAGCTGCTATTAAGGCCTTAACCACTGAGAATATCTCCGCTGCTACAGTATCTCAATGCCACCGCAGTGTGCAATCTCTCTCAGTCCTTAACAGGATTAGAATTATCTGGACACCTGGTCACAGCAACATCCTGGGCAACGAGCTCGCGGACTCTCTCGCCAAGGAGGGCAGCAACCCAGACGGCAACCACCGTCTGATGAGGCTACCCACCCCAGGTCGCAAGTCACCCGCCATATCAACAGGTGGCTCCATCAGCAGCACCAGCTCCACTGGAACAGCTGCACCGAGTACAGGCAGAGCCGCTCTGCCATGCCTAACCTGAACAGGAAAGTCTCTGATTATCTGATTTCGCTTAACAGAACCGACCTCAGGGAGATGTGCATGGTCCTAACCGGCCACGGATTCTTCCAGAGACATATATCGTTGCAAACCGGTTGCCCTCCCACCTGTCCCTTCTGTGGCATAGGAGAGGAGACCGCGGAGCATCACGTCACCTTCTGCCCTTACTTCAACAAGGCGCGGCACAAATACCTCGGCCACCCCCAGCGGATGGACGAGCTGACCACCGCGGACAATATCCGAGACCTCCGCGCCTTCGTCCGGGACTCCGGCCGGATGAGGGTCGCCGATGCCTCCACTGCGGACCTGCCGACTACTGGCGGGGACTGGGCGCACCCCCAAGGCTAATCCTTGTGCTCTTTTACCTTGGGGTTGCGATAGGGGCCTCGCGGCCTATTCGCGGCGCCTGCGCCCCCCGTCAGTAGTAAGTAAGTAAGTATGGTAGATAGCCAGATTGGTATGGTAGATGGTGGGGCAGGGTGGTGGTGGGGCTGGTGCACCGCCGATGCGTTCAAGCCATCACTGTGCGAATGCTGCTGCTGCCTGCGGGGTTCAGTGCTGATTGATGAAGCTAGGGATCTGGGAGGCTGGCCCAGCAACTGGGGATCCAGGAGGCTGGCCCAGCAACTGGGGATCTGGGAGGCTTGTCCAGCAACTGGGGATCTGGGAGGCTGGCCCAGCAACTGGGGATCTGGGAGGCTGGCCCAGCAACTGAGGATCTGGGAGGCTGGTCCAGCAACTGAGGATCTGGGAGGCTGGCCCAGCAACTGAGGATCTGGGAGGCTTGTCCAGCAACTGGGGATCTGGGAGGCTGGCCCAGCAACTGGGAATCTGGGAGGCTTGTCCAGCAACTGGGGATCTGGGAGGCTGGCCCAGCAACTGAGGATCTGGGAGGCTGGCCCAGCAACTGAGGATCTGGGAGGCTGGCCCAGCAACTGAGGATCTGGGAGGCTTGTCCAGCAACTGGGGATCTGGGAGGCTGGCCCAGCAACTGGGGATCTGGGAGGCTGGCCTAGCAACTGAGGATCTGGGAGGCTGGCCCAGCAACTGGGGATCTGGGAGGCTGGCCTAGCAACTGACACTCTGGGAGGCAGATCTGCTGTCCCTCGCCGGACAGAGGCGGTGACCAAGTGCCGATCTCGCCCACAGACACAGCCGGAGACTGAAGCTGGGACTCGGCAGAGTGGCGAGCGTCTTCGCCTTGGATGTGGTGATTGACAGCGCTAGCTGCGGCTTTGCTGGCTGAGTCGCGAGCTCGAGTCTCGGCAATTTGCTGGTTGAGAGAGCGAAGCCAAGCACGCATTCAAACACACGCTCACACAGGGTGCACAGCGGTCCTGACTTGCGAGAGCCGGACACATGCAGTAGTAGTGAAAGTATTTTAGTAAAAGGTTCGCATTTACTAGCAAATTTCATGCACGTAGGCTTAACGATGAGCAGTAGATTATGATTATCCATGAGCTAAAATCAAATGAAAGCTTAGCTATAATTGCTCATCGTTGTAAAGCACAGTTGGTGGTACACGTTTGTTATGATTTTCTTATGTTTTCAACCTCGCCCATGAGTGCTTTAAAGCACAGACACTCGATATTAAACGATACTGTACTGGTACAAAGGCTGAGTCTGATAGTTCATGCGGTTTGACGGAATTCGTTACTTTTAATGCCAGGTTAAGCCTAAAATTAATTTTAATTGAAACTGAGAAGTGCAAAGGTAAATAAAAACGCATTTTTGGATAATTTTGTGCAATGCGATGCTTAGTACTTTTTAAAAAACTTTAAGAAATTGTGTGGAAAACTTGCTATGCGTGTAGAATTTCATAGCGATTCTAATATATTGAAAAGAAATAGTAGAAAAGAATTTATTGATATGCTATGTTCTAAAACTAGACTTTGTAAATTTTGCACTGTACTTTTGTGTATCAGCCGCAATACTTTCAGTGAAAGATTGCAGTGAAAGATTGCGTAAGGGAATCGTTGCAATTTTGCGTTGAATCGACCCTTTTATCATAGACAGTGCTGGAAATAGTTTTGTAGGCCCCGTGCTTGCTTGCAGTGGTGTTGACGATAAACTTTAAGTTCCAACCGTTTGCTGAAAACAACCGCTGACAGTTACCAGTTGTCTGCAGCTAATGATTGGTCAGTAATCTGCGAACGACCCAGTTCTGCGAAATCAATCAACTTAAATCCTCTGAGATTCAATAGATTCGACAGTCCAGCGGCTGCTTCTTCGCCAGCTTGGTCCAGCAGAGCTCGACCAGCAGGATCAGCAGTCCCAGACCGTACAGGCTGAGTGCAATGATGAAGCAACCGCCGGCGCCCTCCAAGTTGACAGAATCGGCCTCGGTCGAGCGACCCGACGAGCAGGCGTCGTAGTTTGTCCAGACGTTTGCGAAGAATCTCTGCGTCAAGCCAGTTTCCAGCATCTTCTGCATACTGGAAGTTATAAATTGGATTCTTATTTTGCTCAGTAGGCTGCTTCTAGTCGCTGAATGCGCCTTTTATTTAGTGATATTTGTTATATAAATAGATAAAAGTAGTAGGAGCTAGCAGAGCATGTGGCTGAAGGAAACTCCTTTTAATACTCGTAGTAAAGCTGCAATTCCCAAAAACTAAATCTCTCTTACTGATCGTCCTGGCGCTACTATCTTTTACATTGTCACCTATCTCTCCAGTATGTGAACTAGTGACGGAATTTCCACGGAATTTCCTGATACCCTGCTCAGCTAAATACTATTACTAATACATGGGTTCCTTGTTGAGTAATATAATATTTACAAGTAACAATAACTTAAAGCTACGACTGTCTATATATTGTCCAGAAACTATTTTCAGTGATTTCATATACAGCTTGCGTTTTAAACACGCCAAAAGGAGGCGCTGCTTCAGAAATTTTCTTGTGTTGCTACTTTTCCAAAACGTGCATCCCTCTTAGAATACCTAATAACTTACTAGAAGTCCATCAGTGATGCGTAAAAAGCATCGTCAGGATAAACAAACGCAATGGTGGCCGTGTTAAAATGCTCCTCCGCCAGGTAGTACAGCGAGCAGTTCCTCATTGCAGAGGCAAGCCGGGGCGTGTAGTCCCCTAAGCAGGCCTGGTCCGGCTTCCACGTCTTAAGAGATCGTAAGATTTTAGAGTCAAAATGCTGTTGCTTGAGATTATAGAAAACAAGCTTACAAAAACTGAGACGCAAAATTTCAAGTTACATGTACTTACTGTGGTACATACTTCATTAATAATAACCATCCTCTCAGCAATTTGCTTGTAAATGCCTGATTTTGCTTCCAGCATAAGAGTTTCCAGATTTGATCCGGATTCCACGTAGGGCTTAATATAAGATTGGGAAACAAGATCCGACAGCGTTTTGATAGGGACATCCGTTACGGTTACCGTGAGATGGGCGGTAAGGTCGCCTGCAATGGTCAACGCTAATGTGAGCTATAATTTTTGTTTTATTAAAAACAAAATTGCAAGCTTGATCTCACCTGTGTACGACGCATAAATAACCACGGTGAACATCCACCAAAACGCCATGGTTATTCTTGGTGACATTGAGAACGGGTAAAAGTCCTGGCCTTGCTGCATGAAACTTCCTACCGCACTCCAGATGTACTCCTGCAGCCAGATCTCGTCGGCAACGGAGTAGTCAACCTTCAGGTTGTAAGCCGTAAACGGTGAGAAGAATGCTAAAGTCCAAGTGGCAAACGACGACAAAAACACAAACGCAACAATCAAAAGCCAAGTCTCAACAGTAAAAGACTTGAAAACATTCCAAATCTTCGACTCCCGTGGGGGTCTCGGAATGAGCACAACATTGGACTCTTCGAAGAGTGCAGTGGAGAAGTCAACAACATCGTCGCGGGTTGTTGTTTTGGTAAATGGTCCGGCAGCCAGGGTAGCCATCTGTGCGTCGATTCGAGCAAAATGGAACATAAAATGTTTGACTTCAATGCACAATAGACAACCCAGTAATATAGCGACTTACGCCTTTCTGCAGCTCGCCAACGCAACCGGTAAAATAGCTGGAGTCTGGTGTCGGACTGCCGAAACTTCCATCGTCTGGTTCTTTTACAATGTACCTGTAATTGAGATTTCACAATAACTTTAGATTCTAGCGACATGCGTTCGTCAAGAGCGGCAACATTATAAAAACAAAAATAGTATAAACTAACCTAAATTCCATTTTTGAAGCTAAAGTGCTGAGAACGTTCGACGTATAACCAGTAATGATAACAGTGTTATTAGGGTATGACGCTGAGTACATCGTCAATGGGTTAGTCTAAAACACAGTAATTCAAGAAATGTTAGCTAGAAACCGTCCTAAAGAATTTAAGACGTTAAATCAATCGTTAAAATAGCTCAAAACATAAAATATTTACTTTCGGAGCACAGACTACAATGGTCTGGTTCTTGAACCCCATGAAGGTGTTCGGGAATGCCAAACTGACTCCCTTGTAGCGGAACTGCTTGCTCAAAGCTCCGCTCGATGCATCGAACTGAGCCGATCTCAGCATCGAGACCGGAGACGACCACAGCTCATTGTAGGACGCGACCACTTCGACTCGTTGCGAGCTGAAGTGTCTGGTCGAGCTGTTGAACGAGATCAGGCCTCGCTGAGTGTCATAGTCGCTAATCTGCACATCGAGTAGGATTGGGGAGAGACCAGCTCGAAACTAGTAATGCTTGTCAATGCTTGCTAGCTAGTGAGCTCACTCACACTCATGAGTCTGTTGAGCACAGTCGAGCCTGATATCCAGTGGCGCAGTGGCGCACACGAGGCGTTTCCGGGAGAGAATCCCGGATCCAACAGCGAGTCATTGAGCGCCTTGGCCATGGCTTCTACGGCGTCTACGAAGCGAGCGTCCAGAGTCTGTCGAATGCAAATGCGAGATCGAGTGCGAGATCGAGTGCGACAGTGGCATGCGTTGCACACGTGCGGTGCTGCATGATGAATCCCTGCAGCCATCAAGCAGCACACATCAAGCGCTCACCCGAAGCCAGTCCGTCTGGCACTGAGGAAAAACATCCATCACTGCTGCTGTGCACTCGGTGAACACGCTGCCTCTCAGCAGAGCGACGTTCGCGTTCGCCGGCGTCACGCTGAGCACATCGGCCTTGGACAGTCCGGTGTCGAGCACAAGCCAGAAGTAGTTCTGCTGCATCACTGCAGCTTCCCTGGCGAGCCTGAGCACACTGAGAGCATTGCGAGGAGAGGCGAACAGCAGCAGCTTGAACACTTTCTTCTTGACCAGCCGCTTGAGGTGGTGCACCAGGTCAGGAGTAACAGAAGCGTTGACAGAGTCGTCCACTCGGAATGTGAGACTGCTCACACCGGCAGAGGAGAGACTGGACTGCAGGTTCTGCAGCACTGTTGTGCCTACAGTGATCAAGTATAGACTTTAGTTATGTCTGACTTTTTGAACTTTGATAGAAGAAACATCCGTAAATATACTGAAAATATTGAAGCTATCTAGGATTTTACTGTATTCACAGCACTCACTTTGCAGACCATCGAAGAAAACTGCCACACTGCTAACTATGGAATCTGACGTAAGGACAGTGGCGGCTGCAGCGACGATGTTTTCCGAGCTGTGGCTGCCCACGATGGTCATGTCTGCAACTTCCGCGTGTTTTCATGTCGAAACCGAATACAGATAGAAATGATGGAAAGATGTCAGAAATCGATCTCAGTTACCTTTGCTCAGCCGAGCAGAGTCGCACAGTCCAGTCGGCAGGGCGATCAGCGGCAGCTGCAGAGACTTGCTCAGTGAGCTCACTTCATCCAGCAGAGAGCAGCTGCCGACGCCAATCAGACCTGACAGGCCGCTTTCCGAGCACACTGCGGAGCGAGACACACAGACACATGCACAGTTTCACAGCTCGCACTCACACTTGCATTCGTGCAATTCATGCTTCAATTGTGTGCATTGATTGAGCAGGTTGAGCAGAGCAGCGATTGAGTCGCGTAGCAAATGCTTCAACTCACCAGTCCTGACAGCCTGGTGTGAGCTGCACGAGCTCACATTGACATGCACATATGAGAGTGTGTGGCCCTGCAGCACTCTCCAGTTGTAGTTGACCCGTCTGGCGAAGGCGACGTCGATTAGCGAGCCGTTCAAGCTTCCGGCATCCGTGATCACGCCTATCTTGAGGTCCAGGGCTCTAGTGCTGCCGAAAAGCAGCGAACAGACAATGATTGAAATAATTGAAGACATTTCTAGACAATATTTTCGAAAATTAATCTTGACATTGTAAGGGAATTAGTTTGAGAAAAAATTTTCTCGCCTAAATATGGTGCTTTCCATGCCGTGCTTGATGCTTCATTGGTTTTTTAAATCTTTCCGGTTTAAATTTCGGTGAAAGCTACTTGAGTTTCTTTTCTAGTTTGGTCTCTTCTCGAGTGTCTAATCAGGCTAGCTAATCAAAAAGAAGGCAAGCCTGTGCATCATTGCTTAAAAGCTGCTTGAATTTCATGAATTGTGATCCCACTTGATTTTTTAATGAAAACTCTTTTGATGTCAGATATAAGGAGATTAAACTAATTTGCTGGTTTCATAACACAGAAAAAATCTAATTAATCGGTTTTTATGTTTAATTAACATGCTGGAAAAGTGAAACTCTGCGCTTCTGTTGTGTTAGAATTTGGTATTGTCTGTCATGATTTAGTTTATTTGTAGCCCGAAGTCTGCTTTTCACTGCTTCGTCTATGTTTTTTGTTAAGCCTGTGTTCACATGGAAACAATATATACTTTTTGACAGGCACTGGCGTTGCTGTATAGACAAATCATCGCGTTTTCATTGCAGTAGACTTTTGGATTACCTCGAGAAGCTTTTGGTCATAGATGGCTTCAAGATTTTTTTGGCCGTTTGTTAATATATTTTTGTCAAGGAGAAGCTAACTTAGTTTTCCGGGTGTTGCTAGCACGTTTCAGCGTGTTGAACCGAAGCTATCTACACGTGTACAAGTGTACAGGATTTGACACGTGTCTTTACCAAATGACCCAGATACTCAATCGATTGTTCTCCTTTTATAGCTAACTACGCTCATATTCATGCTGACGGTTGTCCCAAAGTCCCAAAAAAGCTTACCGATTTCATTAACTCACAATTTGGCACACAATTTGGCATGGCTCTACTCATAGTTATCGGTCAGGTCAGGGGTCCGCAAACTCCGGCCCTCGAAGCCTCTCTGTCCGGCCCCCAGAATCCGGCCCCCTCGAGGTTTGTGTGTCTGCTCAGCTATTTCTCTTCTCTCTCTCCATGTCCCTACCCTTGCCTCTCTTATTTTCTCCCCTCTCTCCTCTCTCCTCTCCTCTCTCCCCTCTCCCCACTTCCCTCTCTTCTCCCTCTCGCCACTCTGCTCTCTTCTGTCTTCTCTCCCCTCTCTTCTACTCTTCCATTCCCTCTCCTTTCCACTCTCATCTGGCCCAGAGCCATGAGCAAAATTCTCCATCTGGCCGATGAGGTAAACAAGTTTTCCGACTTTGGCTTATGCATCCATCCATTAGATTAAGTTAATAGAGTATCGTTTTTCATATACAGTTATTTTTGCCACTGTAGATGCTGCGGGCTTACTAAAATTTAATCAATAAATCTTCTTTTTTCTATCTATGTCCATAAAATGAGCTACGCAGTTGAGCTGCAGCAAACAGCACTATCTAGTAAATTATTAATTTGCCACTCCAGCAAATGGAATTTCAGGCCTCCTGCATCGGTTTCTCATTAATTATTGTCACATTGCCACAAATTGTCAGAGTGGGTAGAGGCCAGTTCTAACGCTGTAAAAACCAACAATTAGCTTTCTGAGCTTACTCAGACCGCATGCGCTCAAACTAAAACACCAGATACCCATAGTCCACGATCAGTACGCTCGTATAGAAGCAATGCCTCTTAGTATTCATAATTCGAATTCGACAAAAGTGACTTAGAAGCTGAGTCATCGGTACGCAGCTCTATACAATGCGTCACTATTGCTTCTGTCAACCAAGTTGAGAATTTCTATTTGGCAGCAGAGTAGAATTGGTCTTGACCATAGACAGAAAGACATAGACAGAAAAGGCACACAAGTGCCAAGTTGATAAAATCAGCCATAGACATCAGCACAAAGAAGAATGCCAGTGGAAACATCTCTCATCGACTTGGTTGCCTTTTGCCGCCATTTTTATGTCTATGGGCAAGACCAACTCTACTGCTGCTAAATGTGAATTTTTAACTTGTCAACTTGGCTGACAAAGGCAATACCCGTTGATTGAATAGTCAAAGACCATACCAAGAAAACCTTTTCCATAGTCAGCCTTCTTCTTAAAGCAAGTCATAATTCTTTTGTAAAAATCGATATTAGCAATTGTAAGTGTTGCAGACAGAAACACAAACACGACTATAGATCATTTATCACCGTGAAACAAATTAAATAGTGATTATGACTAATAAATCCATCGAAAACTCAAAAATGTGCATTTTCATGGCCAAAAGGCAGCTAAGTTGCTGATATGATAGCCCAATCAAACTGCTGATAAAGAGAAATATTGGCCCTTTCTCAACCAATAAAGAAGGATTTTGATAATTACGAGCTTACAACCAAACGAAAAAATTATCCAATAGCGTCGCCCATGCATGCCTACCAGTACGGAAAAACTGAGGATTATAAACAGATCAGCATACTCAACTGTCCTACTTGGGCTCAACACAAACCATTTTTCTACCTCCCATACACTATTTAAAAAGTTCTAAAATACTAAAGCATAGCGCTGTGCTAATATTTAAAATCATTTACATAAAAAAGCAGAAATGAAGCAGCATTTAAGTACTAAACTGCTTAATCTCCTCAGCCTGATATGGACTCTTACTGAATCTACAACCGCATTAGGCTTGAAAGTCGCAATCATTACGGAGGCCGGAAACTTGAACAGCTCGCTCATCGACGTCGCCTTCGCCAGACGGGTCAACTACAACTGGAGAGTGCTGCAGGGCCACACACTCTCATATGTGCATGTCAATGTGAGCTCGTGCAGCTCACACCAGGCTGTCAGGACTGGTGAGTTGAAGCATTTGCTACGCGACTCAATCGCTGGTCTGCTCAACCTGCTCAATCAATGCACACAATTGAAGCATGAATTGCACGAATGCAAGTGTGAGTGCGAGCTGTGAAACTGTGCATGTGTCTATGTGTCTCGCTCCGCAGTGTGCTCGGAGAGCGGCCTATCAGGTCTGATTGGCGTCGGCAGCTGCTCTCTGCTGGATGAAGTGAACTCACTGAGCAAGTCTCTGCAGCTGCCGCTGATCGCCCTGCCGACTGGACTGTGCGACTCTGCTCGGCTGAGCAAAGGTAACTGAGATCGATTTCTGGCATCTTGCCACCATTTCTATCTGTATTCGGTTTCGACATGAAATCACGCGGAAGTTTCAGACATGACCATCGTTGGCAGCCACAGCTCGGAAAACATCGTCGCTGCAGCCGCCACCGTCCTTACGTCAGATTCCATAGTTAGCAGTGTGGCAGTTTTCTTCGATGGTCTGCAAAGTAAGTGCTGTGAATAAAGTAAAATCATAGAGAGCTCCAATATTTTCAGTATATTTACGAATGTTTCTTCTATCAAAGTTCAAAAAGTCAGACATAACTAAAGTCTATACTTGATCACTGTAGGCACAACAGTGCTGCAGAGCCTGCAGTCCAGCCTCTCCTCTGCCGGTGTGAGCAGTCTCACATTCCGAGTGGACGACACTGTCAACGCTTCTGTTACTCCTGACCTGGTGCACCACCTCAAGCGGCTGGTCAAGAAGAAAGTGTTCAAGCTGCTGCTGCTCGCCTCTCCTCGCAATGCTCTCAGTGTGCTCAGGCTCGCCAGGGAAGCTGCAGTGATGCAGCAGAACTACTTCTGGCTCGTGCTCGACACCGGACTGTCCAAGGCCGATGTGCTCAGCGTGACGCCGGCGAACGCGAACGTCGCTCTGCTGAGAGGCAGCGTGTTCACCGAGTGCACAGCAGCAGTGATGGATGTGTTTCCTCAGTGCCAGACGGACTGGCTTCGGGTGAGCGTTTCATGTGTGCTGCTTGATGGCTGCAGGGATTCATCATGCAGCACCGCACGTGTGCAACGCATGCCACTGTCGCACTCGATCTCGCACTCGATCGTCGCATTCGACAGACTCTGGACGCTCGCTTCGTAGACGCCGTAGAAGCCATGGCCAAGGCGCTCAACGACTCGCTGCTGGATCCGGGATTCTCTCCCGGCAACGCCTCGTGTGCGCCACTGCGCCACTGGACATCGGGCTCGACTGTGTTCAACAGACTCATGAGTGTGAGTGAGCTCACTAGCTAGCAAGCATTGACAAGCATTACTAGTTTCGAGCTGGTCTCTCCCCAATCCTACTCGATGTGCAGATCAGCGACTATGACACTCAGCGAGGCCTGATCTCGTTCAACAGCTTGACCAGACACTTCAGCTCGCAACGAGTCGAAGTGGTTGCGTCCTACAATGAGCTGTGGTCGTCTCCGGTCTCGATGCTGAGGTCGGCTCAGTTCGATGCATCGAGCGGAGCTCTGAGCAAGCTGTTCCACTACAAGGGAGTCAGCTTGGCATTCCCCAACACCTTCATGGGGTTCAAGAACCAGACCATTGTCGCCTGTACTCCTGAGGTAAATCGAGTTTTGCGATATTTGTCTTACAATTTCCTGCGGGTAATTTTTGAGAAATTGGTTTTGCTTTTAAAATTTCTATCTTTCAGAGCGACCCAATGACTGTTTTTAAAAAGATTTATGCTAATAATACCGTTGAGATGACTGGAATGACACTAGATATTCTCGAGTACTTTGCTGATAGGATGGACTTCCGGTATGTTAAGATTTTTATTTCGTTTTTAATGTGGCCGAAGGTTTGTCTCAGCTTAAATTCATTAACTCTTTAGCTTCGTTACTAAGAACCCGGACGATGGAAGCTGGGGTGCACCCCAACCGAACTCGAAGTACTACACAGGATGCGTCGGAGAGCTTCAACGAGGAGTGAGATGTTCTATGATTGACATGGCGTTCACTGTGATGGCGTCGACTGAAATAAATTCTGTGTTCGTCCTGGTGTGGATTGTAGCCAGTGGGGGCTGTAGCCAGTGGCGGTTGTAGCCAGTGGGGTCGAGCCAGCGGAGGTTTTAGCCTAGTGGTTAGAGTGTCGGACTCACGACTGGAAGGTCGGGGGTTCGATTCTTGACCCACTGGGAACAATTGTGTCCCTGAAAAAGACAGTAAACTACGCATTGCTTTAGTTCACCTAGCTGTTAACTGGGTACCAGCATTAGCTTGGATAATTGAGGGTGTGTGTTCCCCCTACCCCAGTCCTTGGACTGAACAGCCGTGCGCAACCTTCAGATAAGCTGCGCAATAGCTGCGGCTGAGCTGTCGGTTGCACATCTGCTGTCGGTTGCACAGCCCATTAGTGTTTCTAATTGTCTTTCTGGAGTATTTCTGGAGATGGCATAAGCAGGTATGGCATCTATTGATGAAATCGACTAATATTGTCGGTTTCCATTCTGTCTTTTCATTTACATCTATATGTACCGTGTTGTACGCAGTATTAAACATTTTAGTGGTTAGAATTTTGTCTAGAAATCTACAAATAATGAATGTCAGCAAAAACTTCCGACAGATTGTCGCCATCGGAGCGGGGCCGTTTACTAAAACTACCGGACGCGCTTCGGTGATCGATTTCTCAGCCGCTCTGTTCCAAGAATCCAACGGCGTTTTAGTGCCCAATCCGGGCAGGAAGTCCAAAATGTGGAATATATTCACGCCATTCACTGAATATGTTTGGTATGCCATTGTTGGTGCTCTGCTTGTATCGGCGCTGCTTACCTGGCTGATGGCGTATTTCTCACCATTTACCGGCTACAACCTTGGTCTGGAGTATGCTATTGGCGACGAGATTTGGCTACAAGAATATTTTTGGGCTTTTATTGGCAGCTTCATGCAGCAGGGCCAAGACTTTTATCCCTCCGCAATGTCGCCTCGTGTAGGCCTGGCCTTTTGGTGGATCTTTACCGTCATTGTAAACGGCTGTTTCGCTGGTAAACTATTGATTTGTTTATCTGGGACGGAAAAATGGACAGGAGAATATTTGCTTTATCCATTTCGTTGTCTAATGCATATACACTCGTAGTTAAAAGGAACAATAAACATTTAACTGGCATTCATGTTTCACTAAAAATACACACGTACGTACTTAGGTTCATGTAGGTTTCCTTCTGCCCAAAGAACTTATTTTGTAGCATTTAATTCTGAGAGATCATTCTAAAGGAAGGCTCAGAGCACCGCCCCAACCGCAAGTGAGGCCGCGGTAGTCAGACAGGCTGTCTGCGAGAAAGTACAACACAATAGGGTGAAGCGACGTAAGAAGCTTGCTTCAAGACGTAGCGATCATTCCTACCGCACACATTTCATAGGCAATCTGACTGCATATCTGACCGCTACCGAGACGGAAGAGCAAATAAACACCCTAAGCGGTTTGCTGTCGCAATCGTCGATCAAGCTTTACGTGCAAAACGGTACAAATTTGTACACACTGCTAACAGAATCTAAGTCGGGCATATACAAAGAAATCGCCGATAAAATGGTCGTCTACAGTCCGTACGAAAATTGTCCCATGAAGGTAAGTGCTTGAGTCGTTTAGAAGCATAGTTCGTATCTTTCATTATTAAACGCTTTTATCAATTGTTAAAAAATGCTACATCTTGATTCTCGATTCCAATCCTCATTCTTTCAGCCCCCAAGACCTGACCAGGCTTGCATCTCGGACTACACGGCTTTGCTGGCGCTGGCGATGAGAAACTGCAGCCAGTTCTACATGGCCGCCGAGCAGTTTAACACAGGCACGGTTGCTTTCATGTTTCCTGATGACGCGCCGTATGCAGATCTGTTCAACTTTCAGTGAGTGCCACCGTTCTATCTATCTATCTATCTATCTATCTATCTATCTATCTATCTATCTATCTATCTATCTATCTATCTATCTATCTATCTATCTATCTATCTATCTATCTATCTATCTATCTATCTATCTATCTATCTATCTATCTATCTATCTATCTATCTATCTATCTATCTATCTATCTATCTATCTATCTATCTATCTATCTATCTATCTATCTATCTATCTATCTATCTATCTATCTATCTATCTATCTATCTATCTATCTATCTATCTATCTATCTATCTATCTATCTATCTATCTATCTATCTATCTATCTATCTATCTATCTATCTATCTATCTATCTATCTATCTATCTATCTATCTATCTATCTATCTATCTATCTATCTATCTATCTATCTATCTATCTATCTATCTATCTATCTATCTATCTATCTATCTATCTATCTATCTATCTATCTATCTATCTATCTATCTATCTATCTATCTATCTATCTATCTATCTATCTATCTATCTATCTATCTATCTATCTATCTATCTATCTATCTATCTATCTATCTATCTATCTATCTATCTATCTATCTATCTATCTATCTATCTATCTATCTATCTATCTATCTATCTATCTATCTATCTATCTATCTATCTATCTATCTATCTATCTATCTATCTATCTATCTATCTATCTATCTATCTATCTATCTATCTATCTATCTATCTATCTATCTATCTATCTATCTATCTATCTATCTATCTATCTATCTATCTATCTATCTATCTATCTATCTATCTATCTATCTATCTATCTATCTATCTATCTATCTATCTATCTATCTATCTATCTATCTATCTATCTATCTATCTATCTATCTATCTATCTATCTATCTATCTATCTATCTATCTATCTATCTATCTATCTATCTATCTATCTATCTATCTATCTATCTATCTATCTATCTATCTATCTATCTATCTATCTATCTATCTATCTATCTATCTATCTATCTATCTATCTATCTATCTATCTATCTATCTATCTATCTATCTATCTATCTATCTATCTATCTATCTATCTATCTATCCATCTATCTATCTATCTAAAATATGCCTGTACTGAATATTTTTATTCCATAACCCAGCTTCCAGAAGCTAAAAGCGACGGGCCTCATTCAGCGGTGGTTCCAAAAGTATTGGTCCAGCGGTGCCGTGTGCAGCAAAAGCCGGATTTCTGATGCCGAACCGGTCAATCTTGAAGCCATCAGTGGATGCTGCATTATCACTCTGACGTTTTATGTTGCCGGTCTGCTCATCCTGATGCTGGAGCTGCTCTGGACCAAAGTGGCCAAGAAGCAGCCACTGGACTGCGTGATATTTTGACCTCAATATGGAACATTTTTGAAACCAAAAAAGAGTTCTATAAGTGTTTAAACTGTTGTTCGATGTAATATTTTCTCAAAAATCTAGTTTTTTTAAATGAGAGACTCATTTTATAGTTTGGCTGGTAATATTATTCTTTAAAATAACGGTATCTTTTATAAATCCTAATGTTTTGTAGCTATATGTTATTTGGTTTTATGTGCTTAAAGAGCTGCTTTCTTTACTCGTTTAAACAAAAACTCGTTTTTGCGTTTATATTTCTACTTTTAATAGATTTTTAATTCCTAGAAATTAAAGTACATGCATGAAGCTACCTACCGCTTAATATAATCATTACTGACTATATATAATACTTATATAGTTAACTACAAGTGACAACAAAATATTTCTATAATTTCTTAAGAAACTGAATTTTTTGCCAGTCTTAACATTAATAATTAGAATTTTTGCAGGAGGTAAAATGTTAATTATGTCTACGAGAGTATATATACATGTGATGTTCACTAACTAAGTTTTTATGATCGTTGACATCAAGTTGTAGCAGGCACGTGCTATACCTCTTTGTTTACTTATTTTACATAGAATTGAGCTTAATTATTTTAAAGTTATATCTGATAATACTATCGAATTTTAACAAATCAGACGGTATAGAAAGTTCATATTATATATTTCTTCGTGGGAATTCAACTTTTTATATGCTGCTGTTATTCTTAATCTAACTAGAAAAATATAATACTTTAAAAGTATTATCTACTGTTTTATCCGTTTCTGTGCAATATTTCTACAACTGAGTTTATTTCTGATTGTGAATTATTGTTATTAGTAGTTAATTATGATTTTAATTAGGTAGCTAATTGCTTTCCAGTTTATTTGCGTGGGAAGTTGACCTGACTGAATCCTAATAAAATAGATAACCATTTTTAGGGACTGACTCCGCTTTGTGAAATAAAAAATTAATTCCATTCATTCTAACAGTCGCTGCCATTATGTGATTACTGATAAAAGTAGTTTGTAAAGAATAGAGTAAAGTCTTAAGTACGAGCCATATTTTATGCTAGAGAACGTGCTATATTACTGTCAGCAAAAATAAATATTTATATATAAATCGATTTACGAGTGAAAAATCATAATCTCTAAAGTAGACATTAGTGTAGGCTAGTGCGTATTTGTTTTAATAAAATAACTTTGTGCGTAACCGATTTTCGTCAGTAAAAATATTTTACAGCTTATCAATTTGCTGCGTTGATTTTAATTACATGTACATGTACGAGCGTTCGGATTATTATCATGCGTTATTAAAACACACGAGCTGAATACAAAAGTGAACACCATGCAGTACTAGCTAAATTGGTGATTAAAAGAAAAATTAGTAAAAAAGACTCAGATTCATAAAAAATTAAGTATTTCAGGAAATTCATGAAACATATAACGTAAAATAATTGTTTAACAATGGCAAAGATAAAGCATTATTTGTCTGAAAAATGATTTTAAACACTTTGTGTCCGGATTGATATTTTTCACTCGTATGAGCCGTTCAGAATCGATTGTGTATTATACTATTCTATTCTGAATGTTGATTTTTTTCAAAAATAAACAGATTTTGATTACTTTGATTCCTTTGTCTTGGTATATCTAAAAAACTTGATTTAAGCAAATTTCCTTCTGATGCCTATTAAGCATTCAGAAAGATTTTACTTCGACAGTGGCGTACGCAGGTGCAACTGGAGGAGGGGGGGGGGTCATGGCCCTTCCCTTAAAATAATTTGTCCATTCAAAAGCACAAACGAAAGTTGAATCAGAAAACTCGAACATAAACGGTAAGATCGTAAGATCTTAAGGTAAGAGCTTCATCTGATAAGCACCACTTGGACAGGACAGCTGCAGTAAATACCTACCAAGAGACAGAAGTGGTCACCAAGAGACAGGAGCGGTTACCAAGACAGCGGTCAAGGGGGGCCGTAGCCCAGCGGTA
Source organism: Macrostomum lignano (assembly GCA_002269645.1). Lineage (NCBI taxonomy): Eukaryota > Metazoa > Platyhelminthes > Macrostomidae > Macrostomum > Macrostomum lignano. The sequence continues at coordinate 147,484 of NIVC01001050.1, read as the reverse complement.
GCGCAGCTGCTCTGGTGTGCCAGCGACCCAGGCTCGATTCCAAGTGCAGTCACATTAATTTGGGGCTGAATTGGAATCTCGGCTTGGCTCTGCTCGTGCAATTAACGGCCTTGAGAGCCAACCCCCTAAGGCGCAGTGAAGTGTACATGCCTAACGATAATATAAAGTTAGGGCCGCTGTACATTCCTGTGTGAGTGTGTGCCTGCGTACGTATCCGCGCGCTTGTATGCCTGCTCAGGGGAGTCGGCGGAATGGGCAGTAATGCCTCTCGCCGGTTGTGTGCCCATGTCGCTTAAAGTGCGCCAGGGTGCACACAACCCCCCTGCCTCGAATTAAAAAAAAAGACAGCGGTCACCAATAGACAAGAGCGGTCACCAAGACAGCGGTCACCAAGAGACAAGAGCGGTCACCAAGAGACAGGAGTGGTCACCAAGAGACAAGAGCGGTCACCAAGAGACAGGAGCGGTCGCCTAGAGACAGCAGCGGTCGCCTAGAGACAGGAATGCCAAATAGGAGGCGGGGCGCCAACTAAGACACAAAATAACGGCACCCCTATGGTTGCGGCCCCTCCAAGGCTTGACAAGGCCTGACATCATCAATAAAAATTCAGCGTACGCCACTGAACGTCAATTATTAAAATAGTATTTAACTCAAGAGACGCAGCTAGATTAGTTCTGTCCGTTAATTCGAACCAATCATAGAGTTAAAAAAATCAGTAGATGACACAATCCAAGGGCTGTTTTTTGGCCAGCTTAGTCCAGGCCAATTCCAGCAGCAGCAGAATTAAACCAACGCCGTAAAGGCAGCCAGTGACAATAAAGCAGCCTTCAACGCCTTTGAAATTGATGGAGTTAGCTTCGGTCGACTTGCCAACAGTGCAGACGATGTCGCTTGACCAATAGATTTTGAATAGCCGCTGCATCAGACCAGTCTCCAGCAGCTTCTGCATACTAATAAATAAATGAATTAGTTATTTAACTGAGTAGTCACTGACGCCCGTAGTTAATGAACAGCTTGACAATAATGCTAGAAATAGTAAAGCATTCACTTTGAATAGCTCTAAAACATGATTGTTTTACTTTTCCTGAAGTGTTCTACAATGCATGACAGGCATGCTTATTTTGCCTGTTTTGCTACTGCACTAACAAAGCTTTATTCCATAGGTCTTGCTAAAATGTTTCGATAAAGCGATGAACATATTTAACTTGGTACAATTGCTACTCGTAAGTTTTAAATTCTACGTAGTGTCCAGAAAACGTTGGAGCACGACAGTTGACTGCGGACAAATTTTACACAAGCTAGGCTTAGGTCTTGGTTTTGCGTCCAAAATTCCATGGACCTTGGAACATGTAGCATGCAACAAAAGCCAAATAGGATTATAAGCGTTGTTGGTATACTCACTAGAAGTCAAAATACTCAGCGAAGTAGGCATCGTCGGGATACATGAATGCCACTGTGGCCGTGTTGAACGTCTCTTCGGCAAGATAATATTGTGTGCAGTTCTTCATGGCTATAGCCAATAGGTACGTGTAGTCGTTTAAACAGGCCCTTTCTTGTCTGACAACCTGAAATTGTATAAAGTAGAAAAAATACAAGGCCATACTATATGGTCCTGCCTGAAAACAGAAATTTAAAACTGATTTATTCACAGAGAATTTCGAATCTAGGAGTTTTTTTATAAATTTTTCCCAACACACTTTCAAAAGTAACAAATAACAAATTTCTCCTCGATATGCAAGATTTTTCTTGCCTATCTGAGAACACGGTTGCTATTTGCTAGTCAGACCCTAATATCCATCACCCAATTTCAGACGCTGCTCTGCCTTTTGGATTCAGGCTAGGCATAATGTGACTGCCATTCGTGCCCTGTGAGTGCAGTAGGTATTCAAGAGCTGACGGCAAGCTCCAAGTCTGTTTTAATGCTGGGTGTCGCTGAGCAGCCTTAGCAACCCGCTTGCAATAACGCGACTCATTCCAGTGCTCAGCAGTCTAGATTTCATGGACAGCTCGAGTTGACAGACCAACAAATTCTGAGAGCTCCTGTGTGACGCACACGCTCGGTGTCCTGTTGAGGCAGCTCTTCCACTGTGATGAGCTTCCTCAACGGTGTCCCAACCATCTTAAAAGAGCTGGCACCACTTCCTGATTATAGTTTTTAACGGCCGAATTCTCGCCCTAAAACTCCTGCATCACTCTCGCATCATCGATCCCCCCTCGTGTTCATTTTCATAGTTGACTTGTAAGTCTTGATGAAGTGCTTTGAAGTGCTTCAGACAACATGGGAGTTGGAAAGCTGAATAGAAACATGAGCTGCATTCAGCGAGAAAAATATACCCAACTCATGTAATGTTTTGTTTGATGATTAAGGCTAAACAGGTTGTTTCGTCTGGCTCCATCTTTTGCTGACAGGGTCGCAGACAAGAAAAAATACTGGATGTCCTAATAAACGCAAATTCAACTGGTATTAAATATTTCAATACTATTAGCTCAAATTATATGAAGCAATCTAAATAGCAGACGGTCGTAGACGGCGGCATTTTATGTTATCTAATCATCAGAATCAAACTAGGTATGAGCATTATGAAAAAGCATGCCGTACTTATAAACATTGAATTCACTGTCGAACAGTTACGTATGCAGTAATTTTATCTGGATGGGGCCGCAACGATGAGAGGCTTCAATATTTGGTCTTTTGGTGGACTTCTCTGTCTCTGGGTGGGCGCCCCTGTCTCTTTGTGGGTAAAAATTTGAGTCACATCCTGACATTCGCACGTCTCTGCAAGGGCAATACAACCACTGGCAACTCACGGAATCCGGGCAGTAATCGTAGGGCCCCAAATCCACCATGACATCCGCAACCTGCTTGTAGACGCCTGAGTTAGACTCCTTGAACAGGGTGTACAAGTTTGTGCCAGCTGGAACGTACGGCTTGATGGCGGTTTGAGACACCAGATCCGACAATGTCTTGATCGGATAGTCAGTGATGGTGACGGTCAGATGCGCTGTTAAATCTCCTGTGTAGGAGTAAGTAAAATATGCAGATATGAAGAGCTTCAGGCACGATCACTAAAATTTCACAGTCCGCGCTTGTTACTAAAAAAGACCTACCAGTGTAAGCTCCATATATAATGACCGTAAACATCCACCAGAATGCCAGAATAGTTCTTGGCGACATTGCAAAGGGATAAAAGTCCTGGCCCTGCTGTAAGAAGCTTCCAACGACGCTCCAAACGTACTCTTGGAACCAGACTTCGTCAGCAATCGCGTATTCTTCTTTGAGATTGTAGGCAGTGAAAGGTGAAAAGTACGCTAGAATCCAGGTGATAAACGAGCAGATGAACAAGAGTACAATTACTGAAATCCAAACGTCGTAGTTAAAAGGCAAATAGACGTTCCACATTTTCGACGCTGGAGGAGGCCTGGGCAGTAGAATGCCATTCGACTCTTGAAACAGAGGCGTTGAGTAGTCAATCACTGAGTCTCTCGTTGTAGTCCTCGTGAATGGTCCGGCTGCGATCGTGACTAACTACGAGCGTAAAGTAGATTTGGGAGTATTTATTCTTCACACACTTGACTGCATTTTTTTATTTAGCATTTGCAGTTATCTTATGGCAACTAGCTCGCATTAGCAGCGCCAAACCCATTAATAGTATATGTTATTCCCCACTTGTTTTATTTATTTTGGCCAATAAACGCGTCCTCAGCCGCTTACGACCATAGATAAGTCAAACAAGTGGGTAAGTATAAGATATTCTATGGGTTTGAGGTCGGTATTTCACTTAAATCCCTCGAGCCTTTGACCTTTGGCTCTCGGGATTTAATTGCATACCGACCTCAAACCCATAGAATATCTTATTTAAACTACTTCAATTTTGCGGGATGTATTCAGATAAATCCCGGAGCCATACTTGTATGTCTATGGTTGAAGTTGGGGATGGGGGTGTGGGGGCGAAGATACATACAATAATCCTTGCAATCTGTCCGGGAAAGTTATCGATTAAATCCCGCAAAAAAATCTATGTCAATAACCTCCCTGAGAGTGAACTTTAAAGTGGTTTAATGATGTATTTATTACTCAGTTCGTGTCAAGCAACAGAAATTCTAAACTCGGGCCAAAAAATAATTTTTTGATAATATATAGAGTGGGATATGTTGAAGAAGCACGTTGAGCCATGCTCAGCGCTCGTATAATACCAAAATTTGTCACCATAAAAAGTTCAATCTAATTTCGGATAATTTTCAATGTCAGTCGGCGCTACAGAACTTGAAGCTAACTTGTAGTTATCCTAAAAAGAGGCGCACAACAATTTTTTAATGTTACTTACACCTCGCTGCAACTCCCCAACGCATCCATTAAAATATGGCTGATTCGGAACTGGAGCACCCCAGTTGCCATCGTCGGAGTCTTTTGTGTAGAACCTGCGCAGAATGGGTAGTTATGGGTTCTTATATAGGCTTGGGTCTCTCCGTTTGCATTGGAAAACTACCAATTCTACTTAGCCAATTCTGGCATAATACAACCAGAGTTCTGCCAATAACTCAAAAGACACAATGCCTCACCGGAACTCAAGCTTTGAAGCGAGAATGTTAAGCAGATCAAAAGTCATTCCGTTAATAATCACTGTACTGTTGGAAAACCTCTTCTCAAAATTTGTCATTGGAGGACTCTGCGGAAATCAAACAGTAAATTAAATTTAAAAAGCACAAAATATGGCTGCAAATTTCACAAAAAAGTAAAGCACATACCTCCGGGGTACAAACTACAATGGTCTGGTTCTTGAATCCCATGAAGGTGTTGGGGAATGCCAAACCGACTCCCTTGTAGCGGAACTGCTTGCTCAGAGCTCCGCTCGATGCATCGAACTGAGCTGACCTCAGCATCGAGACCGGAGACGACCACAGCTCATTGTAGGACGCGACCACTTCGACTCGTTGCGAGCTGAAGTGTCTGGTCAAGCTGTTGAACGAGATCAGGCCTCGCTGAGTGTCATAGTCGCTGATCTGCACATCGAGTAGGGATTGGGGAGAGACCAGCTCGAAACTAGTAATGCTTGTCAATGCTTGCTAGCTAGTGAGCTCACTCACACTCATGAGTCTGTTGAGCACAGTCGAGCCCGATGTCCAGTGGCGCAGTGGCGCACACGAGGCGTTTCCGGGAGAGAATCCCGGATCCAGCAGCGAGTCGTTGAGCGCCTTGGCCATGGCTTCTACGGCGTCTACGAAGCGAGCGTCCAGAGTCTGTCGAATGCGACGATCGAGTGCGAGATCGAGTGCGACAGTGGCATGCGTTGCACACGTGCGGAGCTGCATGATGAATCCCTGCAGCCATCAAGCAGCACACATGAAACGCTCACCCGAAGCCAGTCCGTCTGGCACTGAGGAAACACATCCATCACTGCTGCTGTGCACTCGGTGAACACGCTGCCTCTCAGCAGAGCGACGTTCGCGTTCGCCGGCGTCACGCTGAGCACATCGGCCTTGGACAGTCCGGTGTCGAGCACGAGCCAGAAGTAGTTCTGCTGCATCACTGCAGCTTCCCTGGCGAGCCTGAGCACACTGAGAGCATTGCGAGGAGAGGCGAGCAGCAGCAGCTTGAACACTTTCTTCTTGACCAGCCGCTTGAGGTGGTGCACCAGGTCAGGAGTAACAGAAGCGTTGACAGTGTCGTCCACTCGGAATGTGAGACTGCTCACACCGGCAGAGGAGAGACTGGACTGCAGGTTCTGCAGCACTGCTGTACCTGAAGCGATTCGGATGCACACGCGTGAATCAATACATAGCATTTTAAAAATTGTAAACAATAAGTTTCTAAATAACTTAAAATAAGTCATAGAGGCATTCAAAAACGCCATCTAATTGTTGTATCAATGTCAAAATATCACTCACTCTGCTGTTTATCGTATAGAATGGCCACACCACGGGCTACGGAGTCCGAAGTGATGACGGAGGCAGCTGCAGCGACGATGTTTTCCGAGCTGTGGCTGCCCACGATGGTCATGTCTGCAATTTCCGCGTGATTTCATGTCGAAACCGAATACAGATAGAAATGGTGGCAAGATGTCAGAAATCGATCTCAGTTACCTTTGCTCAGCCGAGCAGAGTCGCACAGTCCAGTCGGCAGGGCGATCAGCGGCAGCTGCAGAGACTTGCTCAGTGAGCTCACTTCATCCAGCAGAGAGCAGCTGCCGACGCCAATCAGACCTGACAGGCCGCTCTCCGAGCACACTGCGGAGCGAGACACACAGACACATGCACAGTTTCACAGCTCGCACTCACATTTTCATTCGTGCAATTCATGCTTCAATTGTGTGCATTGATTGAGCAGGTTGAGCAGAGCAGCGATTGAGTCGCGTAGCAAATGCTTCAACTCACCAGTCCTGACAGCCTGGTGTGAGCTGCACGAGCTCACATTGACATGCACATATGAGAGTGTGTGGCCCTGCAGCACTCTCCAGTTGTAGTTGACCCGTCTGGCGAAGGCGACGTCGATGAGCGAGCTGTTCAAGTTCCCGGCCTCCGTGATTACGCCAACTTTTAGGTTTACAGCGGAGGCCTGAGCAACCAGGAGCCCTAGGATTATCGCCATTGCTTCCGCCATGTTGCTGTTAGCAGCACCGCCTTTGAATTTCAACCTGGCCTACAAATATAGACAGGGCCAGTCGCCAGCAAAGTAAACTGGTTCCAATCTTTCAGATCGGCCTTTGACATTCGATATTGCTTGTAAAATAATTTTCATTATCCAGATGCAGGCGTCGGGAGTAGAATGCGATTTTCAATAGGGGATAAATTTATGCGGTTGCCGTGAGTGATTGGCGTTTTCTTGTTACCAAATATGGGCCGTTGGGAACTAACTACTGTCAACCGTTGACTTGCTACTGTTTCTATAAATTGAAAACAGAACTTCCCTTACCTTTCAGTTGCCTTGACGATGTTTAGTTTTTGGCTTTTACAAAGCCGTTTTGTTCAAAACATTGACGCCTTTCGACTGTTAAGGTATCTGGACTTCGCTCGTTTGTAGTAGGCTCTATGCATTGACGACGCTCCGGTCTCAACCCCGGCATCTCCTCATATTTCGATAAAGGTGTGAGAAGCAGTTCAGTGTAACACTAGCCTGCCCCCTGTTCGAGCTCTGGCATTGGTTGGCCGATGTTGCCTGTTTCCCATCGGGCCTGCCTTCCCCTGCTGATGAACTATTGATGAGGCAGGCCTTGTTGTGGACGCTTAGCAACTGTTTGGCTTAGGCAGTCCTGAGCAGCTGAGCGAAGAGTGCGTGAGACTGCATCACCTTGGGGCCGCGAACCTGGCATTGGCGTGAAAACGTCTCCCTGTTTGGTCTGCGCTTGTGCCTGCGCTGTAATAATCAATTAGCTGCCCTCTTAATATTGGTTTTGGCGCGCCCAGCCAGCTGTCTGAGTTAATTATACATTTTGCTAGTCCTGCAAATCCTTCCACAAGCAGCGTTGAGGCAAATCCACAGAATATACACGGAATGCCCGATCGGCTGTTGCGAGATGTTTGGAAATTAATATGCGAACAAACTACTCTTGTGGAGAAGAAAGCAAGTAGTTCAAACCATAGTTAATCTAACTGAAGCTAATTGCTCAATGCTTTTTCGTTCATCGCGGTTATAGTTTGACACTGCTGTGAGTCTGGTTATAGTTTGACACCTTGATTGGTTCATTCAACCCCCTTTAGCCCCGGGGAGGTTTAGTTTTGAGTTTGGAGTAGGTGTGACGCCCCGACAGCTGGGGGTAGGGCCCGCCCTCAGCACGACTGGTGTCGCCTGCTCGGCTTGATTGGTCACAGTCTCCTATACTCGTAGTCTAATTTAGAAGCTTAGTGTACCTGAGTACACTCCCAGCCTGGAACCTTATTTATTCCTAGTGGCGTAGGAGCCTGTTCAATGACTGAGGCGCCCTTTTTTACTTATTTTAGTTAGTTAGTTAGTCTGGTTATAGTTTGACACCTTGATCTTAAATTCTAAACTGGGATTTGTAAAAAGAATTTTACTTTCAAAAATAGGTTGAAATATAAGTACCATTAGCGTAAGAGCCCAGTTAGGGCTGAGGCGCTATTACTTATCAAATGAAATGAAAAAGCTCCTATATCTAAGTGTTTGACTCATATCAGTGTCAAACTATAAGCCGTATGAATAAACTGAGCAAATGCTCTTGAGCAAATGCTCGCACTCTGAGCTGGAGCATTTGCTCGAGGCTGAGCAAATGCTCTGAGTCCGAGCAAATGCAACAATACAGTATGAATAAACAAAAAACTCAGACTCAGAGTAATTGCTCAGCCGCTTGAGCAGCAGCTTGACTGCTTTAGGCTTGAGTTCACTTGAATCTTGACCATAGACTATAGGACTTCCATGTAAGCATTGAGCAATTAGCTGCTTTTAGATAGTCTATGGTTTCTACTACATGTACTCGTGCCTGATTTCTTTACCCCAAAGAGTAGGCTCAGTGCGTATCTGCGACTTCATACAGAGCATACTGTGGATATTCTGTGGCCGGAACTATTCCCGTTTTCTGGATAATTCCACACATCAGCTAATAGAACCCTGCCAAAACCTCTCCTCCTTAACTAATTCAAGCAAAACTTTCTTTGGATTTGGATGCTATTGATTGCTCGAAGCAAATTCGCGCAATCTAATTCTGTGAGAATGCGTAGTGCCTCCACCTCTATTACGCTTGCTGACAGATTTTGCCCTGTCGAAATTCCTGGGAATTGATTCAAAAAACTAAAGCGGTTGGCTCAGTTGGTTCCGTGTGTTATATCCACCTATGCTACCGCACAGGTCGATATTCAATTAATCAAGTGGAGTTTCTGCATTCTGCTGGTTTGGGAGGGAAGAAAATGATATTTTGAGATGTTTTACTGGATCTCAGACTGCCGAATCCACTGAAAAAATTGTTTCACACCAACTAGCTCTATGGAGATAGATAGATAGATAGATAGATAGATAGATAGATAGATAGATAGATAGATAGATAGATAGATAGATAGATAGATAGATAGATAGATAGATAGATAGATAGATAGATAGATAGATAGATAGATAGATAGATAGATAGATAGATAGATAGATAGATAGATAGATAGATAGATAGATAGATAGATAGATAGATAGATAGATGGATAGAGTTTAACAATAATAAAAAGACACAACTCCTGTCAAGCTAAATTCAGCTGAAGCGGAAGTGAAGCAAGCGCAGCTGCTTGGAACGGGACGCCATTGCGATTTTATTTGTTTAAATGAAGTTCGAATCAGCGCAAAGAAACGCACAGCCTGTGACTGCATGATGGACGGATTAAGCAGAAGTCCCGTAAATATTGCGAGGCACAGATGACTTAGCAACAAGAGAGAAGAGCAGTGAAATAGCAGTGAATATTACACTACTCGGCCGCAAGCGGTCAATACATGTTTTAGCTGTAGCTTCAGCTATTTAACAAATACCGATATTCTATTGAGTTCTGTGCAGATATGTACGTACGAAGTATTACTGAACAGGTGTAGCATGTTGTAACACGGGCTTTCAATGAAAGTGCATCGGAGACTTGACTTTTTTCGGACTAGTCAAATGTCTGAGCCTGAGCTGGGGTCAGTTGCAGCAGTTAACTGAGCTCTTTCGAGCTGGCTGGCCAGCAGGTGAGCGGCCTAGTTCTGCAATGCAGTGCACAGTTTTGAGTAGTCAGATAAAATGGTCTGTAAGTTTTACTTCTGTATGAGTTAATTAGCATTTTATGACTTACTGATAGTAGACTCATAAAAGTATTTATACTTAATAGAAAGTCCAACAGGCACCATAACACACCTGTCCAACAGACACCATAACACACCTGTCTAACAGACACCATAACACACCTGTCCAACAGATACCATAACACACCTGTCTAACAGACACCATAACACACCTGTCCAACAGACACCATCTGTCCAACAGACACCATAACACACCTGTCTAACAGACACCATAACACATCTGTCTAACAGACACCATAGCACACCTGTCTAACAGACACCATAACACACCTGTCTAACAGACACCATAACACACCTGTCTAACAGATACCATAACACACCTATCTAACAGACACCATAACACACCTGTCCAACAGACACCATCTGTCCAACAGACACCATAACACACCTGTCCAACAGATACCATAACACACCTGTCTAACAGACACCATAACACACCTGTCCAACAGACACCATAACACACCTGTCTAACAGACACCATAACACACCTGTCCAACAGACACCATAACACACCTGTCCAACAGATACCATAACACACCTGTCTAACAGATACCATAACACACCTGTCTAACAGACACCATAACACACCTGTCCAACAGACACCATAACACACCTGTCTAACAGACACCATAACACACCTGTCCAACAGACACCATCTGTCTAACAGACACCATAACACACCTGTCCAACAGACACTATAACACACCTGTCCAACAGACACCATAACACACCTGTCTAACAGACACCATAACACACCTGTCCAACAGATACCATAACACACCTGTCTAACAGACACCATAACACACCTGTCCAACAGATACCATAACACACCTGTCCAACAGATACCATAACACACCTGTCTAACAGACACCATAACACACCTGTCTAACAGACACCATAACACACCTGTCTAACAGACACCATAACACACCTGTCTAACAGACACCATAACACACCTGTCTAACAGACACCATAACACACCTGTCCAACAGACACCCCTCAACCCCAAAGCTCCCCAGCCCAGAACTCACGAATCGCAGATGCCACTTTCTGCCCGCCGCCATCTGAGTTCGCGCCGGCTGCAGCGCCGCCCTCCCCGGAGTCTCGCAGCACGGCGACCTGGAAGGCGAGAGCGGCGGCCCGGTGGAACAGCTCGACAACGCCCTCCCCAGTCAGCGCGCTGGTCGGCCAGAACTCCGAACCGAGGCGGGCGGCAACTGCCGAGGCTGCGGCAACCGCAGTTCGATACTTCGTGTCGCCGATCGAATCCCGCTTGGTGCCGACCAGGAACTTCACCGGGCAGGCGCCGCTGGTAGCGGAAACCGACTCTCCGCCGGCAGTCTGGCAGGCGTCTTGGGTCCACTGCACCGCCCGGTCCAGTGTGGCCAGGTCCGACAGGTCGAATGCCGCGATCACGGCGTGAGCGCCTCGGTAGTAGGCTGAGCCGATGCTGCGAAACCTCTCCTGGCCTGCCGTGTCCCAGCTGGAAAAATTTGCCGCGATACTACTTTGTAAAATGCTTGGATAGTAGTGCGTTTGCTTTTTATGGCTAGCTTTCTCTAGCTTTCGCTAGTCAATAACCTGGTTTGAATCATGGCTTGCTTCTGCTGAGTCTGTGTCTCCTTGGGTAGCCTCTCTCCCTCTCTCCTTCTGTTCTTCCCTCCCCCTTCCTCTCTGACTCTGTCTATCCCTCTCCCTCTCTCCCTTTCTCCCTGCCTCCCTTTCTTCCTGCCTCCCTCTCTCCCTGCCTCCCTCTCACCCTCCCTCTCCCCCTCCCTCTCTCCCTGCCTCCCTCTCTCCCTTTCTCCCTGCCTCCCTTTCTTCCTGCCTCCCTCTCTCCCTACCTCCCTCTCCCCTTGCCTCCCCCTCTCCCTGCCTGCCTCTCTCCCTGCCTGCCTCTCTCCCTGCCTCCCTCTCTCCCTGCCTCCCTCTCTCCCTGCCTCCCTCTCTCCTTGCCTGCATCTCCCTGCCTATCTCTCCCTCTCTCCCTCTTCCTATCCTTTTGCCTCTGCACTTTTTATTTGTATTGATGCTTTTCTTGGTGCCTGCTTCAGTGAATCTCATTTTTTGTCAATACCACACTGAAACTTAATACTATTACTGACTCACATTTGAAGCCGAAACGGAACTCCCAACACGGCCAGCTTCTCCACCTCGAAGTCCACTCCAATTGTGGCCTTGTAGTCGCGTTGGAAGGTTTTGTGACAGAATCGATTGACTAGCGAAGTCTTGCCGACTGCCACCTCGCCAACCACTACGCACTTGCAGGTCTTGAAGCTGCGGGTGGGTGACAGGCTTTTGGAGCTGCGGTTGTACTGACAGACAGACAGACATACAGACAGACAGACAGACAGACAGACAGACAGACAGACAGACAGACAGACAGACAGACAGACAGACAGACAGACAGACAGACAGACAGACAGACAGACAGACAGACAGACAGACAGACAGACAGACAGACAGACAGACAGACAGACAGACAGACAGACAGACAGACAGACAGACAGACAGACAGACAGACAAGAGATAGATGGAAATCCAAACAGACAAGTGCCAACAGTGAAAAAAAAGATGTTCAAAACATGTCACCGAAATTTTTAGCTCGTAACTCTTAATCTCACTTCAGTTTTTCTTTATTTAAAGCAGAGCAAAGTAAAAAGGATTGAATAAAACAATTGACACCGTCGCAATTTGAAAAATATTTTTATTTACTTGAAATGTCTCTTTCTGAAGTACAATTTAACAAAACTTTACGGACTTTACGGTTAACGAATCGTTTATTTAAGAGTCAAGGCAAAAAATCATGATAACAAAAGAAAAATTTAAGACTTTTATTTTGACTAGGTTAGTTTGGATTTTGAAAAAATTCTTTTTAACCACATAAATTACTGGTAGCTATGCATTCTCTAATTTTGATCGGGTTTGTCTGTCGTCTGATACATCTTATTTATGCACACCACATCACTTCAGCACATTCAGTTTCAGTTAACCTTTGTATTGGAAACTGTTTAGCTGGAATGAGTTCAGCCTCAGTGTAGATCGGGACGACAGCCTAAAATTCTGGCCACTGCTCGGACCCTGTTCTGCCAGACCTCAGCGCACCAGCACAGCGATGTAGTCGGCATACATTGAGCTCGTTGACCACGGCTGGTCAGGCTTAGTATTGTAGACAATCTTCGGAATAGGGTCAGTGAAGCTCCAGTGACTGCAGCCGTCAGACATATCCAGTACAGCCACGAATCCAGTGTCGCCGGGGCAGTGGCCGTAAAAGTAGTTGATAAAAAAATGTCTGCTGACCTGCTCACTGTTGTCTCCGGCAATGCTAAACTTGTTGGTGTCCCGAGAAGCGATATCGGTAATTGGCCAGGACTCGCTGAGTCTGTTTTTAGCGAACCAGTTCGTGATGTCAACGCTGGCAGAATTCGTCCCAACGTCGAATACGAGTCTGACTACGACTTCTGAGTTCTTGTACAGCTGCACGATGAACTGCTTGTGGGTCAGGCTGGAGATCAAGCGCGGAATGTCGTCCAGAAGAGCGGAACGGAAGGTGTCCGGTAGAATGGCGGCATCCGGATGAGCCGGTTGAATCACGTAGTCAGGTTGCGGCGGGTCAGGGTTTGTCAGCACCTTCAACACTTTGTGACCGCAGCCGCTCTTCACGCTCATGACAAGATGCTCAAGGGTGTTCACCATGCTGACTGGCATAAGCACGGCACAGTCAGTGAAGCACAGTTCGTAGCGAGGGCATAGGGCGTCGGTCACCCGGCACGGATCTCCATTTGATGACGTCACAGCAATACTGATCCCGGCGTCTAGCATGGACGAGGCGATTGCGCAGTCAATTTCGTTCGCAGTCTTTAGGGACTTCGCGGGGTCCAGGCAAATCGGTTTGAACGAGTACCGACGGTATTTGAGACAGTGAGCTGATGCGGCAGTTAGGACCGCATGGGCCGCCACAACCAGAACTATTGTGAGAACAATGCGACTTTGCTGCAACAGCATCTTCAGTTTGGAAGCTCCACTGTGGCACTCCTTGTTGACTGTCAAATATCCAGATAGATGTCGCAGTTAAATGCAGCTGGTTTTTATTGATTTTTTTACTTCTCTTATAGCCAACGAGAGGCTGGCAACTATCCAGCATTGACAGTTAAAGAGAAAGGCAAATTTTACAACAGCTTGTAGCGCGATGAAATGAGAAATATTTAGCTGGTGCATCTTTTATGCTGGATCAATTTTCAATACTCCATTGTCAGATATCTGACTGAAGGTAGCAGTGGGCTAGTGGGCTATGTGGGTGATGCCTAAATTGTATATTTTAGGCGATTGAGAAAACCCCAGCCCTTAACTTTGCAGCTTAGCCTATGTGACTGTAACGCGTCAGGCAAGAAACAAAATTTTATGCGATTAGGCAGTGTGGTACATGCAGAGTGGTGTGTCTGTGCCTGGCTACTTGTTCATTAGAACAGTAGTAGTGTGTGGTGCGCCTATCATATCAACTGGTTGCATGGTTTGAGCGTACTGTACCAATTGCTGTACATGTCCCACCTCCAATGAGTCATTTTACACGCTCCGGTTATCTGACATCAGAAAATGCTTTGTAAAATTAGCACAATGTTTAAGAGTCAAAGGGCTGTGTGGACACTTAAACACTCAAGCTACCTTGTTGCACAATCGGCGAGAGGCATTACTGCCCATTCCGCCGACTCCCCTGAGCAGGCACACAAGCGCGCGGATACGTACGCAGTCATACGCACAGGCACTCACTCACGCAGGAGTGTACAGCGGCCCTAATTTTATTTATCGTTAGGCATGTACACTTCACTGCGCCTTGGGGTCTGGCCTTCAATGGCGTTAATTGCACGAGCAGAGCCAAGCCGAGATTCCAATTCAGCCCAAAATAACGTGACTGCACTTGGAATCGAGCCCGGGCCGCTGGCACATCAGAGCGCCGCGATGGACCACTGGGCTGCGGCCCACATCCCAGTTTGAGTAATTCCTCAGCTGAATAATATGTACACACAATGGTGTTTACCTAGTAGTTGATCCGCGTCTTGTCGCGCAAGTGGATTTTACAACTGGGTGAAAGTCGGCATCCTTATATGGTGTGAACTCTGCCAGCTGAGGCTAAAAGTTTTTTAACGGGTGAAACTTGAGTGATAAATATGAGCGCAGGCTTAATTGATTGCTTGACAATTAGCATATGAAAAGCTCTAACCAATGGATACGATGATATAATGCGGTCACTTTCGACCAGTAGGTTTTGATCAACTTGCATTGCGACCAAGCGTAGCTACTTTTAATATTGCTATGTAGAAAACCGCCGTTTAAAAGCAGGAATTGAAAGGAGACAAAAATGTTATAGAGAGTAGTTAATTTTCATAGATTAATGCACGCAATAAAGTTAGCTGACTATTTTATATTTACATTAAAATCAATGGTTTTGTTTTCAGTTGATTGAACTATAACTGTGAAATTCTCGCTTAGACATTTACATTAATCCTCTTTACCTTAGATATAATGTATTTTAGTCTTGTCTATTAAATTATCACAATGAATTAGCAAGCAGTTTAATTTTATTTTTGAAATACTAGGATAGTAATGCACTTCAAAAATTGAATTATG
The DNA here is from genome assembly GCA_002269645.1 of Macrostomum lignano. Taxonomy (NCBI): domain Eukaryota; kingdom Metazoa; phylum Platyhelminthes; family Macrostomidae; genus Macrostomum; species Macrostomum lignano. The sequence continues at coordinate 132,096 of NIVC01001050.1, read as the reverse complement.
CAGCAAAATAAAACTAATTCGAAGTCAAAACTAAGTCAATATAAATGCAAACAAATAAAAGTATAAACTGTATTATTGAAATATTTTTAAGAAATATTTATATAATGTTTAGGAAAGGCTTACATTTAACGATTCTATGATGATAATAATAAATTAGAAAACACAAAAAATATCTAGAGGAGCCTAGATCTGTTTTGATGAAGTAAAATATTTTTTGTTTCTCTGTCCAAAGGTAAGACTGTCACTGTCTGTCTTGTCTTAGGACAAAAGAAACAAAAAACATTAATTAGAAATCTAGAGCTTAAAGCACAGGTTTTGTTCGCTATTTAATTAGTTAAATATTCGTCCTATGATTGGAGTCTTACAATTGAGATAGAATTCATTTTTTGGCTTTACGTATCTTACTTAAGTATAATATTGTACAAAAGGAAAACTATCACAACTGTCGAATTTTCAAAAGTGAATTATATGAAGCTGAAAGGTACAGTAAATATATTTTGATTTAACAGACTTTTTAAATATACACTCGTAGAAACATTGACAAAACGGGTGTTAAATTTTATTTTATCTATCTATTTAATGCCTGTGCGATTTTAAATATGATTACTTGAAGCGATGGGGCAGGCCAAGAGCCAAATAAAATCTACTAGAATTTTCAAGTTAAACTTGTGCTCGACGCTATGTCGCGGAAGAAACCCATTCGTAATATAACGAGCTATTTAACAGTTACCGTGGCCTAAGTGGCAAATACAAGTTTATTCGCGCAGATTGCAGTTATCGTTTTCAGGTACGGATCCAGAAAATTTTGAACGGGGGGCGCAGATACTAAGTACATGTATATGTATATTATGTACATGTATATGTACGCGATAATGTGTATTTTCCTTATTAAAAATTTAAAAAATTATAAATCGTCGGGGGGCGCCCTGTGCGCCTCCCCCCTAAATCCGCCACTGATTGTTTTTAAGAACTTTGAGATGAATTTTAGAAACAGAGGTCAGTCCTAAAAATGTTGGTCAAGTAGCCTTTAGTTATAAAAGGTCTGTCAATACTTCATTTAAATGTGCAGTAACAGTAACTATAGTGTAATATGGAGTCAGCTTACTATCCGTTTTTAACACGAGTACAAGACTTTACGCTTAATTCTCATTGTAAAGTTCCAGTCAAAAATACTGTATGATGGCTCGATTTTTTCAAAAAGGTAGCCTGCAGGAAACTTGATAAATCTCCCTCGTCCTTTATTGTAACCTAGACAAAAATAGACAAAATATTGTCCCCCTGATCCCGCATTTAAAAATAACTCCTTTTGCGATTTTATTCATAGACACGTAATCAATATTGAAGCAGAAAAGTTGATTTATATGCGCGCTTTGCGTACGTACATGTACATGTGTACACGTACGTACATGTATGGTCTGCAGCCGGGGGGTGCAGCAAGCAGAATTTTATTCGAAGTCTATACAGGTGCACAAATTTAGTCATTCGCATAGAGGGTGGATGAAACAGAACCATCTTTTGACTTAACATAACATTTTTAATAAAAAATACACAAATTTTATACAACTTAACTTGTCTCTTTCCTAGGAAGCTACATCATGTACATGTTTTCGATTTTGCTGTATTTAAATGCATGATACACTGTACATGTGTTTAATTTATATGCATGTACACGATGTACATGTAACAAGTAGATTAGATATTATGTACATGTACATGCATTGCAATGTACATATGTACATTCTAAATTGCAAAGCAATTAAGGTGTTTCGATTCTCGACCCACTTGAACAACTTGTGGCCTTGAGCAAGACACGTACATGTACATGTAACTCTGCATTGCTTCAGTTCACCCAGTTGTAAAATGAGTACCTGGGGTAATTGAGGGTGTGTATAGCGACCCCCCCCCCCAGTCCTTGGACTGAACAGCCGACGCAGCCTTCAAATGCGCTTACGCATAATAGCTGCGGCTGAGCATATCTGGCCCAATTTGGTAGGGCAGGTGTAATATACTATTATTTTATTAAATCGCAAGGGTTACTCTATGTTAATTTAATTACAAATCATTTCGGCCCGAACAGCCATCCGACGTCGGCGGTACAGTTACATGTATGGCCAATGCTTTTGCTTTTGATATACTCGTAATCGTACATGTACATGTATTTATCGTCAGACTACTACTTCGGAATGCTGCACAGGAAACAACAGTACGAGTAGAATGCTAAAGATTTTCAGTGCAAGATACATGTACATGTACATGTAACACATACAGTGCTGACCGTAGGCCAGTGTTCCTTGGTCCTTCAGTGACAAGAACTTCTAGTGGTCCTTGGCGCACATCTTGGGAACAAACATCACGCTGCTCGAATTCACAAATTGCATGGAAGATCCAGATGTGCATGGAATGTATAATAGAAAATTATTAACGTTGTACACCGCGTACATGAATTTGTACTGCTGCTGCGGCAAAGTGATAGTGAAAGAGCTGCAAAAGTTCCCACAACAGTTGCAAAAGTTTCCGACGCCTCTACGTGTCCGTGTGTGCTATCTAGTCGGCCATTATACCGTTTAGAATCGATTGTGCTTGCAAGTACGAATATAATATTGTGCATAATACGATCGTTCATGGCTGCAGCGAACAGCTGAAGCGGTGGAAATGGCTGGGGATAGAATGAAGCCGCCTCCGATTTCGAAAGGCCCGATTTGGGGAGGTTGTTAGGTTGGGGGGGGGGAGCAAGTCAAGGAGGACGGCTTTTACACAGCGATGCAGCACAGCAGCGACAGAATTTATCCATCCAGTTAGGATTCGCATTTGGGATTATAAGGCTCGTAAAATGGCGCAATGCTCGTGTCTGAAGTGTCAGTTTAGCGTTTGGAGTCAAGCGGCGGGAAGAGGAGGGGAAGAGGGAGGGGAGGCATGGAGGGGACAGAAGCGGGGGCGGCAGTACCGTGATCGTACGCGCAAAATACGTAGCTGGGGGGTGGAGGCGGCGACCGACCGTTGGATATTCGACTTGATTCAATTCTGGCCTCCACTCGGGCTTCGCTCTATCCCTAAATTAGAGCGGCCCCACCAGGCCTCACTCGTCCTCCTCCTTCCCTACTGCATAAGCCGGCAACCGCCAACCAGACCCCAAATATTTCTGCTTTGGCCGGCTCTCCCTCTCTCCCTCCTCTGCCTCTCGCGCGAGCCACAAGCAAGACCCCTCGCGGGCCAACCGCAAAAGCCTCAGACGCAGACAGAGAGACAGACAGAAGAAGAAAGCAGCCCAGAAGAGAAAAGCAAAAAAGAAGCCCTCCTCTGCTTTAGCTTCTTCGAGGGGTTTCTGGTGCTACGTTTCGCACTGGAATATTGCAGCCCAGGAAAATAGAAAGTAAAAATAAAGAAGAAGATCGAACAATACGAAGAGAGGCAAGGCCAAGCAGAGAAAGGAGGTGCAAAGTGTCGCACTGCTAATATCGGTCTCAGAAAGCGGCAAGTCAGCTAGTGAGCTTGGCTTTAAACTTCTGTTAATCATCGCTATATATTCATAGGCTTCCCTTATTCTGTTACAACCCACCCCAGTATAACTATAAAGCCTTTGTCCTCAGACACTTCTTCCCACTTTTACAAGAGCTAACAATCACCCAATAGTTTGATTCTCCAGTCTTTGTCCCGTCGGTCACCGCCTTCCCCTCTCCCCTCTGTCCTACTGAAATGAGTCACGTGGACTATCCGTCATAAAAACGTTCTGCAAAAGCTAACCAAGTAAGGCAATATAAACAACGGTAACTTCCCCGCGCACGAGACCAGAGAGAGACAGGCATCAGTTCCCAATTCGGGGCCATTGGGCAGGCAGAAATGAGCTCCCACTCGCACTGCAACGGCTATCAAAGTCTCCTAGCCGGAGGAGGCGGCGCGCAATGCGCTAACGGCACACCCCCGGTGACTGCGGCGGCTTCAGTTAGCCTCGGCAGCGGCAGCAACCAGCATTCTCTGATCGACACGGACCCGCCTCGCAGTCACCTGCATCACCACCATCAGCAGCCGTTGCCGTGCAGCGATCGCTCCGACCGGAAGCTGCTCGCGCCGCACTTCTTCGCCGAGTTGAACACCGACTTGGCTTCGTACGCCGACGCCGCCTCGTCGACAATGTCCGACGCTGGCGAGGGCGGCCGCGGCGGCGGTCGCTCCCGTTGGCGCCGACTCCGGATGCGCCTGTGCCGCTTCTGCAACAGCGACGCTTTCGTCGACTGGAGCGTCGAACGTTTGTACCGGAAGTACGCTTTCCGACTGGAGCGGGCCATGCTAAGCCGCTTCCTGCTGACCTACGTCTGCCTGCTGCTGGCGCTGACGTCAATCGACTACGCATTCGGTCACCGGTTTTCCTACAAAGCCGCAGTGTACGTCGCCTCCGCCTCGGCGTTCCTGTTTGCCGCGGTGTTCCTACACAGCCGGTTGATGCGGCCCGAGCACACGTCCACCGGCTGCGCTTTGGTGCTGCTCCTAGTCAGCCTGATCGCTGCCACGGCTTTCCCCGTCAGCTGGGTCAGCGCTTCAACAGTCCAGCAACAGCAGATTTTTACCATGGCCGACGGGCTGTGGCAGGTGGCATTCGCGGTGTTCGCAGTCTACTGCCTGCTGCCTGGTCAGCTGCTGGCCACGGCGCTCTACGGATCGGTTCTGAGCCTTTGCTACCTGGCGTGCTCGGCTGTGCTCACGAGGCAGCAGCTTGTGGAGCCAAGCAGAGCTGACAGCGTTGCTCGCAAGCATATCACTGAGAGCTACTGGACTTCTGTGAGTACAGACTTTTGTTAGAAGCGGGCCAATGAAATGACCAGAGATGGCCGCTAGGTGCTAAAGCATAGAATGTGCTCAAAATGAGCGTCAGAGGCGCATCTTTGGGTGACTTCGTGAGTAACTCTCTGAGTGTCGTCATGGTTGACTCTCTGAGTGTCGTCATGGGTGACTCTCTGAGTGTCGTCATGGGTGACTCTCTGAGTGTCTTCATGGGTAACTCTGAGTGTCGTCATGGGTAACTCTCTGAGTTTCTTCATAGGTAACTCTCTGGGTGTCTTCGTGGGTAACTTTCTGAATGTCTTCATGGGTGACTCTCTGAGTGTCTTCATGTGTGACTTTCTGAGTGCCTTCATGGGTGACTCTCTGAGTGTCTTCATGTGTAGATCTCCGAGGGTCTGAATGAGGCCAACAGTTCACATTTAACGCACTCGGTCCGTCGGTAAAATTCTTAAAAACCAGCGTTTTCCTGCACGTCCCGTAGCCCTTATGGGATTAACAATGCCCGCATCGTCCAAACCGTCAATACTTCTCGTAGCATCACCTGTTTCAGAATGGTTTCGAATCATTCACGACGTACGAGTATCTGCGCAATACAAACGAGGAAGATTTCCCCTGCGTCAAGAGCTGTCTCTAGTGGGGGCTATGTGAGGTTCAGTCATGACTTTGCGAGCTGCTTTGAAGTCCCTTCGCCTTTAACTGCGCAAATTTGATAGATTCAGACCGAACAGCCAACCAATATGCCAGCCGGTGTAGCAGATCCAACAGCTGTCCCGTTCATTCCTATTTGCTAGTCGGAGCGCATAAAATATCTTTCTAGGAATTAACTGACTGGCTGAAGTTTGAAGAACGGCGTGCATAAAGTTAAAGAATTAGATGTTTCCGAAATCAATAATCAGTAATATACAGTGTGGGTTGACCAGGTGACCTGCGCTGTATGTTGGTGCTGCGGTCCCTGTGTTTGATAGACACCTACCTGTTAGATAAACACCTACTTGATAGATAGACACCTACCTGTTAGATAGACACCTACCTGTTAGATAGACATCTACCTGTTAGATTAACACCTACCTGTTAGATAGACACCTACCTGTTAGATAAACACCTACTTGATAGATAGACACCTACCTGTTAGATAGACACCTACTTGTTAGATAAACACCTACCTGTTAGATAGACACCTACCTGTTAGATAGACATCTACCTGTTAGATAGGCATATACCTGTTTGATAGATGCTTACCTGTTAGATAAACACTTACCTTTTCGATAGACACCTACCTGTTAGATAGACATCAAACTGTTTGATAGATGCTTACCTGTAAGATAAACACCAACCTGTTAGATAAATGTAGATGCCTTCTTATTTGATAGACACCTGTTAGACAGAAGATAGACACCTGTTAAACAGAAAATAGGCACCTGTTAGACAGAAGATATACACCTGTTAGACAGAAGCTAGACACCTGTTAGACAGAAGATAGACACCTGTTAGACAGAAGATAGACACCTGTTAGACAGAAGATAGACACCTGTTAGACAGAAGATAGACACCTGTTAGACGGAAGCTAGACACCTGTTAGACAGAAGATAGACACCTGTTAGACAGAGAATCCTGCTAGTTATACAGACAGTAGCACGTCAGAAAAAAGGGAATTTTGCCAGAATAGTCGACAGGAAAGCACCGAGGCAAATTATGCGGCTAAGTACCAACCGATTGCACAGGGAACGAGAATGCTTTGAGCAATTTAGAAACGTAACCCAGGACAACTGAACTCTTATTCCAATGCTCTGACTATTAAACTTGAAAACCGATTATCATGGAGGCCCTCCAATTTCCCAGTCTAAATCGATCCGATGGGAGCTGTGCTGTGTGGAAGCGAGGGTCAGGTCAAGTGGGGTTTGCCAGTGACCTCAGAAGGCAAACTTTCGAGTTTTCTCTCTCTATCTCTGTTTTTATCCCTCCGTGTTGGCTGGGAGTTTTTGGGTCCAGCAGCCTTACATTTCTCCCATCGATGCTCAAAAGCTTTGTGATTTCTTTAAAATTGGCTTTTTAAAGTACATGTAAATTCTCGAATTGATAAAATTTCGATTCAAGTTTTAATCCTTACAAAATCATGTCTGATAAATCACCGCCGTTTCGCTGGGTTTCACTCAATAGAATTAAAATCCTTCTTCATTCGACTCTCACCCCGATGGAAACTCATTTTTGGAATCTTACCTCGCAGAATCTCGCCCCTAGAATTTTATCCTTCAGAATCTCACCCCTCAGAATCTCAGAATTCAGAATCTCATCTCTCAGAATCTCACCCCTAGAATCTCAACTTTCGAAATCTCATCCCTCAGAATCTCAGAATTCAGAATCTCATCTCTCAGAATCTCACCCCTAGGATCTTATCTTTAAGAATCACATCACTCAGAATCTCACAATTCAAAATATCACCCTTCAGAATCTCACCCTTCAGAATCTCACCCTTCAGAATCTCAGCCTTCAGAATCTCACCCTTAGGAATCTCACCCTTAGGAAACCCACCCTTAGGAATCTCACCCTTCATAATCTCACCCTTAGGAATCTCACCCTTAGGAATCTCACCCTTCATAATCTCACCCTTAGGAATCTCACCCTTCAGAATCTCACCCTTAGGAATCCCACCCTTAGGAATGTCACCCTTCATAATCTCACCCTTAGGAATCTCACCCTTAGGAATCCCACCCTTAGGAATCTCACCCTTCAGAATCTCACCCTTAGGAATCCCACCCTTAGGAATGTCACCCTTCATAATCCCACCCTTAGGAATCTCACCCTTAGGAATCCCACCCTTAGGAATCTCACCCTTCATAATCTCACCCTTAGGAATCCCACCCTTAGGAATGTCACCCTTCATAATCTCACCCTTAGGAATCTCACCCTTAGGAATCCCACCCTTAGGAATCTCACCCTTCATAATCTCACCCTTAGGAATCTCACCCTAGGAATCTCACCCTTAGGAATCTCACCCTTAGGAATCTCACCCTTCATAATCTCACCCTTAGGAATCTCACCCTTCAGAATCTCACCCTTAGGAATCCCACCCTTAGGAATGTCACCCTTCATAATCTCACCCTTAGGAATCTCACCCTTAGGAATCCCACCCTTAGGAATCCCACCCTTAGGAATCTCACCCTTCATAATCTCACCCTTAGGAATCTCACCCTTAGGAATCTCACCCTTAGGAATCTCACCCTTCATAATCTCACCCTTCAGAATCTAACAATTCAGAATCTCATAATTCAGAATCTCATCCCTCAGAATTCAACCTCTCAGAATCTCACCCCTCGAAATGTTACACTTCAGAATCTCAAACCTTAAATTCTTAGAATCTCACCGTCTAGATTCTCATCCCTCAGATTCTTACCCGTCAAATCTTACCAATCGGAATCTCAACCGCTTAGAGTTTGATTGACTTCTCAGCGTCTCACCCCCACAGAGCCTCAATTCAGCGAATCTCACCCATAGAATATCAACCCTGATAATATCCCTAAATTTCTCCAGCAAGAGTCAACAACAACATCACTTTTTCTTTTCCAATTTTCCAGCTGATCGCCTCATCACTTGTGCTGCTCTGCGCCAATCTGGGTGGCGCCTGTTTGCAGCGCTTTCGCGACAGCCTGTTGCGCCGCAGTTTCCTGGAAACCAAGGCCTGCATCGCCAATCAGCTGCAGTTGGAGGACGAGACCTACAAGCTGGTGAGCTAGTTGCTAGGCAGAATTATGGAATTGGGGATTTGGATATGGGAATTGTGAAATTGGGGATTTGGATATGGGAATCGTGAAATTGGGAATTTGGATTTGGGAATTACGAAATTGGGGATTTGGATATGGGAATTATGAAAATGAGGATTTGGATATGGGAATTATGAAATTTGGGATTTGGATATGGGAATTATGAAATTTGGTATTTGGAAATGGGAATTATGAAATTGGGGATTTGGATATGGGAATTATGAAATTGGGGATTTGGATATGGGAATTATGAAATTGGGGATCTGGCTATGGGAATTATGAAATTTAGGACTTGATTATAGGGATTATGAATTTGAGGATCTAGACATTAAAATTATAGAATCGGGAATCTTGGGGATCTGGAAATGGGAATTATTACACTATACGCTATTCCATAAACTTTATCAATAATGGGATTATCTTGTATCTCTTATAAACAGCATTAATTGTTTCTCCTACAAGAGTACAGCCAGAAAAAGCAGCAGAAAGCATAGAGCAAATAAAGGTGACAAAAATTCGGCTGTTAAGTCAGACTTTCAAACTTTTTTCCCTAAAGAAAAAGGGGATTTTCTCATCCCCCAGTGGGAGTGCAAGATTGATTGAACGGGAGCAAGCTAGTAAGGGATTGATGAGGAACCGATGTGTCTAAAAGTACATTTCGTCTCCAAGGGGGTTGCACTTTACAAATGAGGATAAATCTGTTTCCTCCTAATCAGACAGGGGATAGAATCTGTCTCTCTAGATTTTGAGTTCGCAATGATGCAGCTGAGAGTCTGGTGCAGCGGTACTTTGGGGACAATTTTCGTCGTGTCTCATGGGAGAAGGGATCTGACCAGCGGTCCGCAGCTGATATGACGTCGAAATCTCGTCTCCTACAAAAAGAGAAATCTTTTTTCAGTTATTTGGGCATTGCATCTCAGAATGGATTGGATTTCAAATTATTTGTTGGCTTTTACGTTTAAAGTACATCGTGACACTGGATAGTTCGATGTGCCGACTGAGTGAGTCAATTTAAATTAATAAATTCTTGGATCATGAAGTGGATTGGGGTTTGGGATTATAATGTAGATTTAGGATTTGGGATTGGAATATAGAATGGGGATTTGGGATTAGAATGTAGAACGGGGATTCGGGATTATAATGTAGAACAGGGATTTGGGATCATAATGTAGAACAGGGATTTGGGATCATAATGTAGAATAGGGATTTTAGATTATAATGTAGAATTGGGATTTGGGATCATAATGTAGAACGGGGATTTGGGATCATAATGTAGAACAGGGATTTGGGATCATAATGTAGAATAGGAATTTGGAATCATAATGTAGAACGGGGATTTGGGATCATAATGTACAACGGGGATTTGGGATCATAATGTAGAACATGGATTTGGGATCATAATGTAGAATAGGAATTTGGGATCATAATGTAGAATAGGAATTTGGGATCATAATTTAGAATAAGAATTTGGGATCATAATGTAAAATAAGAATTTGGGATCATAATGTAGAATAGGGATTTGGGATCATAATGTAGAATAGGGATTTGGGATCATAATGTAGAATAGGGATTTGGGATCATAATGTAGAACAGGGATTTGGGATCATAATGTAGAACAGGGATTTGGGATCATAATGTACAACGGGGATTTGGGATCATAATGTACAACGGGGATTTGGGATCATAATGTTGAATAGGAATTTGGGATCATAATGTAGAATAGGAATTTGGGATCATAATGTAGAATAGGAATTTGGGATCATATTGTAGAATAAGAATTTGGGATCATAATGTAGAATAGGGATTTGGGATCATAATGTAGAATAGGAATTTGGGATCATAATGTAGAATAGAAATTTGGGATCATAATGTAGAATAAGAGTTTGGGATCATAATGTAGAATAAGAATTTGGGATCATAATGTAGAATAGGGATTTGGGATCATAATGTAGAATAGGGATTTTAGATTATAATGTAGAATAGGAATTTGGAATCATAATGTAGAACAGGGATTTGGGATCATAATGTAGAATAGGGATTTTAGATTATAATGTAGAATAGGAATTTGGAATCATAATGTAGAACAGGGATTTGGGATCATAATGTACAACGGGGATTTGGGATCATAATGTAGAGCAGGGATTTGGGATCATAATGTAGAATAGGGATTTGGGATCATAATGTAGAACGGGGATTTGGGATCATAATATTGAAGATAGAGACTTAAGCTGGTATAGGCTATGGTTCTGAATGCTCCAAGGTAGTTTAGGATTTCTTCAATCTAAGGAATGGGTTTCAGGATAGAGTAACCATGGCTGAGAAACTGAAAGGCCAATTTGCTAGTTGGAATTTCAGTTATAAAATTTCGAGTTGGGACCTGCGTATGGCTGCAGATTCAAGGCTATGCTATAAATTATTGGAATTTCTAAGTCTCCGCACTGCTGAGGCTGCAATTAGCTATAAAAGTCTAGCCGATGACTGTCCAAACTGCAGGCTCCGTGAAGAGGTATGGCGCACCAGCACTGCTGTTCGCTTCACTTCAAGCGTCATGTGTTGCCTTACCAGCCCCAGAGAGCCCCCCAAACCCCCCATAGCAACAAGACCGCAACCTCAGTGCATTTCTCTTCCCACAGGAACGCCTGGTGCAGTCTGTGGTGCCTTCCGACCTGACGGACGACATGCGGGCCGACTGTCTGCATGGCAACTTCGGCTGGAAGGTGGCCCAGGTCAACCAGACACCGTACATGAGGTTGGGACTCTGGGTGATGGACTTCAAGGGGACAGGGAGCTTGGGCGGAAAGAAAGACAGACGGGTAGATAGACAAGAAGACAGTCAGACAGGCGACGAGACAGACACTAAAACAAGCATTAAGACAGGAACTAAGACACTAAACCAGACACTAAACCAGACACTAAGACAGACACTAAGACAGGCACTAAGACAGTCACTAAGACAGTTACTAAGACAGGCACTAAGACAGTCACTAAGACAGTCACTAAGACAGACAAAACTACACTAAATCAGACTCTATGACAGGAACTAGGACACTAAATTAGACACTAAGACAGACACTAAGACAAACGCTAGATCAGACACTAAGACAGACACTAAGACAGACACTAAGACAAACGCTAGATCAGACACTAAGACACTAGATCAGACACTAAGACACTAGATCAGACACTAGATCAGGCACTAAGACACTAGATCAGACACTAAGACAGACACTAAGACAAACGCTAGAACAGACACTAAGACACTAGATCAGACACTAAGACAGAAACTAAGACACTAGATCAGACACTAAGACAGACACTAAGACACTAGATCAGACACTAAGACAGACACTAAGACACTAGATCAGGCACTAAGACAAACGCTAGATCAGACACTAAGACAGACACTAAGACAGACACTAAGACAAACGCTAGATCAGACACTAAGACACTAGATCAGACACTAAGACAGACACTAAGACACTAGATCAGACACTAAGACAGACACTAGATCAGACACTAAGACAGACACTAGATCAGACACTAAGACAGACACTAAGGCAGACACTAAGACAAACGCTAGATCAGACACTAAGACACTAGACCAGACACTGAGACAAACCGCTCACACAGGAGCAACCAACCGCCCCGCAGCCTGATGTGCGCCAGCATCTCTGGCCTCACCAAGTTCCCGGCCAGCTTCCCAGCCTCAGACGCGGTGAAGCTGATGAATCAGGTGTTCTGTCGGCTGGACCAATTAGCCTACGTAAGTGACAAAACACTGCAGGATACAATACTGTTTGCCAGAAAACAGAGCTAAAGACGGCAGTGGAAGCTGTCACAGTCAGTAATAAATCGATGCTAAACATGGATTAATAACCGGAGGGTTGTCGGCAGTTCATCTCGCCAGTTGTATGCAGATATCGAAGACAGCTTAGCAAATAAAGGGTTTAGAGAGAAATTGCAAATGGCATTTGCCTGCGTATGTCTGTGCGCGGTAGTGACCGCTTGAAGTGCAGCAGCGATGAGTCATCCAAATTGCCGAGGGGCTGACTGGGTGTTGTGTGCTGTGGGAGGTTCTTTAGAAACTTGAATAGAAAGTTTTTTTGCATGAATTGGCCAGTGCAGAATGGGTTTTTGCAAATGCAACATGGCTAAAGATTTGCGTCAATTATGCTAGCTGAGTTTGAGAAATCATGAGCCGTACTTTTTGGGTCTAAGTAAATCAAAATTGCACAGAGATTGAGGAGGGACAGCGAAGAGATGAATGAAGGGAGAGTAGAGAGATTAAGGAAGAGCAGAGAGATAAAGCGAGAGCAGAGAGATGAAGGGAGAGCGGGAGAGATGAAGGGAGGGAGAGTGGAGAAAAGCAGGGAGACAACACAGCATCTCTCAGAGAGCACAGGAGCACTCAAAGCCAGCCCGATAATCCATTTGCAGGAGCATCAAGCGTTCCGAGTTCGAATCCAGGGCGACGAGTACACTGCCGCCATCGGGTTCCCGCACGAGTGCACCGAGCACACCACTCTGGCTGTCCGCTTTGGCCAGGTTCTGCTGGAAATGATCGGGTGAGCTGGCGGCAGCTACTGCGGGAGGGAGAGACGCGAGAGAGAGATGAGAAGGAGATCATTGGGATTGATGAGATTGAGAGATTAGGAAAGGGATGTGACGGAGAAAAGAGAAGGAGAGATTGGGGAAGGGATGAGAAGGAGAGATGAGAGGGAGAAATGAGAGGGGGAAATGAGAGGGAGAGATGAGAGGGAGAGATGAGAGGGAGAGATGAGAGGGAGAGATGAGGGGAGAGATGAGGAGAGAGATGAGGGCAGAGATGAGAGGGAGAGATGAGGGGAGAGATGAGGAGAGAGATGAGGGCAGAGATGAGAGGGAGAGATGAGGGGAGAGATGAGAGTGAGAGGAGGGAAAAGAGCAGAGCAAGCAATGCAGGGGCAACCAAGGAGAAGCAACAAGTTCCGCACCGTTCGATATTCCAAGCAAAAGACGGCTGCAACCAGCACAGCCACAAGCAGCTCCCCAGCCTCTCCACTATGGATTTTTTACCCCAAAACTCCACACTCAACGCATTGCCCTCAGCCTCTTTCTTTCCTTCACCATCCCAAAACTGATTCGGCTTGTAAAAGAAAGCCTAGGAACTTATTTCAGGCATATGGCTATACTTGATAAGACACAGTTACTATTTCTAACTATGTATACAGAGTGCCGCCGCTGGCAATAGCTATCTGCTTCTAGGGGAAGGCTTGAGGATTGTCAGTCTCGAATATTGGGCGAGTTTTAATTGCGGCAGGATTAATCCTGTGTAATCCAGGCCTGTTTAGCTTAATCCTACTGACTGCACAGCAGATGTTACAGACTTGTAGTTAAGGCTTTTCCACGCACCTGCTGCATGGACCGGGGTTGGGGTTAATGAATCGGAATCCATTACAGGTCTGGGTTGTATATACAGGATATGAGCCATCAGCTTGTACGGGGATCAGATGATCCCTAGGCTTCGGACTTGATATTTGCTCTGCAGTTTAATCACTGCAAGCTTTATGAATATTCTGTGTAAAACAGGCCGAATCTTTAGTGCATTCGCAACTTACCTCCCAGGTGACTCTTGAGCCTTGATCCATGGTTCGACTCCGCCCCCCCCCAATTTTGCAGGAATCTCTCCGAGTGCTCACAGCTGCCCCTGGAGGCCAGAGTGGGCATCAACTCGGGCGTAGCTTACGCCGCCCTGCTGGGCAAATGCCGGCTCACCTATGACGTCATGGGCGAGCAAGTGGTCATAGCCAGGCGCCTCCTGCAAGCCTGCCCGCCTGGGTGAGCTGTCATACAGTCTACAGCTGGGCGAATTGAATTAAGTTTAGAAAGTGGAATTTAGATATTCCTCAGTGATAGTTCTAGATTTATCTCAGGGTGAGAATAGCAAATTTCTAAATTCTTCTCAGGGTGAGATTTCTAAGTTTATCTCAAGGGTGAGATTTCTAAATTATTCTCAGGGTGAGATTTCTAAGTTTATCTCAAGGGTGAGATTTCTAAATTCTTCTCAGGGTGAGATTTCTAATTTTATCTCAAGAGTGAGATTTCTAGGTTTATCTCAAGGGTGAGATTTCTAAGTTTATCTCAAGGGTGAGATTTCTAAATTCTTCTCAGGGTGAGATTTCTAATTTAATCTCAGGGGTGAGATTTCGCAATTAATCTCAGGGGTGAGATTTCTAAATTCTTCCCAGGGTGAGATTTCTAAGTTTATCTCAAGGGTGAGATTTCTAAATTCTTCTCAGGGTGAGATTTCTAATTTAATCTCAGGGGTGAGATTTCGCAATTAATCTCAGGGGTGAGATTTCTAAATTCTTCCCAGGGTGAGATTTCTAAGTTTATCTCAAGGGTGAGATTTCTAAATTCTTCTCAGGGTGAGATTTCTAAGTTTATCTCAAGAGTGAGATTTCTCAATTAATCCCAGGGTGAGATTTCTAAATTATTCTCAGGGTGAGATTTCTAAATTCATCTCAGAGTGAGAGACACCCAAGGTTATCTAAGGCGTGAGATCTCAAAACTTATCTCTGTTTTTCAATTTTGGTCAGAGGGATTTTGAAAGCCCTTGATCCAGAATCAAAGGTGAGATTCTTAAATTCATTGCAAGGGTGAGTTCGAAGCGCAAGCCTCACCAGTCAGCCTCTCCTCTACCAGGCGCATTCTTCTGTCTAAGTCGACCTACCTGGAGCTGGCGGACGCCGACCTGAGAGTCGAACCCGGGCCCCTGCTGGATCGGCCGGGCGCGAACGGCGGCGTTCGAACTAAACTGGAGACCGTGATTGTTCGGCCGCGGCAGCTCATGTCCGTGAGTTGGAGCAGAGAGAAGATGAAGGGTTGCCCACTGATTTTTTTAAGTTCGGCGAGATACCTAGTAACGGGAACTAGGTATAATGAGTCGATTTACACTATAAAGTCAAGAAATAGCATAGCAACCATATAGCAACCACAGCGACCGCATAGCAATGCCAGCAAGAGCAGAACAACAACATAACAACCGCATAGTAACCGCATTGAAACCGCATAGAAACCGCATAGTAACCGCAGAGTGATCGGATAGTAACAACATACAACCGCAAAACAACGGCATAGCAACCACATAGCAACCGCAAAAAAACGGCATAGCAACCGCATAGCAACCGCATAGAAACCGCATAGTAACCGCAGAGTGATCGGATAGTAACAACATACAACCACAAAACAACGGCATAGCACCACATAGCAACCGCAAAAAACGGCATAGCAACCGCATAGCAACCGCATAGAAACCGCATAGAAACCGCATAGTAACCGAAGAGTGATCGGATAGCAACAACATACAACCGCGTAGCAACCGCGTAGCAACCGCATAGCAACCGCATAGCAACCGCATAGCAACCTTCGGGGAAACTATTGGAGCTAAAATTTCTTCCTACAATGTCTTCTTCTATTGCAGTCATCCAAGAGCAGCTCGAGACAGCAGCATCATCTGGACGACGGGGAGCGGACCGAAGGACTCAGACGGTTGAGCCAGTTCGCCAATCACCAGTGCGAATCGCCGTTCCAGTACATTGGCGAGACTAAAGTCAACCAGGCTCAGCGAATGGTAATTACCGGGCTGCAAGCACTTGATCAAGTTTTTTTAGCAAAGCTGAGTAATCAGCTGATTGACTACTCTGACAGCTGGTCAGTTGAATTTTCAGTGAAAATCGTCAATAGAGTGGTCAGTTGACCAACCCTCTAATCGAACTTCCATTGCGAAGTTTAGCTGACTCCATTTTTAGGGGACCCCGAACCTAAAAATCTATGGGGTAGGTCAATCTAATTATTGACCCCCAATCTAATAATCTATAGGGGAGGTCAGTAGACCCCCCAATCGAATTTTCTAAAGGGAGGTCAGTTGACCCCAATCTAATAATCTATAGGGGAGGTCATTTGAACCCCAAGATAATAACCTAAAGGAGAGGTCACTTCACTTTCAATTTAGTTAACTATTGCGAAGGTCAGTTGACCCCAATATAATTATCTATAGGGGAGGTCAGTTGACCCAACTCATCTTAAATTCGATCTGCTGGCCTCTATCTATCAATTTGTGTAAAAACTTCACAAGTTTAAATGTTAACAAATCTTTCAGAAGCTGACCGAGGAACTTCTGAAGTGCCAGCCCTCAGGAAAAATGTAAGAATCCTAACAACTCGTGGAAAATGTATTCGAACAAATTGTAAAAGTACATATTCGAACCCACCCTCGCAGCAGGAGTTCCGGTGGCAGCTCCAGTCCTCTCATTGGGAACGGGCACGCGGCTTCGTTCAAAGGCACCGAACTCACCCGCCTGGGCAGCGTCAAGACTTCGTCGACCTCTTCAGGCTGCGGTGGTCAAGTAGCTGCTAGCGGCGCCTCAACAACCGTGCTGAGGCGCTGCCGAACCAGCATGAACCCGGTGACGCTGAAGTTCTCAACTCAGGCTAAAGAGAATGAGGTGAGCAGGAGTGCTTAAGTTGAACTCGAACCGAAAGTTTGGTTATAGCTTTTGTTTAAGAATTCGAAATTCAGTCTTGACAACAGCTTAGCAAATCGCATAGCAACTGCGTAGAAATAGCATAGCAACCGCATAGCGACCGCATAGCAATCACAAAGCATCGGCGTAGCAACCGCGTAGCAACTGTACAGCAAGCGAGAAACGTAATGAAAAAGCAATCAGCATAGCAACCGCATAGCAACCGTGTACCAACCGCATTGTAACTACGTAACTCGTAAACAGTAATGAGATAGAAACAGCTATCTCAGCAACCTCAAAGCAACAGCATAGCAACCGCATCGCAACCGCATCGCAACCGCATAGCAACCGTATGGCAACTGCATAGCAACAATATAGCAACCGCATAGTAACCGCATAGCAACCGTATAGCAACCGCTTAGCAACCCCACAGCAACTGCATAACAACCGAATAAAATAATCGTTTGAATCTGTCTCGCCCTAAACAGTACAAAGAAACGACGAAATGATGTCATTCATTTTGCTTGGAATTTATTCGCTAAATACATTGCAACTGAAAACTCAAACAAACAATTCCAGTACCACAGACAGGAGGATCACACATTCGGAGCGGCAATGCTAGCGGCCCTTTTCATTTTGCTAATTAGCGCCAGCCTTCAGGCTTCAGTGCTGCCCAGGTGAGCTCTTCGCGGAGAAAATTCCAACTTACCGATTCAAATGTAGAGATGCTGTTAAAAGCTGTTTTAATTAATTATTAATGAACCCTTCCCCATTTTAGAACCATGCTGCTATTGCTGCTATTCATGATTGCGTTCACCTGGATTGGCATGATGCTCATGGTGTTGCTGGCTGCCAGGCTTAAGGTGAGCAAATTCAAATCAAGTTTGAGTTTGACTCCAATGAACCGCTCCATGCACCTATCTTGTCCCAGATTTGAAGGCCTTGAACGGATGGCTTGTTATGTCACAAGCGCGCGGATACGTACGCAGTCATACGCACAGGCACACACTCACACAAGAGTGTACAGCGGCCCTAACTTTATTTACCGTTAGTCATGTACACTTCACTGTCCTTAGGGTTGGCCTTCAAAGGTGTTAATTGCACGAGCAGAGCCAAGCCGAGATTCCAATTCAGCCCCAAATTAATGTGACTGCACTTGAAATCGAGCCTGGGCCGCTGGCACATCAGAGCGCCGAGTTGGACCACTGGGCTATGAGATATTGAATGGCAGTTACTTTAATCTATTACCTTGTAGATATTTATGCGCCCTATCAACTATTCAGAGATTAATTGAACAATTTCATTGGTGATTATTAAGTCACGCGTGAAAGAATCTACATTCACTGTACACAATGCAGTAATTGTGAAAACAACCAATTTCCAATCGACAGTGCCTGGAATTCAACATTCAGAGCTCATTCGTCATACGAGTGGTTGTCATCATTACTTCGGTTCTGTTTGTGTACGCCGTATCGCAGGCCAATGTGGTGAGCTGAGCTGGCGTTTAGTGCTGTCGGGCTTGGGCTGGAGCTGGTTTTAGGATTGTCAACCGAATTTATTGATTATTTGGCATCGGTTTTCAGTTCTGCTGCCGTTCGACAGTGGGCAACAGGACCACGTACGGCCCGATTCTGCAGGACTCGGACAACTCACTGGAGCTGCAGTGCCCGCTGCCGGACTTCATTTACCTGTCTGGCACCCTCTGCCTGATCTTGGTGGCTGTGTTCGCATCGCTGCCCTCCTTCATCAAGTTGTTCCTGCTCGTGGCCGTGTCCACCACCTTCGGCCTGACTGTAGCTGTCACGCATCGTCCGCTGTTCTCGCTGGTTGACTCCGATGTCAGAGGGCTGGCGAGTCTGTCCGGTCTGGCCGCCTCCGCTCACGACATGTCAGCTGGCCCTGTGCCAACCTTTGTCTGGGGCCTCGTCTGCCTGACCGCTTTCTCCATCTTGATCTTCGTGCACTCTCGGTTTCACGAGTTCGCCCAGCGACAGGAGTTCCAGTGGAAGTCGCAGGTGAGCTTCCATTATAGCCTAGAGTTTTAGCCTAGTGGCTAGAGCGACGGAATTGAGACTGAAAGGTCCGGGGTTTCATTCTCGACCTACTCGTAACAATCTATAGTCCTTGACTTCTTGAGCAAGGCACTTAACTCTGCATTGCTTCAGTTTACCCAGCTGTAAAATGGGTGCCAGCATTAGCTGGAGAAATTCTAGGGGTTCTTTGGACTGAACAGCCGTACGCAACCTTCAGATTTACTCGGGCTCGAGCTGTCGGTTGCACATCTGCCCATTAGAAGATGGAATAGGAGAGGAGAGGGAGGAGATTAGAGAGTAGGGAGCTGAGAAGCGACACAAACCCTGAGCGGCCCAGATTGCCATTGTGAAGTTTCAAAGGACCCGAGGGCCGGATAGAAAAGCTTTGTGGGCCGGAGTTTGCCGATCCTGAATAGCAAATGAATCACATATTTGCTTCTCCTGTGGTAAATTCAAAATTCAAAACACAATTCTGTTGTGTTTTAATTGAGGATTTTGCAAAGATTTTCTTTTTAATAGAAAAATCAACGTTTCTACTTAGCAGACTTACAACCCTCGTACAGCCCAAATCGAATCATTCTCTTTCATTTTTAACAAATATTTTTTCAGTCCGCCGAGAACCAGCACGACATGTTCCTGGTGAAGGAGGCCAGTTGCTGTTTGCTGAAAAATCTGCTGCCGCAGCACGTTGCGCTGCATTTCACGGATACGACTTATCGAAATCCTGTGGTGAGTACAGCTGGTAGCGGGTTTCACTTAATTAATCTAATCTATTAAAATCAGCTGATAGCTCCCAACTTCAGCAATGATAGAAATATCCTATTCGAGTGTAACGTCAAGTGCAATTCACCAGAAAAATAGGAGCTCGATTTTTTCTGACAAATTTATTCATAGACAGCTTATTCATATTTACATAGGAAACTTGGCATGTAGTGTATATTGATAGAATAAGAGACACAGATAGAGAGGGTTGCACAGACTCGAGGTCAGTTGCCAGGCCACGCATTATTATAAGCAATACTCCGACGCGCAACGACGAAGCGTCGCACTAGAGGCCCGAAATGCCCTCCCCTCATCCACTCTGGCCCAGCAAACCTTACCGAATGCCTTGATGGATGGGGCATGCCAAAGCCAAAGCCTGCCCCTGCCACCGAGTGCCGGTGGGGGTTTGCCACCGGTTGTTGCGCAGGGAATGAAGCCGAAAAAAGCGACGCGGAACTATAGGAAAAACTTGCCCGATTCCTCATCAATATATGCATATCCGCGCGTGCCTCGCGTGCCCGCATTCGAGCTTGGGTGAGTCATCAGAGCTAGCTGGAGAGGAGAAAACTTCACTATGGCTGGGGGATTTGGGAGTTTGACGCGCGCGGTTTCGGTAGCAGTCATAACTTCGGTTCCCCAGTTGGGAGTATGCTGGGCTGAAGCCGGGAAAGCCTTCGAGTTTCGACCTGTGCAGCAGGGAGCCAGAGGGATGTGGAGTGCGTAGGAATTTAGCAAAAAGCTAGAAAACCGTTTTTACTGACAGAGAAGCTCAGGGGTTAAGGCGTTTGACTCCAGGCACCAAAGTACCTGGGCCACACAAATTTGAGGCTCGTGAAAAAATTTACCTGACGTTTGGCACGAAAAATCGCCCATGAGGGCCAAAGCCCCAGGTCACAGAGTGAGAAATGCCTGCCAATGAGAAAGTCAGGGCCGTCTGTACATCCTGTGGATTTTTGCCTGCATATCCGTGCGCCTTTGTGTGCTCTTTTGATGCCCTCCCCTAACGTCTCTCGCCAACACAGGATCTGTACGCCCAAGAGTACCAGCTGCTGGGCATCCTGTGGGCCAATCTACCGGATTGGCAGCCAGCTCCTGGCACTGAGGCTCCCCTGCTTGTCCAGGAGAGCATCCGGGTGCTCAATGACGTCATCTGCGAGCTGGACGAGCTAATTCAACGTGCCGACCGACACCAGGAGCTCGTCAAAGTGCGCACAGTTGGGGAAAACTATGTAGTAGCTGTTGGCATGAATCCGCAACTGCAGGACAACCCGGCCAGCAAGCTGTTCCACCTCACCGGTCTGGTTCAGCTGGCCCAGCTGATGCGCCGCAGGGTGGCTGAACTCAACGCCACACTGTACGAGGATCGCATCCGTATGCGGGTTGGCATCGACCTCGGACCCGGCTTCTGCGGCGTGGTCGGCGGCTCCAGGCCAGTTTTCGACATCTGGGGCCAGGCAGCATCTATTTCGAAAGTGCTGGCCTCAGCGGCCGGTCCCGGACAGATCCTAGTGTCCGAACGTGTGCACCGGGTGGCTCAGCAGCAGTTCGACTTTACCGAGCATTCGTCGCACAACGTTGACGGCTTGCGAGTTCGCGCCATGGTGCTGCGCGAGGGCCGACCGGCCACGTCCTCTAGCCGAAATTCTCAAGTGACTGTAAATTCCACGGGCTTCCGTCAGCATCAAGGCAGTCAGCAACACCATCATCACCCGAGCCGCCGACAAAATAGCCCGCTAGAGTCGCCACAAGAAGCTTTCTCAGTGCTACAGGCCGGAGTCTCCAATAACATTTACTCTGCCCACTGCGGCAGCGGTTCCGGCCTCAAGCCGATACCCGAGACGCACACACGGAGCGTGGTCGCTGCTGAAACGCAGACGCCGACTCTGCCACCGCCGCCTCCGCCACCTCAACTTCAGCCTCAGATTCAACCGCAGCCTCACCAGCAGAAGCCGCAGAGGCCTCGAAGAATTAGCGACACCGTTGCCAGTAGGTCATCCCTGAGCAGTTTCCTCATGCACGAGAGTGCCGCCTTTCAGTCGGCGGCTAGGCATCCGCCGGGTGACACGCTCGATCAGATTGTCACCTCTGACGAAGATGAAGTAGCAACCGAGGCTACGGACAACGCCGCTGCAGTCAGCGCTTCGGCTACCGCCTCTGCTGAGATGCCGGGGCCGGTGAGCCACAGAAACCCGCTGTACACTGACACTGAGTACGATTCTATGGCTGAGAGTAGCGCCAACATCTTCATGGAGATGGCGGCTGTGAAGTCATCGGCTCCCGTGCCGCCTCCGCCGCGACCTCCACGTGGCAGTCACGGTCATAGCACCAGCATGACGCGATCGAACTCCGACACCAGTGGACATCACCAGTCTCAGCCTCAGCACCAATACCGGCCTCCTCCGCCAGTAGCCGCAGCTCGCGCTTCTGGAAAGTCTCGCACCTCAGCAAGCCCATCAGCCGAAGGTAGCCAGCGCAGCACGCCCAGTGCCCGTCACCTAGACTTCCCCGAGTATACCCGCCCGAGTCCTCCGATCTTGTCGCCAGCCAGTCGGCTGAGTGACTCCTCTGGAGGAAGCCGTTGCGGCGCTGGAGGCTTGAAGACTTCACCGCCATCAGACACGGCTGGGGCCACTTTGTCGCTTCCACCAATTGAGGCACCGATCTCTACAGCGTCCGCGACATCAACCAGCGCAGAACCCTCGCAGCGTTCAAACGCAGCCGCCAATACTGGCTGGGAAACGACGAACACATGCAGCGGCTCTACTGTGCCTCCAGTACTGTTTCGATTGGCCAAGGAACGCAGCGGAGCGTTCCGACTGGCGCCAGTAGCTCCACCGACGACTTCAAGTAGTGGCATCGGCGGAGTAGCGTCTGGCGGTGCGGCTGTTGGCGACTCGCTGCTTTCACTGGTCTCCGACTCCATTGGTGGGTGTCTGACCAGCGGTGACGAGGATGACAACACAGATGGAGGAGTCAGCGGTCGCGGCGGTCGCGATGGCGGCTGCGACACAGACCTGGATGCACTTCGCGGCCTGCAGAGCGACGACGGCGAGATAAGCGACGTTCTGGTGAGCGACATCGACGAGGACTGCACCAACTTTTTCCAATACGTGCCGCAGGCGTACAGACCGTCGGCGCCGCCGTCTCTGCAGACACCGACAGCGGCAACTGCGGCAAACGACATCGGTAGTGACAGTCGATTTAGAGGGAACTGCAATGCAGGTATGACCTTACCTTTTTATTTAAATTATAGTGTGTAAAGAAACGGTTATTTAATAGTTCAATGAACTCCAAAAACATTGAACCAGGAGAGCCAGAGGCAGCACTGATGCGCGCCTGGCCACAAGAGGCAGCCGCTGCCGCCCTCTCCGACGCGGACCCGTCCTACTGCGAGCCTCCGGTCACGGCATCGTACCCTCCACCCGGGTCGGAGCCGCCGACGCCGGTACCCGCGCAGCGTCGGCTGCCGCAAGTGGCGCCGGTTGGCCTGCCGAACTTTGGCTTTTTACCGCCGACTTCCACCACAAGCGTGGCCATCTCTAGCGAAGATCTTGGCAGAGTAAGCGACGGAGAAGTCCTGCTGACGCCATTGAACGCCGGACGTAGATTGCCAGCTCCGAGACCGCGCCAGCCCAGGCAGAAAACTGGAGAATATGACAACGGCGGAGACACCGACTTCGACGAGTACGGCTACGAAACTAGAGCCGAGGATGACGAAGATGAAGAGGAGGCTGGCTATTCGTGCGATGTTCCGTCGAGCGCGTACGAAACGCACTCTGAGGCGGAAGATGTGCCAGGGCTCAGGCGCAGCTTTGGCTACAACGGGTACAGCGGCCACCGGGGTGGCTTTCAGAACGGCTTCGGCCGGCTGTTGCAGCCGCCGCATCAAGCTTCCTCGCTGACGCCGAACGACACAACTTCGACGCCGGCATCCAAGAAGTCCGACTACGACAACATGACCGACGAGTCCGACTTCCCGCAGCGGCTGCGAGCTGCCGGTCTGCCGTTTGCTATCGGCAGCGGCATGGAAGACAGCTTTCACGAGCGCATCGCCGCGGAGGCACGTCGAATTAGCAGCGTCTTCCGGCGCGACTTCTGCATGCCGGACGGAGCAGACTTATCCGAGGGCGAGGTGCCCGACCGGCTGTGCCACCGGCAGACTCTTGCGGCGCTGTTAGCTCCGATGCAGCCCACAGAGCAGCAGGGGAAGCAGCAGGCGCTGCCAGTGCCGCTTCAGCGGGGCAACTCGCACGATCGGACTCGGCCATCCAGCGGCCTGTCCATGTTCGGCTCGCTCGACCGGGCCAGTCGAGGTCAGAACTCGACCCCGGGTCAGCCTCGCTTCCGAATGCATCATCAACAGCCGCTGCAGCACCAGTCGGCCGTTGCTGTCAACGGAACATCGCCAGATTGCGCCCTGCGACGGGCATCGAGCCTCGATCAGCTGCAGGCCGCAGTCGCCAACGCGTCGGCGGTCGCCGCCGCCGCGGCTACCCTGGAGCTAGGCGCCGACGCCGACGCGGCCGACTTGGCCGCACGAAACGGCGTCATTAATGGGCAGGCGCGCGGACTGCCGCAAAGTTTCCAACGGTTCGTGGCTCGTCACGGCAAAATGCGCAGCGTCCTGCCGCCGGAGCTGCAGCGCTACATCCTGCCCGGCTGCATCAGCAGCAGCTCTCTGGCCACCAGCGTCGAGTACCCGAGCGATCCGAGCATGCAGTACAGCGCCTACGAATCCGAGTACGATAATTACTATTACGAACCGAGAAAGTCCACAGTGGTATAAAATTGATATCGAGTCATTAACAACGCATCTCGACGGTATGAATTTGTCCCTGTGTAACTTTTAAAGATTGTTTCTAAATAGCTTGTACGTTTACTATTGATCTCGCGATATTTAACGATTTTCGTCAGTCAATCAGGTGTGTCATGCTGGTTTTGAATTTACTATCTTGGCAACTTAAATAGTAGACTTTTTGTAAATAATTTTGTCTAAACGTTTTTAGCGGCTTCTATTTAGCATTTGCATGCCGACTTTTAAGTAGAGTAGATGGACCGCTTATATTTATCGATTGCTTTTGACAACACAGCTAAAAATGTGCATGAGCCTACTGCTAGTAGCGTACTGTGTGCTTTATAATATTTTCACCCGAAAATGTCGGGTGCTACGCAAATTGCTTGAGTATTTAGATTTTGAAAATATTACTTTTTCGGCTCAGACATAAACTGGTTAACTCTTTTGAACATTTGACAATACACGCAAACGCAAGATAAGATGCGAGAATTGTGCACTATGAAGAAAATATCAGAAGAGTGCTTTTAAAATTTAAAACGTATTTTGAGTCCAACAACAATAATGGATATTTGATTATAAGGGTATTATTACCAAAGCTCTGTTGTCAGGGGCGTCGCCAACGGGGGGACAGGGGGGACATGTCCCCCCCAGTAAAAGATCTGGGGGGATATTGGCTTGCTAGACTATTTGTCGCTAAAACGCAAAAATTTTTCAAAATATTCCATTTAAACACAGTGTTCGACAAAAAGTTTTTTAAATAGATTTTTGGGGGGTTACCGTTAGCTATTAATCAGAGTGTTCCGACTGTCCGCTCAATTAGTTAATAAATCCAATAGCCTTGTTTCAATCTTGATTCATGGAGTGTCGATCAGATCTTGTTATCGGTGGTAGAGGTGGTCTGGTTAGTAGCTTTGCTGTTGTTTGTGCACTTGGTAGTCGCGGTGTTGGCCTTAGGCGATCCTTTGTCGCGCTGGCAGAAGATGGTTTGGATCACTGCCAGCCGGATTTGCCGATTGCTCAGGTGCACCAAGATGATGACAGCCGAATGCAGGTGAGCCAGCCAAGTTACGAACAGGTGAACCCGAGGCGGAACCACAGTGTTGCTGACGTCCACCAGAATGACAACAGTGTAGGGTATCCAGCAGACGCAGAAGGCTACGATCATAGCCAGCAATGTTCGGCAAGCTCGTGCTGTCTCTCGCCAGACAGCGCTTGGTCGAGGCGTTGGCTTGTCCAGATGAGACGTGACGGCGGCGAGAAGGCGAAGCTTTGTAGAGTGAACCTTGACTAGGACTTTTATATTAGCGGCCAGCATCAGAGTCAGCGGGAAAGAGATCAGACCGACGCCGACAAAGAATGTGTACGACGAGGACGCCGTTCTCTGCCAAGCGCAGCTCTCGCTTTTCCGATCGTAGAAATGGCCGCCCCAACCGAGAAAGTTACCAGCCTCTGCTGTCAGGCTCAGCACCCAGCACAGGCAGCACTGCACAATGGCCTTTCGTCGGCTGAATAGGCTCTTGTACATTCGGTTGTGACAGATGAATACCGTTCTGGATGCGGTGATGCAGCCCAGACTGAAGAAGGCGCAGAAGCAGGCTGTCAGGCACAGCGAAGCGACCAGAGTGCAAAGTTCAGGTCTCTCAGTCAGATATTTTTCGCCTTTAATGGCAGCTGGAGGGGAAACGGAGACGCTTTTTACATTCAAGTAGCTTCGTTTCGACTGCGTCTCAGGTACTATGTCAGTGTGTTATTGTGACTCCAGCGACGTGTCTTCTTGGACCTACCAGACTTAAGACTTGATGGATGTATCCTTGACCCACAAAAGACCCAAAACTAGCTCCAGTGACGTGTCTTGGATAGCCTAAGACCCACGACTCCAGCGATGCATCATTGACCCGCCTAAGACTCAAGACTCCAGTGATGCATCATTGACCCACCTAAAATACAGGCCTCCAGCAATGTACCATTGACCCATCAAACCCCTAAGACTCCAGCGATGCATCATTGACCCGCCTAAGACCCAAGACGCCAGGGATGGTGTATCGTTGGCCCACCTAAGACCCAAGACGCCAGGGATGGTGTATCGTTGGCCCGCCTAAGACCCAAGACTCCAGGGATGGTGTATCGTTGGCCCACCTAAGACCCAAGACTCCAGGGATGGTGTATCGTTGGCCCACCTAAGACTGAGATCAACTGAGATTCGAGCAGATAGGACACGACAGCCAGTTAATTCTGACCCTATACATACACTGTTCAATAGCAACAGCAACTCACCAACGATGCACAGAGGATCGGCCAGTCCAGTGACGCACAGATCAGCCAAGCACATGTTGGCCATGAACTCCCGGCCAACCTTCTGCACATCGGGCCGAGCCAACAGGGTAATAAAAATGGCGATATTGCCTAAAAACCCAATGACCATGGCGAGGGAAGTCAGACTCACGTAGGGATAGAAAACAATGGGATCAGAGTCGATCAGAGCTGGTAGGTGCTCAAAAGCAGTCTCCAGTTCGGTAACCGTATCGTTAGCAGTCATGATGTATTTTTTAAGTTGTTTTACTAGTTTAAACAATTAAAAAAAGATTTCTACAACTCTTTAATAACGCTAAAAACCGTTGTATAGCTTCAACAGGCCAGTTGGGTCTCCAACAGTTTATCGGTAGCCAGTGTCAAAATCTGCAGCGAAAATGTCCAGCAAAGATTCGAGAGGCCCTTTATATAGCAATTTTTTCGCGGAGTAAATCTTTTCAGCGCAAAGCAGCTTTCCTCCTGTTAATCCGCTGATTACAAGGTGATAATTGGTTGCCCACGTCGTTTTGAGCATTTCATTTGGAAAAAAACGCCAAATGGATTACTTTATTCTTTGGAATTTTCCTTCCCAAGGAAATGATTGGCAAAGACAATCTGCTTAGGTCTGATTGGGAAAATCTGGACAAAATTGAAGGTGTTTTCCGTCACAGATGCGACTGTGATTTGCGGATTAAGCGTTTTACATCAGGATTATTCCTTTTATAGATGCGAGGATTGACGATTTCATCTCAAAGGAACAAAAATATCAGAAAAGAAAAATAGAATAATTATTATAATTAGATTTTTAGAATAATTACACCGTAGATGAGGCAGATGCAGCTCGACTCGACTATACCAAAGCAGATGCAGCTGAGGCAGATGCAGCTGAGGCAGATGAAGCTGAGACAGATGAAGCTGAGACAGATAAAGCTGAGACAGATGCAGCTGAGACAGATGAAGCTGAGAAAGATGAAGCTGAGGCAGATGAAGCTGAGGCAGATGCAGCTCGACTCGACTATACCAAAGCAGATGCAGCTGAGGCAGATGAAGCTGAGACAGATGCAGCTGAGACAGATGCAGCTGAAGCAGATGAAGCTGAGACAGATGCAGCTGAGACAGATGAAGCTGAGGCAGATGCACTTGAGGCAGATGAAGCTGAGGCAGATGCACTTGAGGCAGATGAAGCTGAGGCAGATAAAGCTGAGACAGATGCAGCTGAGGCAGATGAAGCTGAGGCAGATAAAGCTGAGACAGATGCAGCTGAGACAGATGAAGCTGAGAAAGATGAAGCTGAGGCAGATGCAATTGAGGCAGCCAAGGTGCCATAATAAAATAAAGAAAGTGTTCACCAAGTGCAGGTTACTTCCATATCTACAGGTCCTGTTAAAACTGCTGTTACAGTCCTTAGTAATTTATTCCAACATTGCTACACTGTAAATTGGTTGATCATAAAAATTGAATATTTGTTATGATGATTCAAAAAGTACAAAACAAAATAGATTTGAGCAAATTAGACACTAGGGATCACTACACATCTACAAATATTTTCGCTTAGACTATAAGATATTTTAACAAAGAATAATACACTCAAAAAGAAACATACTACTCAAAATTACTACTTATACTCGTAGAAACAATGAAAATAGAAAAGCATATTGCCAAGTTCAACTTTCAAGGCTTGGACAGGTACACTGCCGGTGTCTATGGTCTATGGACAGGACCGAATACTCGTGCAAATACTCATTGACTATACCAAAGTCTTCAACTTCCAAAATACGAGTAAGCACCCCGAGTGCTGAGAAGACACAAATAAATGTTGATAATAAAATTTAGGCCAATTCTATGAAATTGGTTTTGTATGAAAATATTGTTTCAGATAAAGCGACAGATTTCAAATCGATATCAGGCCTCTGGGCCTGTCGTCAGCCAGAGGAAATGAGAGAGTAAAAGGGATTAGATCTGTCCTGAGACCGGAAGTGAATAAGAAGTAAATCAGGGGTGCCAAGTGGATGTCACGTGCCCTGCATCTGGTGTCAGGTACTCTACATTGAATGTCAGGTACTCTACAGTGAGTGTAAGGTACTCTAAAGTGGGTGTCAGGGACTCTGCATGTACATCAGGTGCCAGGGGCTCTACATCAGGTGTCAAGGGCTCCACATCAGGTAATCAGGTATCAGGGGGCTCCACATCAGGTATCAAGGGGCTCTACATCAGGGGTCAAGGGGCTCAACATCAGGTGTCAAGGGCTCCACATCAGGTACCAGGGGGCTCCACATCAGGTATCAGGGGGCTCTACATCAGGGGTCAAGGGGCTCTACATCAGTTGCCAGGGGCTCTGATCTACATCAGGTGTCAGGAGGCTCTACATTGGGTGTCAGGGGGCTCTGCGTTGGGTGTCAGGGGGCTCTGCATTGGGTGTCAGGGGATCTACATTGGGTGTCTTGGGGCTCTACATTGGGTGTTAGGGGCTCTACATTGAGTGTCAGAGGGCTCTACATTGGGTGTCAGTGTCTCTATAAACCGGATTTGATCGCCAGTCTGCCTCTAAACCGGACACCAGGCTCAAAAAATCTTCAGTCAGCTCCAGTCGATCACTCTGCCGCATCAGGCAGAACCTCGATCTCCAGGAAGATGACATTGTCGCGCAGGTAGCAGCACTCATCCGAGCCGCCCTCTGGCCGCAGCAGTTCGTGTGCCGCGAACTTCGGAAATCCAAAACCGAACGCGGCCGAAGCATCCCTGCCTGGCCGTTTGAAATGCCGCCAGCTGGGATCCGGGGTGAAACTCTCCTCCAGGTGACGCCGCGATCCAGCCGACCCGTCCCTCTGATCCAGCAGTCGCATTCGAATCGGTCGAACGAACGGCCAGTCCAGAATGGGATCGAACTCCCCAGGTAGCAGCTTCACGTAGAGCGACAGGTAGCGACCTGCGCCGCTGCCGTTTCCGTTGAGAAAGGCGGAGGCCTGCAGCCGATAGCCCGGTCTGCCAGTGTAGAACGGCACGCTGCAGAACTCCAGCTCTCGGTTGGAAGTCGAGTCTGCCAGCTTCTCGGCGTAATTGTCCACCCGCCAGACCAGGCGACCAGAGTGCACCAGCGGCAGGTGACGCAGCTGGCGCTTCAACGAGTCCAACTCCCGGCGCTGGGCTCGAGCCAGTTCGGCCAGCAAGGTCACGTGATGCGCCGACGCCGCCGGGTCGCGCTGGTGCCGATCGACGGAGGCTCGATCGCCCTTAAAGTTCGGGGGGGGGGGGGTTGGGGGAATCGCAATAGAATGAATCGAGGAGGACGAAACACTTCAACATTGTGTACAATTTGCGCAAAAGTTAGAAATTCGCTTTCAAATGCATTGTCGAGAGGGACATTCTCTTCAATCTCGAATCTCTAGGTATCTTTTCTCTCGATCCAAATTCTTGACCCTTGGTTCCATTCCGTGCAAAAGTCCATGTGGGCGTGTGTCTCGTACGAATCCTTACGTACGAGTATTGCGTAGTAGTCGAAACCACCTGCAAACTAGCAGTTACTGAACCTCTGGATCAGAGGCTCAGTTCTGCACCTCTTGATCCGGAACCATCTAGACCTGTGTTAGTGTACATCGTAGCACTAGATCCTCACACTTCTAAATCTCTATCACTAATCCCTTAGGATTATGCAAGCCTCTCACCTTGAACTGGCAGCCGCACCATTTCAACGGACAGTCGATCGGAGGCGCTCCTCGGACTCTGCCACCGTCAAGACATTCAGCGGAGGCCGCCCTCCTCGGCACGGGTGGCGGTGCCTCGGCTGAGGCTTCCGGCTGCTGCCTTCGCTGGCTGTTGAACTGCGGGTTCACCCCGCCGCTGTCGGGCTTGTCCAGCGTGGACTCCGGGGTCACCGCCAAGGGACTGGTGCCAGTTCCTGAGGAGGTCTTGCCCACTGCGCTGAGAATGGCCGCGTCGTTTGATGAGGAATTTGACGTTGATGTCGAAGTGTTGTACTGCGGCTGCTGCTGTTGCTGATGCTGCTGATGATTGCTACTGTGGCTTTGCTGACCAGAAACTGGAGTGGTCACACCTTTCAGTGTGCACTGCTGAATATGAGTCTGTGGGTGTTGGCAATTTGGGTTGAAGGATTATTAGTATTGGGAATATCTTTATACTGAGCTCTATGGCTTTAGGGATGAGATCTATGGCTTTAGAAATGGGATCTATGACTTTAGAGATGGGATCTATGGTTTTAGAGATGGGATCTATGGCTTTAGGGTTGGGATCTACGGCTTTAGGAATGGGATCTATGGCTTTAGGGGTGAGATCCATTGCTTTAGAGATGGGATCTATGGCTTTAGGGGTGAGATCCATTGCTTTAGAGATGGGATCTATGGCTTTAGGGGTGAGATCCATTGCTTTAGAGATTGGATCTATGGCTTTAGGGATGGGATCTATGGTTTTAGGGATGGGATCTATGGCTTTAGGGATGGGATCTATGGCTTTAGGGATGGGATCTATGATATCTGTGAGGTTGGGATGAACTATTTTTCTTCTATGACTTTTTTGTCAGGATTTGGTTTCCTCGAGCAGGATCGAGTATTTTAATTGCTAATTTATGAATAGCGGCTTATGTAGGTGTGACTGAAGTTCGAACCCAGGACCACAGCAGCAGCCATCACAAACCAACCTGCAGCGTGTCGAACAGGAACCGCTTCCGGCAGAAGCTGCAGCCGACCTCCCGCTTGACGCAATCGTGCTCAGCGTGCCTGGCCAGCTTCCTCCGCGGAATCCGCAGGCCGCACTTGTTCTCGCACCACACCTGCTCGTCTGGACAGGTGCCTTCGTGCTTCTGAAAGCCAGTTTTTTACAAGGTGTAGGGCTGGTTACCTGTGCGGGCTATACTAACTATACTACTCAAGACTTGGGATTCGATTGAAAGTTGGCATTCCAATGAGAGATTTTTTTCGTTTCGAAGAGAATTTTAGATTAAGTATTCAGGATCTGAGATTTGAGATTCAGGATCTGAGATTTGAGATTCAGGATCTGAGATTTGAGATTCAGGATCTGAGATTTGGGGTTCAGGATCTGAGATTTGGGATTCAGGATCTGAGATTTGGGATTCAGGATCTGAGATTTGAGATTCAGGATCTGAGATTTGGGATTTAGGATCTGAGATTTTGGATTCAGGATCTGATATTTGGGATTTAGGATCTGAAATTTGGGATTCAGGATCTGAGATTTGGGATTCAGGATCTGAGATTTGAGATTCAGGATCTGAGATTTGGGATTCAGGATCTGAGATTTGGGATTCAGGATATGAGATTTGGGGTTCAGGATCTGAGATTTGGGATTCAGGATCTGATATTTGGGATTCAGGATCTGAGATTTGGGATTCAGGATCTGAGACTTGGGATTCAGGATCTGAGATTTGGGATTCAGGATCTGAGATTTGGGATTCAGGATCTGAGATTTGGGATTCAGGATCTGAGATTTGGGATTCAGGATCTGAGATTTGGGATTCAGGATCTGAAATTTGGGATTCAGGATCTGAGATTTGGGATTCAGGATCTGAGATTTGGGATTCAGGATCTGAGATTTGGGATTCAGGATCTGAGATTTGGGATTCAGGATCTGAGATTTGGGATTCAGGATCTGAAATTTGGGATTCAGGATCTGAAATTTGGGATTCAGGATCTGAGATTTGAGATTCACGATCTTATAACAGGCATCCTCACTGGGTATTCCTCAGCGCTGAAGCTGTTCCTACAGAACTGACACTGGCGTCGCCTCCTTGAGCAGGCATGATCGACGTGCTCCTTGAGAAACGCTCTGCACACCATGTCCCCGCAGTCCTGGGGGCAGAGCACCGCCACGTAGCGGCAAGTCTCCAGGTGGCTCTGCAAGCCGGTTTGAGCAGAGTGAATACGATTGCAATCGTGACTACAGTTCCAGACCGAGGATTAGTTTGCGTCCTCGGGTTGCACGTTTAGGTTGGGAAATATTGATGTTTGAATAGGAGCGCTCTGGGGTGTGTCGGGTTTCATGAGTCTGACTTTATGCCTACGAGGTTTGCCTCAAAAAACAAAAAAAACCTTTGGAGCAAAAGCATGTTGGCAAAGTCTAACAACTATTGGCGCCAGAGTCAAACAACTATTGGCGCCAGAGTCAAACAACTATTGGCGCCAGAGTCAAACAACTATTGGCGCCAGAGTCAAACAACTATTGGCGCCAGATTCTAACATCTATTGGCGCCAGAGTCCAAACAACTATTGGCGCCAGATTCAAACATCTATTAGCGCCAGAGTCCAAACATCTATTGGCGCCAGAGTCCAAACATCTATTGGCGCCAGAGTCAAACAACTATTGGCGCCAGAGTCAAACAACTATTGGCGCCAGAGTCAAACAACTATTGGCGCCAGATTCTAACATCTATTGGCGCCAAAGTCAAACAACTATTGGCGCCAGAGTCAAACAAGTTTTAGCGCCAGAGTCAAACATCTATTAGCGCCAGAGTCAAACATCTATTGTTGCTAGAGTCAAACAACTGTTGGCGCCAGAGTCAAATATCTATTGGTTTCAGAGTCAAACAACTATTGGCGCCAGAGTCAAACAACTATTGGCGCCAGAGTCAAACATCTATTGGCGCCAGAGTCCAAACATCTATTGGCGGCAGAGTCCAAACATCTATTGGCGCCGGAGTCAAACATTTTTTGGCGCCAGAATCAAACAACTATTGGTTCCAGAGTCAAACAACTATTGGCGCCAGAGTCAAACAACTATTGGCGCCAGAGTCAAACATCTATTGGCGCCAGAGTCCAAACATCTATTGGCGCCAGAGTCCAAACATCTATTGGCGCCAGAGTCAAATATTTTTTGGCGCCAGAGTTAAACATCTATTGGCGCCAGAGTCAAAGATCTATTGGCGCCAGAGTCTAAACATCTATTGGCGCCAGAGTCAAACATCTTTTGAGCTCCAGAGTCCAACAACTATTAGCGCCAGAGTCAAACAACTATTGGCGTCAGAGTCAAACATCTATTGGCGCCAGAGTCAAACATCTATTAGCGCCAGAGTCAAACATCTATTGGCGCCAGAGTCAAACATCTATTAGCGCCAGAGTCAAACATCTATTGGCGCCAGAGTCAAACATCTTTTGGCGCCAGAGTCAAACATCTATTGGCGTCAGAGTGAAACATCTATTAGCGCCAGAGTCAAACATCTATTGGCGCCAGAGTCAAACATCTATTAGCGCCAGATTTTTAAACATCTATTGGCGCCAGAGTCAAACATTTTTGGCGCCAGAGTTAAACATCTATTGGGCTACAGAGTCAAACAACTATTGGGCGCCAGAGTCAAACAACTATTAGTGCCAGAGTCAAACATCGATTGGCGCCAGAGTCAAACAACTATTGGCGCCAGAATCAAACAACTATTGGCGCCAGAGTCATTGCACCAGAGTCAAGTATTTATTGGCACCAGAATCAAGCATCAGGATTTGTTATCGGCACAGCAGTTTATGGATTTTAGTTCTGGGATATTAAGACTCTCACCGCGGCAAAAAATACGGAATAAAAATGTTGGGTAGTAAATGCACAAGCAAAGAGAAGAGAAACAGACACTTGAAGAGACGAAGTGAAGGCAAGATAATTAAGCGTACACACGGTACTTCACAATGGAGCGAGTGTATGTAGCATGTACATGCAAAGAGAGGAGGCAAGAGAGTAAAGAGAACTAAATAATAAGATCGTATCCAGTAACTTTTAGCCGCGAGTTTGTCCATAGAATTATCATAAAGGCAGGTCGGGGTTGTTCGTAAGAACTGCTTAGCAAACATTTGGACTCGTTGAAGATGAATTTAAGTTGAATTCCACTGGATATTAAGAAAGAATAGGAGAAGTGATTGAAACACTCAGTGTAAAGAAGATGAGAGAGGAAATAAGAGGGAATAGAGGGGAGAGGGGAGAGATGGGATGATTGCCATTGTGAAGTTTCAAAGGACCCGAGGGACGGATGGATAGAGAGGAGAGGCCGCATGTGGGCTCTGGGAACAGGGAGTCGTGAATGCAGTTTGGACGTGAACAATGCAATATGGGAATGGTTCTGCATTTCTGATGCGCAATAAATTGCATGAAATTCATCGCTGACAATAAGCTACCCACGCTCAGATCAAAATAGCAAGTATCTCAACTCAATCAGGCCATAAAATCTGTTGAGTGCAGCAATAAAGGAATCAATCCGAGACAAAAAACTACATTTTTTCATAGACGTAGGCTTAACGCTTCAATGACGAATTCCTATCTGTAGTTATCTGTGTACGATATGAGTACCTTTAGATATTTACCATGCATTTCCAATGGCACACGAAGAAAGACCCGAGGACTCCAAAGAATTTCTATAAAGTATCAGTTTTCATGTTGTAGGCTCCGAAGGTCCCTTCGAAAGTGACGCTGCTCTCTTTTTTACCTTTATGGCAGTGTTTCTTGCTGCTGTTGAAATTGTATGTACCTTTTGCTGCTTTTTGGATGGTGATAACACTGATTGTGATAACTGAATCCTGAATGATCAGGGGAAAATGTCATGAAGGCACCGTCCTTGGACATTCACCACTCTCTCACCATATCATGCGTTACTCACCGGCACATTTCGGACGATGTCAACCCAGCGACAGCCTTGAGGCTCCTGTGGACATCGAACCATGCAGTTTTCAATTTGGTTGCTCAGTTCAACGCTGCTTTTCACCTGGTGAATTGATTGGAAATTACCTAATAGAGTGTCTTTGGCGGTTACTGTCGGCGCAAACATTTGACTAATTAAAAAGACATTGAGAGGTAATTCCTGGTAACTCAGAGAGGCGATTATAGGTCTCTAAAGAACGATTTCAGGTCACTCTGTCACTCTGGGGCGATTCTTGGTTACTCATGGGGCAATTCCTATAGGCAGTCTAAGGGGCGATTGTTGCTCACTTTGAACAGCGATATGATTCTCAGTCTTACATTCCTACTATCCACTCGTTGTTCATCCAATGGGCACATCAGGCTCGAGTCCAGGTCCAGTGATGCACGATTGTGACTGAAATATAATAGGAAATTTTCCTGCTATCGTCTCTACATGATCTAGACAGCAGAGCACAATAAATCTACTCACCTGTGACCTCGTCTATGCCTCGGTCGTAGACAGGAGTCGCAGAACACGTGCTGACAGGAGGTCAAAACTACTGGAGCCTGCATCGGCAGCTTGCAGATCGGGCAGATGCACTGCTTCGGCACGCTGTCCACGAAGAAATAAGTGTAGCCAGGCATTCTATCTTCGGGTGGCGTCTTTAGACTACTTGAACAAAATCTGGTTGTTTTAAACAACTAATTTGGTATAGATTGCATTTTGGATATCACCTGAATAGGACCCTTTTGTGCCTGAGGCTCGCTTGACTACAAAGAGATTAAACAGCTTTGTGTACACAGGCTTAGCAACCTAAAATGGATTTTTCTTTTCTTACATGTCTCTGTGTATATTCTCAGTCTTCCAGGTCTTATGAAAGTTTAAATAACAGACTCGCGAGAGTGAGACCACTCGAGAGAAGGTTTGTGCTGACCCGTCAAGCTCTCGACTCTAGCGCTTTAGCTGTGCGCTCAGCAGCCAGGATTTCCCTTGTCGCGAAGTAGACGCGCGACTGGCAAGTCATTGGTCCGAGGACCGTGGGTACGTGTCGCTGGTCTCCCCTGTACTGCCAACGCTTGTGCTCGTTATACAGAGTTCTGTAGAGATTGGGGTAGAGCAAGACGTACATACCTGGACTAGATTGGCCTCTCGCCTCTCTCTCCTGATTTACCCCGTCTCTAGGTCGACTCCGCTTTGACGGGGGGTAGAGAGGACAGAGAGGCTTGCAAAGCAAGCCCGCCTTCCCTCAACCCAGCGTTTTAGTTCAATGTGACTCAACTGTGTTGGGGTCGCCATTTATGGAGGTTATAATTGAGTGCTCTCTTGCACAACAGAAAGAGAGCTGTTGTTTGGGCCAACAGATTTGAAAATATTTTAGTCGGGTGCTAGAGGAGATCGTGTGGGCTTCTTTACTATAGTAGGACTCATAATTAACCTGCCCAGAGTAATGTTCTCTTTACTTGGTCAGTAAAGGGAACAAGTGTAAGGGTCAGTCCGGCAATTCTGTTCGTTTAGGCGTGCGTTTCGCTTCTAGCACATTCCTTTTATTGAATTGTTCCTTTGCCCGTTCCTCTTCCACTGTCCCGGTCTCCCCTCTCTCAACTCAAACCGTTGTTTCATTCCGTCGGACTTTAGCCGACTACATAGACCTCTTGATTGCCTGGATTGGAAAGCCATCCAAGACATCAGACATTCTTCATACTCCCGATTGTTAAAGGTTCTTCTGTAGGCCCTGCGTGGCTACAGTCCAGGTCTTTAGCCAGAGGTCCCTTACCGGGCTTGTCAAAGCTCCAAGCTCAGAAGTTCTCTGCTACCCTAAAGATCCAATTATAGAAATGCTACAAAAACACGAGAGCGCCTCTGGCGGTTTAGGCGGTAAATTAGCGACTGGAAACTGGCGTAATAATGCTATAGGTAGCTAAATTAATTATTAACTGTATTGGCCCACGCACTGCACCGGTGTAATCAATAAACTTTGAGCTAAAAATTTTAGCTCTTGTTTAACTGAGGTTCATCAATCAACCGACGAAAGATTTTTTTAGAAGAAATGAATCGAACAGTGCATTTGAAACAAGGGTAAGCGGTAACTTCTAAACTTTTCTGGTTAAGGTAAATTAAATTGCTTTCTAACTTGCACCAGAGGGAAACTGTTAAACACAAGATTTACTGGATTTTGTGTTTCTTCGTCATTTTTCTTTTAGTTGTGTACTATATAACAGATATTTACTACTGTTAGTGCTACTGTTAGTACTGATAGTTACTGCCTCGTGTGGAATTCAAAGCCTACTATAAAAAGGCTATGTTGATAGGAACGATTTTTTAGAATTTGTGCATTTAAGAAGTAACAGTGAAATCAAATAAGTCTTGGCATTGACGGCTATAGTGTTAGACTGCACCCATACTAGTACTGCTAGTGCACTTTAACACACATTTTTCGCAGTTTTTATTGATTATTATCAAGCGTTGATAATAACGCTTGAATCCAACCGAAGTGTCAATTCTCAAGAGAGCTCTGTCCAAACACTGCTCGATCATTTTCCCTACAATTTCTGCGGACAGAACGACTATATATATAACTACTTATATATAGTAACTACTTATATAGATGGCTATGAATTTTTAGCATTAAAACTTGCTACTGCGTCTAAATATTTTGATTGGACTGACATCTCTGCACCTCATCAGTGTCATCAGTATGCTGTGATTTCAGCTCGGCACTTATCATATCATAGCATGTGCTACTCCAATTCTCATGGTAAGTTTGTTTTCCATTTTCGGCAACTTAAGCAAGACATTTTTTTAACTGGAAGCAACTGGAAAATTGATCAAGTCAATATTCGAGCCAGAAGTGCCAGGGCGTTGAGGCGAGAGTAATCGAAGACAGTTTTCGGAATGGCACTTTTGTATTTAATTCCAAGGCTGTAGCAGCTCTCACTGAGTCTGGAGTCTGGGTTTGCGGAGTCTGGCAAATA
The DNA here is from genome assembly GCA_002269645.1 of Macrostomum lignano. Lineage (NCBI taxonomy): Eukaryota > Metazoa > Platyhelminthes > Macrostomidae > Macrostomum > Macrostomum lignano. The sequence continues at coordinate 93,591 of NIVC01001050.1, read as the reverse complement.
CAGAGCTGGTCCCTCTGCATGCTTGCTCGTGCCGATTCAATTATTTTCAGCCATTTCTGCGACAACCGCGCGGACTAAAGGCCAGTCCAAAGATTGGGACGAGCACCCATCGATACAGAAAAATCGACTGGTTGAGCACGGGCGGCTTTGCTTTCACTTCTTCAGCCAGCTCAACCAGACCAGTCGGCAACGTTGCTTTGCGCGTCTTGTTGCTGTAGCACTTAAGAATCTGTTGAAGAACCCCCGCAGAAGCACTCCGACAAGTTTTAACTGGCCGTTGGCTGGGATTGAGCATGAGTAGCAGGGAAAGGGTATTACGTCGTTGCTTTAACTACTTTGCAGACTCGCTTGCAACTCACTGCAGACACTTCAGAACCTGAGCCTTTTCGCGCTCCAAACACTTTGAGCAGCAATGTTTCTAAACCCGAGAACAGAAATATTTGAATTGAAACGAGCGAGATGACGCAAAATCACTCTTCCAGCTGCACACTGCTTCCCACTAGGCCTCTTGTCAAAAGAACACTATTAGACTTGTGAGCGTTGATTTTTTTCATATCTGCCTGATTTCACAGTGACATACTCGTATAGTGACCTCAGCTGCTTGAACCTGAATGCAGCATCACTTTCACTACTCACCCGGAAATTTCATTCATTTTTGAAGAAAAAATTATTTATCGGGAAGTTCATGGAATGGCCACTACCTAGCTCTCTCTCTCTCTTCATCAGTCCCGTTCTTTCTCTCACCCACCTCTGCCCCCCTCCGATCTCATTCGCTGGCCAGCTTGCTTCATTGTGGCCGTGCCCACGCAAACGCAAGCTTTTCATACTCGCGCCTCACGCCCTCGCACCAGAACTCTACAGCAGACAGCGTTCGAATCCCTTCTTCTCTTAGTCTCCATGGTTGCCTTATTACTGTTAAATCTGACACTGCATAGAAAAATTCGCTCTAAGTTGGCGGCCCCAACGAAATTGTAGGCCCAAGACTTTCTCAGACAGTCAGCGCAAAGCACACAGCAGGAGCTCCATCTTTTCTCTTTCTGTATCACTCCTGGCTTGCTTTACCCGAAGGACTCTCTTCCTGCTCTCAAGATTTCGCTCCCGCCTACGCACGGTAACTACTGTACATAGCCAAAAGCCATCTCAAACACTGCAGCTGTCAAGATTGCCTACCCCGAAGGGAGACAATCAGCCAACCATAATTCGACGTTCCCACGCTTCACGGCGTTGTTGAAACGACAGGCAGGCCTAAAGTAGACGCTGGAAGTAGAGGCGCCAGGTGCAACTCAACTCTGCACAGTGCTTATTTTAAGCCGCACAGACTGTTTAAGCCCACCCCAAGCTCCATTGTCTGTCGCCATTCGCTTCTGGTAGCGCGGTTCTTTCCCGCTCAAGTCCAACCCGGTGGTGGGTCGTCCGCGCACCTCCCCTCCGCCTCACTTAATAACGAGGATTAAAAGGGATATATAATGTCTGCATTGTTTGTGAAAATCCAACAGTCTACCTATACAGCGCTTACTGATTAACTTGGCTAGTGTTGCACCGGTCTACCAAAATGCAATTCTGTAACGGCATGCACCGCCTAGCTGCAGTGCTGTTCATTGCGCTCGTCCTGCTTTGCTTCACTTCGGCGAATGCCAGTCGCCGCAAGTGGCGCAGTCTGCACCAAACAGCATTCGGAGAGGCTGATGGTCAGATGGAGTGCGGCAGGCAGTTTCACGACATCCAGTCCAAGTGGCTGCAGTCGAAGTTGGTGCTGCGGGCTCTCAATTGGCAGATCATTGAATCAGCAAGCGCCTCTCATCGATTCAATCTAACCATTGTGGTCCACTCGGTGCTGAAAACTGGAGGCTCCAAATCTGGTCCCAGGCTACGAATCAGCAATGGCAGTCGCATCATGGTGGGAGAGTTCAGCGGCGCACTTTCAAGACGGCAGCGATCTCGACAAAGACAGCAGTGCACGCCTAGCCGACTCCGCAGCAACGACAAGGGCTACATTTTCTTCCTGAAGCCGACGCTGGACCCGACATACTTTAAGCACAGTTTCCTGCCGATAAAGTTCCGCTCCAGGAGGTTGCGCAAGTTCGACCGAGTCAGCTGTGGACGTCGAAACCGATGTCGTAAGAGCCAAAATCCATTTTCATGCGAGTATTACATAATGCACTGGTTTGCTGAGTTTGCTTAAATTTTACTGTCACTGATTACTTTGAGACGATGAATAAATAATATGGCTAGTTTGAAGTCGGAAAGTGGGGCTTTATGGTCGGATTTTGTGTCAGACGCTGCCTCCTACTACAATAGCATATTTTTTCCTACTGTGGAGCACGCATAGACATAGAGTCAGGTAGAAAGCAAACTAAGGTGGGTGGCGTGGGCACACAAGATGGCTGACTGACGATTTTCGTTGTTGAAAACTATTTTTAAACCGATTCTAGAATTCTTTTGTTTTGTTGAGAGGCAATTTGCACCGGCTCAGCAGTTTTATGGTGCAAGCCTCTTTTCTATAATTTTTTCTATAGCCTCTTTATAGCAGTAGCCGTAACGACGTCGTATGGAGTTATTTGGTTTTCATCGTAAATATAGGGCTTTACAAAATCAGACAAACTCTGATGGTATCCCATTTTATTTTTATGGTTTCAATAGTGTCTAAGCATTAACAGGAAGATCGAATAATAGATATTATATAGTATACTTTCATATTGACAAAACTGCTTAGTTCCAAAATTATTTTCGCCATTCTTGGCAATGCCGTGGGCGTCTCTTACGCAGTGCTATTTTTAGTTCGGCTCATAGGGTATGCAATCATTTTTCTTTAGTTTATGATGTACGAGCGTAAGTGCCTGAAATAGCTACTGAAAATTTTCGAATGAGTATCCGCATTGAACGTTTTCGAAGGACATTTCAACTCTTAGTGTTTTCTAAACAATTCGAGACCGTCAATGAAGCCTTTACTGAGAGCCACTTGCTCCCGGACTTCGGAGCGTACAACCTTGCCAATGCGGCTTGTCGGAAAGTCGGCAAGTATGGCCCAGTACCTCGGAGCAGTCGGCAGGCCGTCGCGACTTTCCGCCAGTCCCTGACTCAGGCACCACCTGGCCAGCTTGAGTGCAGTTTCCCGCTCGGACCGCAGCTGTCTTTCCTGACTCTCCGGTCGGAGTACAACGCAGGCCGCAACCTCCTCGCCGAGTCGCTCGTCTGGCACGCCGAGTACTAGAACTTCAAGCACGTCTGGGTGGGTGCGTAGAACTTCTTCCACGGTGATAGGGGAAATGTTCACCGCAGCCCGGATGATGAGATCCTTGATCCGGCCTGTGACTGTCAAGCGACCGTTGGCGTCGATATAGCCGAGGTCGCCAGTCCGATACCATCCGGTCTCTGTGATGGCCTCGCGAGTCTTCTCCAGATCATCGATGTAGCCTCGCGTCACTGAGAAGCCTCGGGCCCAAATTTCACCGGTGCTACCCAGGGGCAGTGGAATAGCATCTCGATTGCTGGGATCCGTGACCAGCAACTCCATGTGCATGGCGGGCCTGCCCACTGTGTCCCGCCTGGCCTGTCGGTCATCCGCCGGACCCCAAGGCGGGCATGGGGCGGTGATGATATTAGCTTCAGTAGTGCCGTAATAATTCACTATGCCAGGCAACAGCGTCATCGCCTTGCCCATCTGCTGGCTTGTGGTCATTGAGCCGGCAATTAGGGCGCTGCGAAGAGTTTTGGGCGGCTCACGACAGGCCTTATTTAGCATGTCGTGCACCAGGTAACCAAAGAAGTCGCCGCTAGTCACTCGCTCCTCGGTCAGCATGTCCAGCAGCCAGTTGGCATTTTTAGAGCATCTGTCCCCAGCGAAAGTATTTGTCGGAGCAACGATGAGAGTCAGGCCGCTCACCATGGCCATCAGTAGGCCGAAGTCGCCAACTACGTGCGCGGTGGGGCGATCGGTGAAAAATATGTCGTCACTGGTTAGCAAGGCGCTTATGGCCCGAAATCTGACGCTGTTTACCATGGAAAAGTGGGAGTGCGGCACCAGTTTTGGAGGGCCGGTTGTGCCCGAGGTGGGATAAATGCAGCAACTGTCGTCAGCGGAGACTTGCGCTTGGCGCTCTTTCAACAGAACCTGCAGCTCACCTGTTTCTGTGGAATCTACTAGCTCCTGGGCGCTCCGCAACAGCGAGTCAAAGTCGATTCGAATGGACACAGCGGAGTCTTGCAGCCAATTGGCGCCAACCTCAAAGATGTCGTTGTCGGCAAAGTAGATCACCGCCTTGGCGCCGGCCTTAGAGACCGATTGCAGCAGGCTGGCTTGAGTCTGGGGATGCAGTTTGAGACTGACAAGACCAGCCTTCTGTACACCGGCCGCCACTACGCAGTAGCTAAAAGAATTCGGCCCCATTAGCAGCACGATGTCTCGGACATGAAGATTCGGGTAGCCACTAATTAAGTGGGCCGCAACGCCATCGGTGAGACGATGGTACCTGGCAAAGCTGATCGCTTGACGAGCTGAATTTGGCTGCCTAAAGACAATGATTTCTTTGTCTGGCGCCTGCTCTGCCCAGTGCTGCAGGCGGTCGAAACTGCGCCAGAATTGTAGCGGAACGTCTGTACTGCCGTGGCAGTAGCTGCTGTTCAAGCTTGATTCCATTTTTCGAAATACTTCAGCTGGACAGCTAGCTCGTAATTAAAGTTAGAGTACCAAGAATTTGTTGCGGCTAGTTGTGGCTAACTTTTATCTGTATTTTTCTGCTACACGAATTTGTTATCTTAAATTGAAAATTGGAATAAACAGCAGCAAATTCAGAACTCTCTTTTACGTTGTTTAGGGACCACTGATAATGGCTTTAAACAAGAATGGAAATCTGCACTAGAAGTACATGCAAATTTAAACATTCTCAACCAAAAACTGCGACCCACCCGCAGCCAAAGCACCCTGGATAGTCAAGGCCATTCCTCAGGGCGTCACGCCGCACAAGGGCAGTCGCGAAGTCTCAATGCGTTTCGTTTGCGGCGCTCGCGGAGAACCGGCGCCGATCGTGCGCTGGCTGAAGAACGGCGCCAATTTGGTGCTCGACGACCGCGTGAGGGCGCAGATGAAAAAGCGGTAGGTGAACTGTCTATATTTAGAACTTCTTTGTTCGTCTCAAAGCACCTTTGACTTGTCGTGGGAGCGAAAACTGACTTTGCAAATAGTGATGTTTGAGTTACTTGTATAAAGTATCTACTGTTAAAAGACGTTCTTTCAGTACGGCTAAATAAATACGCAAATGCTGTCAAATTCCGTTTGCAGATCCCACGGCATTGTCAGTCGTCTGACCATCAGGCCAGTAAAGTTAACTGACGCGGGAAACTACACGTGCGTGTTTACAAACCTGCAAGGCTCTGTCAATACCACCTTCGAGATTGGGGGTAAGGCGCTCCGATTTAATATATTTTCAATGCTTCCACCAGTCTACTTCCAGTAGCTGCTGCTGAACTTCTTTTGGAAGAACCTGCAAAATTAAATGTAGTGTGCATAATCGGGAGAAAAGTGAAGACAGAAAGTCTTTACTAATCTACGTCCGGAAATTTCTATTGTATCGCGCGGAGAGGGGAGGATAGGATTGGGGAAGCAACCGGCCTAAAAACTTGGCATTTCCTTCTGAACAACCAGCCATTCAAGCTGTGATGGCAGCGGCTGTTAGCTCAGGGAGGCTGGGGGCTATGCGTTCTCTCCATCCTGCCAACATGTTTTTGCACTTCTATCATTTCTAGAGCCTCCTACCAGGAGGAGTTTCTTTTGCCCCTCATTTCCCTTTCTTCTTTCTCCATCCCGTCCCAATCCTTCGCTAGGCCCCCCCCCTGCTGCCACCGCCCGCCCTCCCAGTTCTCAGCATGCAGACTCTCCGGAGATGGCAGCCAATCAGGCCTAGAACGCAGTGGGCACACCCAGAGAGAACGGATGAGAAATAGACGCGCCCAGAGGCTCTGCAGGAACTGACAGTTGGAAAATTTTTTGACCCTCTATCGACCGAGTAGATTCACTCTCTCAATTGTCTATCCCGTCCAGACTATCTTATCGCCCAGCCCACTCCAACGCTGAAAATTTGAGGAACAGGTTAGCCCGAGAGAGACTCCACATTAATTGACTTCTCTGGAGGAGACGCGCAGAGTTTAAGAAGCGTTAAACGCCAAGCAGACAAATATTTTGGTAGCGCAATTGAGAAACAGTCAGTCAGCTCCCATAGTCGTCGCGTCCTCTGCAGCCAACCACTCCAGCCTAACTTGGACGCGTCTGTTAAGCCACGTTGTCAGCCTGTACACTATCCAGCTGACTTCCGGCAGCGATAGCGACGGATTTCAAACGGCCTGGAGGCAAGGTACCGGTGTGGCCTTCCGTGCTCGAATGCATTTACATCTATTAGCAGTAGTAGTCGAGACGTTCCGGCTTGTTGAGTTGTCGGAAATAATTTCTGCCTCAGTTTACAGCACCAGTTTTTTGTTTCGCCTACACCTCACTTGTGGCACATTCAAGAAGAACTAAGCTAGCTCATGCGAGAAAATGTTTTGCATCAATAACTCACACCTCCTGTTCATTAATAGAACTTTTTTCTTTTTCCACGGCACTCCCAACGGATCTGTCTGGGAACTGGGAGTTACCAAGTCTTATATGTCTAGCTGCTAGCTGCATCATGAGTTGATACCATCGAATAGAGCTGAGCAGTTATTCCTTTGTGCATTAGCTTTCTCGCCTGCTCTTGGTCAGAATACACCCCTGTCTCTCCCTCTCTTTGCCATCTATTTATGCTTTTGCCCCTGCCTCGTGGGCAAAAAGCAGACTTAGGGCTCTCAAGTGAGATTTCTCTTTGCTTATGCGGTCTTTTCTTACAGGCCATGCTGGCACGCTTGAGTAATCCACAGTGGCCAGTGCGTTACGGTTCGGATCAGTTCTAGGAATGCATCGTTGGCTTGATTTAATGAAAAAGCCCCACATCGTATGAGGGACTCTGATGCCACCATTTCCCCTTCTTCGTCTTCCTGCTCGCGCCTCTCTTTCAAGCAGAAGATGAAAACTGGATAGAAGTAACGAAGGCTTTGCTGGCACTGTGCTCTGCACCGCAGAGTTGAGCTGGGTCGCAAATCTCGGCTGTGCTATTAGTGTCAATGCAATAAGCTTAATTTACGTTCATCCCCTCGCACCAAATTGCTTTTGTTACTTTGCTCACAACTTTTACATTAGGGTATATATTCTTATGAGTTACTTGCACTTTAGGCTTACATTGTCGATTTCTTCAGTTCAGTTGGTTAAAATCAGTTGGCTTTTTCACATTGTATGAGGAAAATTTATGACGAATATTGTTCAAACTTGATAAGCTTTCTTTCCCTTCTTTCAGTTGCTGAAATACTAAACGCAGAACGGCAGCTCTTCAGAAAAGGTAAGGTCATGCAACAGACTGGTTTACGTGCCCAGTTTAAAAACTAATCAATTTTAGTCTCCATTGTTCGTCTCACGCAACAGGAAGCCTTAAAAGACGCATTTTCCCACCTTCCAGATAGAGAAATGCCGGCTTATGTGTGCGATTCGGCCAACAAGACGCACTGCCAGAACGGCGGCACCTGCGTAATCAACAACTTCGACGGCAAGCCGCACTGCGTGTGAGTGCTTTTTTCTACATGTCTGCTTTTTTGCTCAAGTTTAGTAAATTATACATTGCACAGTATAAAATGTTTGAAAACGGCTGTTAAGTGTTTCTTCAAAATAAAAACTGTTATAAAATTAAATTTTGCAGGTGTCCAAGATATTTCACAGGCTACATTTGTGAAAAAATCGATATCTACTAGACTTTAAGCAAGAACCGATCGGCAGAGATTTTAGACAATATTTATAACAAAATCATTATTAACAAGCATTCTAACGGCCTTGTGTGCAATTCTATAAAAGCTAACAAGGCTAAGCCTGTGTGTGACTTTCAAAACAGGCTGCCGAATGTATCAAATGCAGTCTTAGGTGTTTAACACAGCAATTAATTGTTTTGTCTTTGCCTGATATATGCAGTCATCTACGTCCATTTCATCAGCTGGATCGCATCATTTTTCGTTCCTTCTCTTTGTCTCTCAGGTAACACGCTTCTTTTTGCATCTAAAACGTCACACCTTATCGCAGAAGCTCTGATGATGAAATTAAATAATATACCAGTTAGAAATTGTGCACAAGTATTTCAACAATTTCAAACACTGTCATTCCTTGTTCAAGGTCAATTCGTACCCACATGATGGAGGTCTTAAAATAGTTCTTTAACCTTAGTGAGCAATGCAAGTAACACATTTTCCAAATGTATGCCTAAAGTTTTTATTATAAATAAACAAATCTACATAAATTTCTTGCTTTTTTACACAGCTCATTTACTTGGGTGGCCTTTCACTTCGCAAACAATTCCAGGTGTCTGATCGTGTCCAACGAGACTGCCGAGAACTGCGTGGAATTTCAAAGTACGAGTGAAATCTTTTTTAAACTATCGCATTCTCAAACTATCAGATCTATGGACAATTTCAATTGAAGCACGCTACGCTCGATTTCTTAGAAATGAGCTGGTGACCGGTCTTACCGGTCAGAAAATTGAGTGCAACCTCCTTCTACTGCAATTGTCCATGATCAGAGCTAGGCATCCGTTTTATATCTTAGTGAACTTTTCACTCCATTGCTGGAGTCTTTTTAACATGAAAGCCCTCTTCAAGCCATTAGGAGCAATTAAGACCGTCGCTATCATACAAAGAAGTTCACAAAGACTTTTTGCGTACTTATAGGAGAGAGTTATAGGAGAAAAAACTGACTTTAAATTTCTCCCCTTTGTGTATAACCATAATACTTTCGCCCTAAGCCAAGGATGAAGGATGCTTTTTGAGTTGATTCACTCCACCGGGTATTCATTCAGACTGCCTGGGAGGGGAGCAGGGCTGAGCATGAAAGCCAGCGCTCCTGCCCATGCATCACGCATTCAATGCTCACGGGTGGGAGGCTATTGTATGAATAGACATACGAATAGGCTTACGCGAGTTCGTGCCTCCCAGCTCAGATGCGAGGCGTGCGAGACGATACGGCTTATAGCAGGGGGTGATGACAAAAAAATCTGCATCGATTTCCTGTCAGTCAACGCCCAGACCAGGCCCTAAGCATTGCTATAGCAATGTATGAATAGGAATTATTTAATTATTAATACCATTTTGCAGACGCTTGTGAGAACTAAACACGGGCGTCTGTTTGACTGAAGCCAAACTAATTCCTAAAGGCATCTGGGCGCCAGAGAGGAACCGAAGAGAGCAGACAAGCAATGAGTAAAATTAGCTGCATGTTAGTCAATCTTGCAACTGCTATTAGAGTACACTGGATTGCACAAGTAATTTCAACGGTTAAAATCTGCTTATGCTCTACTCATGTTAAAATACTGATGTTGGCTTTGTATTATCTGTAGCGCACGACAGGTGCAAGCAGCGATTGAACCCGGATGGCAAAGAATGCATTTGTATCTGCTAGCAGGCTTCAAACAGTTAATCAGCCTCTAAATCAACGTTTTTACCTCTCAACAAAGCTGCCTCTGAAGGGGGGGGCGTAGCCTAGTGGTCTAGCGCGGCGATCTGATACGCCAGCAGCCCAGGCTTGATTCCAAGTGCAATCGCATTAATTGCGGCTAAATTTGAATCTCGGCTTGGCTCTGCTCGTGCAATTAACGCATTTAAGGGCCAACCCAAGGCACAGTGAGGTGTACATCCCTTACAAAGAATAAAGTTAGGGCCGCTGTACACTCCTGTGTGAGTGCGTGCCTGTGCGTATGACTGCGTACGTATCCGCACACTTGTGCGCCTGTTCAGGAGAGTCGGCGGAATGGGCAGTAATGCCTCTCGCCAATTGTGCGACAATGTCGCTTAAAGTGCACCAGAGTGCACACAGCCCCCTGCCATTAATAAAAACTAAAAAATGCATCTTTCGACCTCTTCAAATCGTATGGTTATGCTCTTTACACTTCTGCGTCGAAATATCTTTTTAATATTCATTACTCCCGATATGCTTTCTTCTGTATCCCACCCGCCTACACGCACTCTGCATTAGTATTATCTGATCATTTTTGTCCGACTTATCAGCCCAGCTGGTCCCCCCAGCTCTCGCTTGCATCGATCGGGGCGGGGGGACGCGCACCGCAGTCCGTCCGATCGTCTTTCAGGGTCTCCCGGGGTCAATACGGCTGAAGCATCAGTGTGCGGAAGCAGTGCGCGCAGTGGGTGGGGGTACGGGACACGCGACCTTGCATGTTGCGAGTGAACTTGGAAAGCAAAAATACGAGCTAGAAAAACTTTCTAGATTATTGTTTGTGCGCATGAGACTGTATGAAATTTTGTCTTGCAATGGACGGTCGAATAGGCTAATTTTATTTCGAGAGCCATAGATAGATAGATAGATAGATAGATAGATAGATAGATAGATAGATAGATAGATAGATAGATAGATAGATAGATAGATAGATAGATAGATAGATAGATAGATAGATAGATAGATAGATAGATAGATAGATAGATAGATAGATAGATAGATAGATAGATAGATAGATAGATAGATAGATAGATAGATAGATAGATAGATAGATAGATAGATAGATAGACAGATAGATAGATAGATAGATAGATAGATAGATAGATAGATAGATAGATAGATAGATAGATAGATAGACAGATAGATAGATAGATAGATAGATAAATAGATAGATAGATAGATAGAAATGTAGGTAGGTAGGCAGGTAGGCAGGTAGGCAGGTAGGCAGGTAGGCAGGTAGGTAGGCAGGTAGGCAGGTAGGCAGGTAGGCAGGTAGGCAGGTAGGTAGGCAGGTAGGCAGGTAGGCAGGTAGACAGGTAGGCAGGTAGGCAGGTAGGCAGGTAGGCAGGTAGGCAGGTAGGCAGGTAGGCAGGTAGGCAGGTAGGCAGGTAGGCAGGTAGGTAGGCAGGTAGGCAGGTAGGCAGGTAAGGCAGGTAGGCAGGCAGATAGGCAGGTAGGCAGGTAGGCAGGTAGGCAGGCAGATAGGCAGATAGGCAGGTAGGCAGGTAGGCAGGTAGGCAGGTAGGTAGGCAGAGAATCAATAGACTTGCACTCTCATCACTCTCCGCCTCGCCTCAGCCTACGTAGACCGCCGCGTGAATAGAGCCATCGATCGCGTTCTGACTGCCACCACCATCGGCGTGGCTGCAACAGTAATCATCGGTATTGTTGTCCTGTCGTGGTACCTGGCCAGGTAAGACCAAGGGAATATTATGTAGAATAATTGGCTGCAACTTATGCGCCGTCTTCAACTCAGCTGGCTAATAAATTAGGCACAGATTCAGTTTTTAATCAGCGAGAGGTGACACCACCTTTCCGAAATAGCCGAAGCAAAACCGCCGTGAATCCCCGTTAGTATGGCCGCCGGGAAAAGCAGCCGGAAATCCCCCCAGCGAGACAAGCGAACAATGCCCCCCATGAAAGGAAATTAGAAAACTGTATGGGCTCCGCGTACCAGCTGCGTTGGTTATTAATTATAGATCGTAGCCTGACAAGGCCTTTGTGCGTGTCAGCTTGCGTATGACGGAGGCGCACGACGGCAGTACCCAGAGGTCACTCTCTCTCACTCTGTCCCAGTAAACTTAGCCGCACTCTCCAGCTTACCGGACAATATACAAACCAGCATCCATGCTCCCGAGTTTTTCCTTTACCCATCGCCATCAAAAAATTCCTCCCAATTTCCCGGGCGTGATGACAGAGCAAACATCGGCGCGGGGGAGGGCGCTCCCTCACAGGCTACTCGCAGCCCATGCACATAAAATGCCGGGGCTATTTGGACAGCTTGCGTGCCAGTTTGTTAAGCCACCCCCTCAGTTGCAACTCCTCGCTGCTCCCAGTGCTGCCGGGGTGGTCCGCAGTGGCTGAAATTGCACTTTTAGACGCGAATCAATCTGAGTTGATGCCGGTTGCGCAGACGCTCAAGCACAGCTAAGCCGAGGCCTCCAAGCGTGGCTCGTAATTACCAACCGAGCGGCTCCTTCACGCCCGCCCTCCACATTTCCCATGTGGGTCTGGCAGCTGCCGCTCTCGCCCTCAACCCCCGAGCCAGTTCCATTCGGGGGGCGCAATGCAAGGGCGTGCCGCCAATTTCCAGCCTCTAACACTATGCATAGCCGCGTTCATTCTCCCTATTATTCCAGACGCCGACGATTGGATCAGCTGAAGTTCAAGAAACGTCAGACGGAACGATTGATGGAGCACAAGGCAAGCATGAGAGCTCGTTGTGAAAGCCAATATTGCTAATGCTCGATGATGGCAGGAAATCAGCACTGATTCTTTTCTGTTTTGCTTTGCGTTTTGCTCGGAAACCATTACACTGATTGCAGTGCCTGCTATCGTTTCACTGGGAACTCAGTAGGAACTTTCTTCATCCCTTTTCTCCCCATAAGCCAATCTCTTCTCTTTCTACTACTCTCCTGTGGACAAAATTCCCACTCCACATATTCTCATCTCCCTCCTATCTCCCTCCTCTCCCTCCCGTGTCTCTACTGTCCCTCCAGTCTTCCTCTTCTCCCTTCTGTCTCCCTCCTCTCCCTCCTGTCTCCCTCATCTCCCTCCAGTCTCCCTCCTCTCCCTCCGCTCTCTCTTCTCTCTCTCTCTCTCTCTCTCTCTCTCTCTCTCTCTCTCTCTCTCTCTCTCTCTCTCTCTCTCTCTCTCTCTCTCTCTCTCTCTCTCTCTCTCTCTATCTTTACTCATTCTGTTACTTCAGTCTCCTCACTCTTCTCATCTCTTGAATAATTGAAAAAATCGATGGTTTCGGAAAGCCACTAGCTGACTCACGTTAATTAATTTCGCAATCTTCTTAAAAATCTGCAACTTGCTAAAATATTCACGGAATCTAAGAAAGAGTTGCGCTTCAATATGGCTTCTCGAAGCCTTGGTTTTTTTCCTAAAAAATATGCAGTCTAAAGAAGTCGAAATCTGACTAATTGGGAACATAAAGTCATAGTTTTTCAATTGGCTTTCCGTATAAAAAAACTCTAAGGACTCAACCTTTAGCTGCGTAATCATCAACGAGTAGGTAGCATTGCAGAGCATTTTGTGCCTTCAAATGTTCTTTTTCTCTTAGATAGAACAGATAATAAAAGCGTAGTGATTGTGACCAACAAAACACCTTACCGCAGGAGGTTCAAGTCAGAAGTCCGACCGATAACCACCGCTCCGAGGCTCCAAAATCAGCGGCTGCGGCGGCGACGACTGTGAAGACGGCCAACAAATCAACAAGCACAATGCAGACGGGCATTGAGTCCGCCATGCTGCCGCAATCGGCAATGATGGACAGGCGTCCCAGGCATCAGGCGGCCGCCTTTACTGACCCGTTCGCTGCGCCACTGGTCCACCAGCAGCCAGCGGTGCCTCATCACGCTAACGAGTTTCAGGTACTCCCGCCTCCAAGGCAGAACGGGCCACAGCAGCAGCAGCAGCGATTCTCTTCAGGCGCAATCAGCCGTCAGGTGTCCAGCGGTGCGGCTTCCTCAGGCGGGCGGTCCCGCTGCCCCAGCGGCGGCTGCTACCCATACGACTATCATCAGAGCCCCAGTACTGGCGAGGCCAGCACGTTCGAGGCGCGCATCTATCCAGTGTTCGACTACGGCGACTGCCTACAGTTTGATGAACAGGCGGCGGCGAACTGCTTCGCGATGGAGGCCAGCAGCGCTGCTGGAGGAGGCCTGGTAGACACGGGCAGTTCAGCTGGCCGCAGCGACCTGCTGATGCAGGAGCTGGCTAAAATCAACTCTCTCGAGCAGCAGCTCTACAATCTGCAACAGCAACAACAACGACAACAGCAGAGCATCAATGCGGCCTATCAGTCAGCCTACTATCCCGCTGCACGCATGTCTCATCAGCAACTGCAGCATCAACAACATCAGCAGCAGCAGCAGCAAGTCCTCCAGTCGGTGTCATCGTCCATGGTCTACTCGCCGAACTTCGCCAAGTCTGGCCATGCACCGGGCCACTCGGCGGCGTCAATGTTTGGATCGGCTTCCGCCGCCTACTACTCGGCGCAAGATGCGGCGCCACCGTCGCCAAACGAGTCCGACCGACTTCTCACCTCGTCCTCCTCATCGGCAGTCCAAGGTGCATTGTCAACCGGGTCGACTACCTTTGAAAATCAGGCGTTTTTCGGCCGATCTACGCCCGCTCGAAGGCGGCACCAGCAGCAGCAGCCGAACCCGCAGCTGATGCCAGTAGCGAATAACTCGGTTCGAGGACAGTACTTCGGCTTTAATAACAGCTAGTTTGCCAGAAAAATCTGGGTGTGACCGGATTAGAAGGCCGAACAAATACAGAGGTTGTCTAAAAAGTGGAAACCAATTTTTACGAGTATATTGGCAGTTTTCAGTTCAATCAAAGCATGTCGTGCGATGTAGAAGTCATCCATTGCTATTAATTTTCTGCTATTATTCGTCTTGACGCTATAAAATTTTCACCTCTTATGAATCATTAAGTTTAAGTTCTTATCGTTGTGGCTCAGCTATTTATTTTCATTCACTTTATTAGAAGCTATCAACAATGATCAACGACTTAAGCTTTGTTATAATGTACCATATTTTTATCGCTAATTATTTTTTTCGTCCATTTATTTTATTTTTATTTATTAGTTTTAGATTTGACTCATTCATTCTATTTTTGTCTCGCCAGTTTTCACACAGACTAATTTCTCTTGTTTACACAAATCTGAGAGCTTGTAGCAAAATTCACGGTTTGCTTTGCTATCGTATTTCTCAAACGATTGGTGATTTGTCTTCCAAATTGCACTGTCTAACCTGTTGATTACCTAAGCAGCTGCTTCCTTTCTAGTCTTTAGTTTCTCGTAGCATCCTGTTAATTTATCTAGCTTAATTAGTACAAAAAAGCAAATGCTCATACGGATGCTGAGTGCAAGAACTCAAATCACTATTACATCCTGCTGACTACTCGTCAATGCGTATGCGACAATATAAGCATCTGCTACTGATATGGAGCTTAACATCCTGGTAAAAAAGAGAGGCAGTTCAAGCTGTAGTTTTATTTTCAACAAACGCCTGAGAAGCACACCTGCTTCATTTGGAGAGAAATGGCAGGCTTGTAACGACGAGCCTCCTGCTTGTTAAATTACACTCGACAAAACGGGAAAACAGCCTGTGGTAAAAGCCTATCTACGAGCTATTTCTGTCATTTTTGCCGCTGCTAAATTTTCTGAATTTTTCCCATTTTCTACGCTAGAAATTGTCCGCAACAGCGACGCGTTTTAAAACAAGTTTCCCAGTTTTCTGGCGCGCTAACGTGGTTAGTAAAAGTGCATCTCCGCTAATCCCGGCCAGCAGCACGCTGCCCCCCCCCCAGGCGGAAGCAGCACCACAGTCGCTGTTGTTTCCCTAATAATTGCCATGAATAATCAAACTGTTTATTTCGGCAAAATCGGCAGGCCATTTAACCGTCCTTTCTTATCAAATTTGTTACTGTTATAAACTCTCTTTTCTAACCAATTTCGATGCTCTACAGCTGTGGACTTGAGAGATGGACAGATGAGGCTTAAGGTTATGCAGCCGTGGCACAGGGTGGGCATTGCGAGAGAGCATTCAGGGATCAATTTCACACTTCGTTGGAGGCGAAGGGCAGACCAGACAGACAGACAGAGAGAGCAAGATAGCTTGGGTAGCAACTACAGGCTTTGGCCGAAATCTGATCCCGAGGTTTCTCGCTCAATCAGTCAAAAATGCCCCATTCAGGGCGCATCGATCTCTCAAATCTCTGTCAAACGTGGGGCCGTTGCACTGTATTATGTGTATTATTCTCTGCTCAAGCCTGTTTCATTCTCCTTGCCGTTTTCACTATCCTGTTTCCTTGCCTGTCCGAGCTGTTCCCGCCCTCAGTTCGAGCTGTTTCCCTTATGGGCTCACATCGATTGCATCCCGATCTTTTTCTCAGATGATAATGGGCACGTCGTCTTCTTTTACTTCCACGTGTATTCTGTCTCGTGTAATATCTTTTGGGCCATCTATGTCTGTCCCCCTCAACAGCCTCTCCGCTCTCACCTACTTCCGGTCAAAAGGTCGAAAAGTGATCATTTCTTTTCCAGTGGATAATAGTACAGGCATCTCCTATGTATTTACGTTAGTATTAGTGCGGTTTTTGTATTTTTCAAAACAGAATATAGCTAAAAATAACTGAAGCCAAGGCATCAGCAATTGCAATCAGTCCGAAAATCTTTATTCAATTTATAATGGTTTTGGCTGCACATATTAAAGAATTGCTTTAGCCATAAAGCCATGTAATTTGAATCTGATCGTCTTTCTTATAAGCTGATGTGCATGTGCAGCGATTAAGCACAGTAAAAGGATTTGAGCAATACTTGTAGAACTCGGAAAACTACACTAAGAAGCTGTAGGATGCGGACTCGATATCTCGAGTCCTTTTGCCTCAGCTGATATTGATACTATGAGGGAATTCGGTTGCAGACTGCACAGTCTCTCCTATTTCTCTACATCTATCTCTTTATCTTTACTGCTTTGCCAATCCGAAGTATTGTACCTAGAGGCGAGCACTGTTGAGGCGGAGTCAGTCCTGGGATCAAAGATTTGATGCTCTGGTTACTCTTGTTCCCGGAGTCAGTGAAATTATCATGATGATTTGATGAAGAGTTTGGCTAAGCCAAATTGGCTCAATACTCCCCTAGCTCAGAGGCAGCTAGGGCACTCAGGCTAATGAGGCCAAAGTCTACAGACTTTTTGCCATGCAGGGTGGAGGTTTGAGCAACAGACCCGGTACATTGGTTTGGATTGAGCAGAGAGGATTCACCTCTGTGTTTACATATATCATCACTTTCATCCCTGATGATGAGCACAAGGGACTTGCTGACAGGAATTTTTGTTGCTGCGATTTTGCAGCACTGTCGAAGTTTTCACCACTTGGATCAACCAGCGGATGGCTTCAAACCACAGGGAGAGGTGGTCTGACGGCCCCGACTGCCGGAAATCCCGCGCGGCTGTCCCCTGTCCTTCCCCCGCCCTCCGCAGGGTCCTGCTTGGACTCAACCGCAGGGACCTCAGGGCGGTGGCGATGACCCTCACCGGCTGCTTTGCCAGACATCGCCACCTCCACGGAAAAATCCGTGGCGAAGAATGTCCTTCTGCCTCTCTGGTGTTGAGAATGAGGAGCACTTTATCTGTGAATGCTCCGCCTTTACTCCAGGCTTACCTACGTCGGCCCAAACCCGGACCTCTCCGAAGTTTTCAGGCCCGAGAATTTCTGCCAGCTCGTCCGCTACCTAAGGGGCTACCGGAATGAGCAACCATCCACCTCGTGGACCGGCACCACCGGATCTCCCAGCGCGACACCGCAGCAGGGGTTAGCGGAATGGGTGGTGACGCCTTCCCACTGTATCCGGATGCCCGGAGCCCATTGCAGTTAAGTCTAGTAAGTCAAATTGTATTTGCAGCACCCTTTAACTTTGCAGCCTCAGCAATTCTGGCATGCTACTAATGAACTGTTAGACGGTATCTTGGGTCAATCGTAAAAGCGGCTTATTTTCAACATTTCAAAAAAATCAACTCAAAATATTTTCATCCTCGATGTAAAAAAAGATTTAGATGAAGTCTGTAGCAACCAAGTTACTGAAAGTAGCGTGAAACGAGCCCGAATGACATTACGCTCGTATTAAAACATTGACTCTTGTTAATTATGGTTTCAATTGATTCAAAGATTTCAAAATAAATGAGCTTTTTATCAACGATTTAGGAAGCTTTTTACAGCAAGTAAGGTGTTGGTTTGCATATACTTCTACGCTCATCGTACACATGTAATTAACGCCAAATAACATTTGTTTGTAAGTTAAGCTTAGAAGTAAGCTTTTAATTAAATTTTCTCAATGCCAAATTGGTGTTGCCCGAAAATTCTAAGCAAGAATTGTAGCCACTGCGTTCAGAGCGTTAAGGAAAAACTACTTTAAACCTATAGCTTTGTCAGTTTTCTCCGTCGTCAATCGCCCTTTAGGTCTTTCCTATGGTCTCCGTCGCCTCCACCGGTGCTTGCTAAACTCCAGCTTCAATTTAGGCGACATGTTCACCTGGCTGAGCTCCGTCTGCGCAATGCCATCCTTCACCATGACGACTGTGTTGCTGACGGCGGCGGTGAACACCACAACGTCGCCGTAGCGATCTCGCGTCAAAATCACTTCGCTGTCCGCGTCGCCATCTTCGACGCCGTCCGATTCACTCATCATCATGATGTCGACTCGGTCGCTCCTGCGGCAACAGCTGCAGCAGCAGCAGTTGCCTTCGCGGCGTCGACGATCGAGTAGGTAGACAACTAGGCAGATGGCCGCCGCGGTGAATGACGTGGTAGAGCCTATATAAAATGCGGGACTGTAGCTGCCCGAGGCGGTGTAGATGCCGGATGCCAGCAGAGGCGCCACCAGCCCGCCGAGTCCGTCCGAGAGCATCACGTAACCGAACGCTGAGCCCTGTGGAATGATGCCGAAAAGGTTTGACCAATGTAAACCTTGAATAGAATGGCTCTACACTCGCGAATCATGCAATTCGCTGTAAAATAGTAATTCGAGATATGAAGTTCGCCGTCTTTTAACACTTAATTGAGAATAAATGTATCTTTACATTTACGTTACGTTTGTTAGAAATCGTCTTATACAATATTTGATTAGAAAATGTATAGTAAGGAGATAGGAGTATACCTTCAACTGAGAGGGAGAAGTCCTACTCTAGTTGTTCAAAAATATAATTATACGATTCAATCCATATACTAAAAATTGTTTTAAACCTAAATGTGTGCCTCCAAGATATTGTCTAATTGCTTGGAGATGAGACAATTTCATTGCTTTCAACATCATTTCCCGGCATCAGCTAGTATGAAAAATAATAACTACCGGTACAATAGTGTAAAAAAGTTACACTGCTTCACCTGAATCCCGCTGCTCTCGTAGTAATCGCTATGCACCACAGGTAGCACACCGTTTTGAAGGCCGGACCACAGGCCGTAGATGGACATCCACACACTCAGCAGGGCGAAGCTACTGCTAGCCCGGGCAAACAGTAGTATGAAGGGCGCAGTGCCAAAGATGCTGATGGCGAACAGAAGCAGGGTGTTCGGGTGCCAGCAGGCATCAATAGGGCCTATCAGCAGCTGACCGGCTGTACCGCAGGCGCTCGCCATGGTCACTAGTAAAGCTGCGTTCGTCTTACTGACGCCGACAGACACGGCGAAGTCTGGTCCGACGCTGTACATCATGAACATGCCGATGTTCCAAAGCATGTCGGCCAATAGGAAGGCGTAGAAGCTGGGATGCTTCAGTAATTCGACTCCGACGCACTGGCAGCTTGGTGCCGATTTCTCATCTTCTTCCTCGTCGCTTGCAGCGATAGAGGCCGCCACATCATTCTGCGACCTGCTGTCTGTCCTCTCTGTCGGTTGTTGCTCTCGCACCGATTCGCGATTGTCTGCGCTGAAATTACACGCGAATGAAATTATCAAAGAAAATTCGAGGACTTATGCCGTGTGGCATCGATTCTGTTTGTCTGGCTGGCAGACCTTGTATTGTCTTCAACAAATATGAGAAATTTCGCCCTTCCGCATCGCCTACGCGGTCTGACGCAACAGAACGTCATGCAGCGGCTTGCGGCAGCGACGTTCGACCAGATGACGTGGCCAGCCAGTTGGAGTCACCGCGCGCGCAGCAGGTCAGAAGGCCGCGTCAGGCTTGCCTTCTCGTAGAGCGCGGCATTCGTCTCGATGCCAGGGCCGCTGCGAGCTCCAGAAGCAGCACGCAGCATGGCCGCATGAGCAGCATCCAGCTGCCTCTCCAGGGCGTACTCAGTAATACATAAAAAAAACTATATTGCAAAAATGGCTCACAAATTTTTATACTTCATTGCCGAATCGGCCCGAGGTGACGTAGCCGCCTCCTGCTCGCTTCCCTCCTCGATCTGGTTCTCTTCATCATCTTGAAAGCCGGCATTCTCGCGCATCATCCGTCGCAATCGTTCGATCTGGCTGGGCGTCAGGCCGATGGACGCCGTTCCTCGTCGACGATTGGCGCCAACCGCAGACGACTGGAACTGAATGAGAGTCATGCCGCGAATCGAGCGCCGGCGCTTAGCCCAGATGCTTCGCTTGCGACGTCTCGGCGCCACAGTCGCCGGAGTCATCGCCAGACTAGTAGCCGAGATGGTTCGTAGCGTGGCCGCTGAGTTGTCCATCGCCGGTTCTTCAACAACGCTACCATTGATGCCCTCGTCGTCAGCTGTGCCACTGTCGTCGTAGTCGTCGTCTGCAAAGTCGCCGCTTCTCAGCAGAATGGCCAGAAAAGCCACTTGTAGGTGCATGCCAGCCAGGATGAGCATGCTACCGCGCCAAGTGTACTCAGCAATAACTGCGGTGAGCAGTGGCGGGTAGCAGATGCTGCCGACGCTGGCCCCAATTACTGAGATGCCGGCTGCCATATTCTTGTACTTGGAGAACCAGTCTGGTACCACTGTTACGGCAGGGATGTACATTAGACTGCTGCCAATACCTGCAAAGAAGGATGTGTCTTGGTCTGATATTTAACTTAAGAAATGGCTAGTGAAAATAGTGCCCACGAGCACCCTTATGCTCACCAACAAGCACTCCGTAGGACAGAATCAGCTGATAGGTCTGCGTGCAGAAAAAGCTAATAATCATTCCGGTAGTTGAGATTAGGCTTCCGGCAAAGATTACAACTCGGCAGCCAAACATTGATGCCAGAAATGTTGACAGGGGCCCTGAATTGGCGTGAGAAATTTTTTTCTTAAGATTGCTATTTCTGCTCTTCTATATTAGTCACAATAAATTTCAGCTGCTATGAAAGGATTTATATCGAAATTGATGCTATAAAAAGATTGTTGACTCGATATGAATGCATTGTGATATATTTTAAACAATTTTCTGTCGCTTTATCTGATTGATTAATGGAGTCACCTGATCAACGTTTTGGTAAACTGATCGAGTGGCCTGATCAAGGTATTGATTAAACACGCCGGAAGGAGCCAAACGAGACAAAGTCAGTTGCGAAAAGCAGGCAGCGGCCGAGAAAACAGATCCCAGTGGATCAAGCGAGGCATTTATTTATTAGTTTAAACGAGTTAATATTTATTGGTTCGTAAAAAAGAGATAAAAAAATTGAGAAATGGCGGCGGAGCCAAGCCGGGCCGGGTGCAGAGGCTTTAAGCTGGCCGGCGCGGCCAACACCCCACACCTCAACCCCCCGCCAAAGTACAGCGATATGTACAGCGGCACCCTCCGGCGCGTCTAACACCCCTTACTCAGAGAGTAACGATTGCATTAAACTGGTCGAGTAAGTTATCGAGCCATCTGACTGAATCCCCTGGTCGAATGACCCGATTTGATTCAGTTTGAGCAGTCGCATGAGACTTTGTTCCGCACAAATTTTTTCTGCCTGAGATTCCGCGCAACGTGGATTCAGGGGAGCGCTAGAAGGTCGCCGAAACTGGCGGGAGAATCTTGGTGGGGAAACGTTGCTACGGGAAAAAACTTCCCGTTGAAAACTTCGGAGAGAAAATCTCCAAATCATCGAAGCACTGGACTTATTAGATACGAGCTCGCATGGCCCCGATTCCAAGGACTAAAATCGGATCGCTCCAAAAAAGCTACTAATAAAAATGATAACGACCGACTATCAAGGAAAGAACTTATTGTACTGCATTGTATAATCGGAAGCATCAACAAGTGGCAGTCAATTTTTAAAATGATACGCCAAGCTACTATCATTAGTTGAACAGACAATTAAAAGGTAAGTAAAAAGCTTGCTAAAAAACTCACCAAATATAAATACCAAACTGTTGCTCATTGAAGCGATCCAGGATACGAGCGAGTCCTTGTTAAAGTAATCCTGCCACTCCACGTACAGAACTCCGATCGAGAGGGTGAGGCCCATAACCAGGAACTGGACTAGCAGTGAGGCGCTCAGCACGACCCAGGCGTAGCCGGCGTCACGTCTGTCATGGTGGACGGCCGTCGCCATCCAGTCTTACCTGTAACAGTGGTCTGCAATTGCCCTCACTACAGATCTACTCAGGCTAGCTTTTAACTCAAGTTAGAAGCTGGATTTGACTGGCTAAAGCTAGTCAGTACAGCTGCAGTGTTCAAGCATATAAATAAATTTGGATGCAGCTATGTGCTGTGCTTTATTAAAACAGTTAAATATGCTGTCAATCAAGCTGACTGAAGAGCATATTCTACACATGCACCAAAACAGTTACTAACAGCTCCAAATTCACCGAGTCTTTCTGCGTTCTCACGATCTTCTTAATAAGCCGAATGGTGTTATGGCTACGCGTCGCTGCATGTGCAAAACTGACGTCAATGAGCAGCAATTATTTTATATCTTGCATGAGAATCGGTGAGCGTCTATATAAATCAACTGCAGTGGTCTTAGCATATTATTCGGGCTACAATCCGTCAGTCCCAAATAAGTGACAAGAAAATTGCTCATATTCATTCCAATTACAGCATTTTTGAGCTACTTGTAGTCGTTGAGTACATGGACACTCATAGCAGCGTAAATGACGTCATTTTAACTTGCAGTTACATTTTGAATCTGTTTTTAATGGCAGCTGCAAATGTCGATGGGTGGCGCCGCGGTGCATCACCCAATCGGATTTCAAAAGTACATGTATTTGGTGCTCCTAAAAGTACATGTATTTAGTGCCCCCTAAAATTACATGCATTTGGTGCCCCCTAAAAGTACATGTATTTGGTGCCCCTAAAAGTACATTTATTTGGTGCCCCTAAAAGTACATGTATTTGATTGGCGACTGTACGACTGGACAAGAAATTTAATTTACGAGAGTAACTACTGATTCTCACTACGAAAATGGAATAATCAAGGCGTTATAGCGGCTCACATGGAGATTTTCAAAGAAGGTAATTAGGGACTCAGGGAGGTTCAAGCCCCTGCAGTAGAAGCTATACTAGATGTATTTGTAGGTGTATTTGAGAGACTAGCTGAGGATGTCCGGCAGTTGTGATTTGCCCACTGTCGAGCGACACTCCAGAAATTCGCAACAACGTGTCTACAGTCTCCTGGTGCCATCTCTGAAGGTCCAGAAGCTCCGCCTGGGAGAAAGCCAGTGTGACCAACGAAGTCAGAGCTGATGCAGACACATGTGGTCGACGGGCTGATAAAGTTTAAAGGCTTGGCAAGGCTGCACTGAGGCGCGGTGCTAATATTGGCGCACAGGGGTGTACCTAAATACACTAGGGCTTTATAGGAAAATCCGACCTGGTAAAATCGTTGAATATCTCGACGGTCCACGAATCGAATTGCTCTGTTTCGGCGCAGCAAAAATGTCAGGGGGGTCGAATTCCCTCTTGGTAAACTGTACATATAGTTCGACGGAGTGAAAAATGGCTTGGTATTCCTATGGCAATTGGTAGATGTTTTAGCATTCAAATGAATTCATATAGATAAACCGCAGGTGTGTGATGCTTGAATTCGTAACCTTCAACAAACATTTAATTCACCGTATGCATGTACTGCATGCATGTATATGCCCTTTCAAAGCGTCTGCATCAGTGGCAGCAGTTCCTGCACCGGCTATGGGTATATATAGTACATGAACGACTAAGCGTGGCAGACGTGGCCTCAGCCAACTAAAGTCGCTGACAACACAACAGGTTGACACTTGCATAGGACGATGGACTAGCCCGGATCGTGCCACTTATTATGTTGGTGCAACGTTTTTCCAATCATTGAAATTTGGTGTTTCTTTAAAATTTAAATTACATCAATTTTGAACCGCTTTTGTACGGTTTTTTCAACGTTGTAGGCCAACGTTAGTAACCCACCATTAAACAACCTTCTAGCAACCTTTCTGTGAGAGCTCGTACATACTACTAGCAGCAGTGAGCACAGTAAAGGCACTCAAGCTTGTTTTATGTATTTAAACCTACTATAGTTTGCAACGTAGAATTTGCCTCATTTTTGAGTAATCAGCAAAGAAACTCACTCGGTGTCAGAGCAAATTTATGAAAGCGAGTATATTTATTCTATTCTTTATTAACAGATAAAAGTTCACATAGCAATTTTACGATACATTGGCGATGCCCAGAAATATTATCATCAGAGTTAAAAAAGTAAAGAAGTCTCGTTACATGTAGTACTGCACTGTAGAAGACACAAGAGTTCAGTACATTAAGCTTGGGGGTACATAAAATGCGCTATCAATTATTTAACCAAATTACACAAAGGGATACAGACTAAAAGCAAAGAAAAAGGTTTTATATGTTTCACCAAGCTTCAAAACTCAAAGTTTTTATATAATTTGGCAAACGCACTTTTCGAAAATCCAGCTTACTACTGTTAGTAGCTATAGTACTGCACAGGCAGTAAACCTGTAGCTACCGAAACGGTTAAAATATGAACAATTATACTTACGCAAGCAGACACATAAAATGTTTTTTCAAGCTGATATTAGATTGGTGTGACATTATATGCTGTTCGTAAACCGTCACCTAAGTGGAGCTGCAGGATGTCGGCGCGATCGAGATGCCGTCAACCTCAAGCTGTTCGAGCCAATTCGAGCAGAGTTTGACAATTAATACATGTACATTAAATTGTTGTAGCTGTGCACGCGCCTGTCGCCTGACTACCAATTTTGCTAATCTTTACAACAAATCATCCTACAACTTCCGGACCAAGTAATAAGACTACATGTAGTGCATAATTTTTATGTGAAGCTGCTTATTAATATTCGCTGTTAAATTAAAGCAGAACAAAAGTTGCGATGAAAAAGTTAAGATATACTTCATGCGCCGCGTCGTTTCATAGTTTCAGCAGCTTATAAACAGTCATGTGATCAAATATATAGTTATTGCTGATCTTCAATCTCTCATAGAAGCCCTGAAAAAGGTTTGTAACTACAGTAATTTTTGTTTGAATTTTGTGGTCGTCTTACTATTACAAAAGTGTCGAGCATGATAAATTCGCTGCAAGATAAGTTATATTGTCTGAAGTGAAAGTAGCTCCGATCTATTTTTTAATTCTCTTTTATGTATTCATATCTACGATTTTACGAAGTAACTTAAGGAAAAACAACTATATATGGCTTATACTATGTATGAGTGAACCCCATGAATCTGACCTACTACTAACAAGTTAGTAGCATCCATTGTTCGTCTTTATTGTCGCATAATAAAGTACGATAGAAAATAAAAAATGAGTGAAAAGTATCATCATCAAGCTAAATACAATGCAATGACTTCTGAACCTGTATTGTTTCATAGACTAAGAGTTTATACAGCACAGGAAATATTCGAACACTAATTGACGCAAAAATGACTTGTAAAATTACCTTAAATTCACAAAATCACAAACAAAAACGATTGCAATCTTGCTAAAACGTAGGAGTTAAATTTTTCAAAAATTACGCTTTACCAACTATATACAATGTACCTACTTCGAGTGTACTACGAGACGTGACCCTATTTTTTGCTAACAATAAGCCTGCTAAGTATAATAATAAAACTTTTAAACCTGCAATACAACTAGTATAACAAAAACTAGATACGTCACTCGGTTTAAACACTTACTAATCAGAGGCTGAATCTCATAGGGGGTTATGAAAATTATACAGTACATGAAGCATGTATATATACTTGTGTATTGACACTTTTAACATGGCTAAAGTCCAAATAAATAGATTAGCGAGTAAGATTTAATTACATAGTGCAGGTATACATTAATAGATAAACAAACACACGAACTAGGGCACAGTTCGTGTTAACTGAAAATCCAAAAATATCACTCGCCGGAATCACTGGTAGGCGGTTGGGAACACCTTCTTGAAGTGTTCCAGGCTTCGTTCGCCGAAGCGGAACACCTGCATTCGGTGCAATTTCTGAGACAGATTAATAAAGTAATGCCGATCGTTGGTCGTCGACATTCTGCAAAATAAATTCATTTGAAAATGCGTCGTGTTACGAAAGTGAATCACATTTACATCCATGAATGAGTGAGTTGAGTCGGAAACTTAAAAAGTCTTTGAAGAGAAGACGAGACTTTGAGCAAGAAATACACAACCCAGAGACGAATACTTCATTTTTAAGCGCAAAAATAACTGCGCTATCTGCTATCGTTTTTTGACGATCTAAATGGGAATTCGGACAATCAAAACGGGACGCCATAGACATTCAAGCCAGGCCACAGACTCGGGCTGCTTGGGATACACAACCCTTGTATGAATGGCTTTTCCCATATTTTGAATGTCTAAAGTTATAGTCTATGGCCAAGCCTCCCTAAGTAGACTTTGCTAAACTGCTAAGTCCATGACTAGGGTGTGACCTGTGGCCATGGCTTAAATCTCTATGGAGTCCCGTTTTGATTGTCCGAATTCCTATTTAGATCGTCAATATTGATACCAAAATAAGCTATCGTCCTATCTTGGCAGTTTTAATTTTCACGTAAAGCCAAGTCATCCATGGAGTTTACAAAGCTTTCTAAGAAACAAAGTTTCCCGTTTTTCTACCTAAAGCTGTACTTGGTAAATAGCAAGAGCAATCGATAAGCATATACAATATTTTTTATCGTTAGCACAAGCAGAACACTAGTCAAATAAACCTGCCTTGTATTGTCAGCGACTATTGGGCATGAGTCGCAAAGCGAATGCAAATGCAATGAAATAGCTCATGGTTTATAGTAAGGCAGCTCGGCTCTTTCCGTTGGCCAAACCCCTCTGCATTTTGCTAGCAGCTTTGCCATTGCAATGAAATCAAAAAGCGTAAACACACTCGCTGGCATGACAGTCGCGATAAAAGTGCAGTGGCAGAAAATTTCTTGGAAATACGACAACCCCTCCACTGGCCGTCCCGCGGGAAACGACGACCACCTCAACCCTTGAAGCGACTCCAGTACGTACAGTACAGTGCTGTCTCTTTCTGCCTCACCCCCTACCCTCTTTTTCTCAGTGCGCGTTGCCAAGACTAAATGCCGTTTTTTTATTTCGTTTTTCGCCAGTGAAGCACACTGCATTCAAATCTTGCCCAAAAATATTTACAATAGAGTCTGCATCTTTTTAAAGATGGCGGGTTTCTTTACAAGACCTATTTGAGGTCTTATTCTTTATATTTTTACCTACTTTAGTCGGTAGATGCTCTCTAGTTAGCGGACCGTGATGGTGACAGTGGGTTAGGACTTGAGACTGAGAGACAATGACAAACTGCAGCCAGCACATTTGTACCCCACCCCCATTATTCGGCCTCCAAGCTTTTGAAACTCACCGCATCGCTCTTTTCATATTCTTTGTGCAGTCGCTGGAAGAATTGCACTTTATTCTCTTCCAGACCTCAGAGACGGCCGAAAAGTCTGCGACGCGAAAATACTGCCGCGGTTGCCCCGGGTCTGCGCGCTTGCCATCTTCTTCGCAGAAGAAAATGGCAGTTCTTAACGTGGAAAGCTTCGAGTCCTCGGCTCCCCTGTGTAGAATGTAGCCGAGGAATTCGTGAAGCATCGGCTTCTTCTTCGACAGCGGCACGTCTGTTTAGAGTGCGGGTCGAAAAAGTCAGATATAGCATCATTGTTAAGCTATTTATGGTTTATAGTCATCAGAACGAAAACGAAGAGATAGTCTTCTCACCCCGGGAGAGCTCCCGATGCAGATCGAGAATATATTTGGCCGTGTCACAATACGCTTGGCTTTCTCCAATCGATGGTGACCTGTCAGTTTTATGGACAATTTCCTATATACTAAAAATGAGTTGTCTGTATGTATGTATGTGTGAGATAGATTTCAGAAAAAACGGCTCAACCTTTTCTTCAAACTTGCATTGTTAATCTAAACTTGACTTTCTTGGCTCATTCCAAGTTTTTAAAAGTATAAACTTAGCACTCAAAATTCCACTTACGGAGCAGGTGAGAAGCTGTGCTCACAAGCCACATCACTGGAAATCCCGCAGCTGTCATCCATCAACTCATGATAAATGTCCTGCTCAATTTCCCCAGTTGAGGGGCAGCCGAGCGACTCCTCTTTCGCTGTGAGCATCAGAGTGATAGTCGGTCGACGCTCGCGCCGATTCAGAGGTGACAGATATATTTCTGTACCTGCAGGCTGTAGGGACGGCACGCTAGGGGCGAACACATCCTCTGACTCTGCATCGCCCAGAATAGCGCCTGGTAATGCTGCTTCGACGTCAGCCGCCGATAGGACTGGCAAGACGTTCACGTCTTCTTCGTCCAGAAGATAGTCAAATCCTTCCAGGCCTGGGGCGGCGCTGTCAGCACCCATAGCCAGGTCATCAAGCTCCTCAGGACAGAACTCCTGCGGGCAGACTGGCTCGTTCGTCTGCTGCCTCCGCGATTCACTAGGGCCTGGCGGTAGCAGGATCTTCTCACACTCCTCGACAACGGCCTGCTTTTGAGGAAAAAGCGATATTTTCCCTGGCGACGCTGAAAACGTCGTAGTAGCTGGGATATTCCAGCCTGGAAGTCGGCCACGAACATCTTCAGATGGCTTCAATATGTCCAAATCTGGCAAGGACAGACCTTGCTCCTGAAGGCTGAAAGATGGTTTTTAAATTGTGGGTGTATTGATTGAATAAGAACGAAGTTTAACATACTCTGTAAGCAATATTTAAATCAAAACCAGCATCTTATATGGCAAAGTAAACTAAGTAAACTAAGTAAAGTAAACTAATGAGACTTCAAATTTGCTTTAAATCATTGAATAAATCGAATAAAGACAAAAGTATTAGATCATATCGGTAGAATAAAAGTCAGTGAAAGAGTACTGTAAAAAATTAAATAAGAATTTAAAAGCTTTTTACTTACTCCTGACCGTCAACTTCCATGAATTCGACACTGTCCATGTCAGACATGTCTTCTGCTTGCTTTGACAGAGTTGGAGAAAGCGTTTCTTTCGGTTTCAACTGCCCTGTTTACAGTACCACAGTCACGGGGTTTTGTGGAGAGATAGTCTGGCCTTGGATGAGGTTGGAGGGGTGGTTGAGGGTGAGAGATTTCGCTCTCTCTCTCTCTCCTCTCCTCGCTGCTTGATAAGTACTTTCCTGGTCCTGGAGTGCTGGGGTAAGGCGCACATACCCACCCTGTTCACTAAATTGAGTGTACATAGCTCCGGCCAAGACTGTCCAGAGCCAAGTATGGATCGATAACTATACACTATAAACTGAAAAATGGGGCGGCAGCAATAACTCTAGCACTTTGCTAAATTAGTCATACGGTACTACTATTCTTAACTTCAATGAAAAAACAGTATAAACTCGAGCCATTTATGTTTGCATTATTCTGCCCTTTTCTTCTTTTAGACACGGTAACATTTTATTGCCACATCGCAACGCAAGCAGCAAATTGTTTACCTTGAAATTTCATCTAACTCACTACTTTGCGACTTGCGAGCTAATTATACGAGGGTAGATATCAAAAAAAGATATTTGGGTCATTGGCCAAAAGAAAACTGCATAAACGCGATAAGAAGTTTTCAATATTTTAGCAATCGCAAGTAGTGACTTCAATTCCAAGAATTCGGGATGGTTTTGTGGTTGCAAACGGAAACAGTGTTGCAAAACTAAACACAAAATTTTAAGAACATTTTCTAAAGAATTAAAAGATTGTCTACTGCGTAATGCCATTTTGCGCTGTGCAAAAATGCAAATTTTTGCCAAGTCCATAGAAAACACAACTGCATTTTTAGCTTGTATTTTAGACTCAGAAAAACTGGTTTGGCGTGTGCAGAAACCTTTTTTCCGAACCCAATTATTCGCTCACATCCATTTCGGTGAGATTGTACTCGTAGCAGAGCGTAGGTTAGACTAATTCGTTTTGAGTTTTTACCTCTCAGTCTTATGATCTTTTCAGTCTGCGGCCTCTTCAAGCACAAGCTAATAAATCAATGAAAAATAAGAGCAGTACGGGCGGCTCAGAAAAGGAACACTAATCGTCTGAAACTGCTGGAGAAACTGCAGGACTCATTGCTGATGTAGATACGAGTACACTCTCCACAAAACAGTCAGTCCAGATGGAGTCAATCGCGCCCCACACTTTTGCAGCTGGATCTTGGCCTTTTTATAGTCAGTCCCAGGATGTAATTGACGCAAATGTTGCCACGTGAAGAAACTTTGGCGTCGGCCACATGTTGCGCCGTTGCTTCAAAAGCCTCAGCAGCCGAGGTGGCCATCCTGACTTGACTTCCTGTAGACTCCTAGGAAAAGACGGGCTAGGGGCACGTGTGAGCTTTGCGCCCATTTCAGCCGAGACCCTCGATAGGTCACCAGACCGTTGCCCAGTCTGTTCAGCACCCCTGGGATCCGCCTTGAACACTCCGGAGACGAATAGCCGCGTCCGAACGACTGTCAAAACAGGCGGGCTTGACAATGGCTGCTAGCAGCACCGCCAATGCTTTTCGATCGTTGCACTTCTGAAAGCTCTTAACAAAAAAGGTAGTTTGCATTTATTAAATTTACGGAAAATGTTCGACCATTATCGTTATCTGGTGATTCTGTGCCAAAAAATCAGAATGAAACACAAACTCTGGGCCCCTGGCTTGACCTCCGATCAAGGAAATCACGGTACATTGAGTGACATCTGTCTCAATAACTCAGAAGCCCATGATTTCGTACTTTTTTTCGAACCTATTTGCCCCCATACGATTGAAAGGAAAGCTATTGAGGATTTTATGTACGTACGAATCTGAAAATCATAATAAAAAAGTGTATAGAAAGTTTCGAATGTTTGTTTCATTCTTGTTAAATTCATCACAAAATTCTCTAGCTTTCCTATTTTACTATTGAAAGTAATCAAATGAGACTTTTCCGTCCGTCTGTCTGCAAACACTGGCTTGTCCTCGGGAATTCCGCGGAAAGCTCCTGTGCTAAAAATAGATCGCAGAAGGGAACTTCAATTCTCTCCTTCAGTTCCATGTCCAGACTTGTACACTTATTGTACAGTAGAAGGCATGGGGTTGCTGCTGAGGTAGAGGGGTTGTTGCTCAGACGATTTCTTAGAAAAAGCCTCGCAGCATGCCGCCCGTCTGCTTCAAAATTAGCACTAGAAGCAGAGTCTCTGCTACAAATCCAAATATACAAATCATAAACACAGAAAAAACTAGCAAACAACAGTTATGGACCCTGAGACTAGGCTTCAAGATTTCGAATTCATGGAAGTCGATGAATTGTCGATCACTGATCCGAATCTCAATGTGACAAGCGTGCCAGAGCAGCTGGACCTTGGACAAGAGGTCCTTCCTGGTCCTAGCATAGCTTCAACAGCGCCTCAGACCTATGCTGAGGATCCGAGCGTAGTTCTACTCGCGGAGATGTCCAACGTTGTGCCTCAGACAATGGAGTCCAGCGTCAGCAGCGACGAGACAATTCTGGCTGATTTGCTGAACGAGTACAGCGCCTCAGACGTGTCCGTGACCGTTAGCGCAGTTCCAGACCTGCCGCAAGTTCACGTAAGAACAAAAAATGAGTCCTTAGCTCAGTAGTTAGTTTAAAAAACTGCTAATCTAAAATGAGTCAGTTGCTTAAACGCATCAATTGGTGGCTTTCCTGTTACAGCCTACTAAGAATCCGGCACCGCCAGTCACTGTGACACTAATCCGGACGCAAAAACAAAGCGATCAGTCTTTTGAGAAGCCCATTCCTACAATTAATCTGATGGGTCAATTCTACAAAGGTGACAACAGTTCATCCGAGTTGGGTAAAGGCTTCGAAAACGGGAAGCAGACCCAAGCTGAAATTAGACTATCGCAGCCTGCCGATGTGTCTACAGACAGCCTGCCGCAGTGCGAGCCGTCGACAGTAAAGCCGGTGGTAGATACGCCAGCCTTCGATTTGATCAGCCCGGCTGAAAGTGTCGACACCCGATTCACGTTCGGCTCTGAGGACGGCGAGTCAACGATCGGCAGCACATCGGTTTCGCTTGACCGCGAGCAGGAGATTCAGCGCATGGCCGCCTATGTTCGCGAAGTGATTGGTATGTGTTGGGTAGTTGCCTGAACCAGACGTACTCAAACAATCTCAGTTGATATAGCTTATACTCGTATTTAACCACCTTAAATCCTGCAGAAAAGCGTGGAAGCAAACCAGACGACATGTCATCAAAGCTGAAAGTGCACGAGGTGATTCTAGTTATCCTGCTGAATTCATCCTACGGCGACAAGTCTAGAGACCTGCAGCGGATTCTCACCTTCTGTGACGAAAATGGTCGCGAAGTGACTTCCGAAGCTCGACACTTCAAGACCCTCGACACGGAGACAATGGGACTTCTGTGGCAGAAGATTAAGGGAAACAAGAAGGGAAACTATGACACTTTTGCTAGGGCAATGCGGTGAGTACTGAAATTCCAAAGTTACTTTAACACCTGTTTGATGTTTTAAATTAATTTCGTACATAAAATACATTCGACAGGGTCCGGCGAGAAAGAACAGAAGGTTTCTTCGAGTACCTGAACGCTGGCAAAGGAAAGAAGAAGCGAATTTACCGATTTGGCGAACGGTCGATGGAGGAGATGACGCGATTCAAGCGCACTCTGCGACAAGTGTCTCGGCCTCAGAGCTTCAGCTACTGATTTATCCGCTTCTAAACTTCTACTGTGCGTTCTGTACAAATCTATCGAACACACCACCATGAAGCGTGTATACTGCATTGAATAGGCTTATTTGTGAAACGTTCGCAACTTGAACTGACACAAAAATTTAACTTTTTTTCACTGCGTCATTGAATATTTAGCACTGGCTTTAGCCTTAATGTCCGTAGTGGATGTACTAATAATCTGTTTATTCTCAATTTATCTTGTTTCATGGTCATGGCTTTCAACAACAGCACATCTACATGCTCTGTTTATCTTCAGTCATTTCATTTTCAAAAAGCGAGTAGCTACTTCATGCTTTTGTACAGTTAGCTGTATTTGAGTGCACAGCACTTTCTATGCATGCATGATTTCTGTAATTCAATTTTCTTACCTACTTTTACATTCTACTTATGAACTGTTGATATTGTCATAGGCTAGGTATCGTTATATTCCAAAAATATCGATGCCTAAATCGATTGTCTATTAAAAATAACCTCGTTATTGTATCTTTCTGGCATTTAAAGCGATAAAACTCCTCTAGGGTTTTATCAAAAGTTTCATAATTCGAATGACATTGATATTGGTATCTGCAAAATATAACTCTATATACTCTTAACGATGTTATTTCCTTTGCAAATTGAACTTTTCAAGCTGTGTTTTTTTTACCAGGATGAGACTGGAAAAATAATATAAGGCTAAGATAAGAAGAGTACTCTTTAACTTATCCTGCCCCATGAATTGGCATGAATAGGGCCAAAGCACTGCACTTGCTATCTTATCTGAGCTGCGGGTAGACTGCCAACCAAATTTCTGTTTATGAAATGCAACCATAGCACACAGGAAAGCAAGCCGCAATAGACTTTTTAGAGTCTCGGGGGGGGGGCTTGCCTATTTAGTGCGGCAGGCAAACTGCAACAAGCATCTTTTAGAGGTTGATTTCGAATGCATATTTTTGCACAATAGATTCGCAGCAGCCCCTCAGGCCAGAGTGTTACAATGTCCCCTGGCTTTTCCGCGGCAGACCGGGGCCGCGCCTCGGCCGCACCGCGGAATAAACTTAGATCATTCAACTGCACACCCACCCCAAACCCCCCGGCCCCCCGCTGGGTGAGATTCCCGACCAGCCTGTACATATATTGCCTGTCTGCACATTGCCTGCCTGTACAGTCCTGTCTGTACGCCTGGCTACACTGTACTCTGCGTTTAAATCTGACGCAGAATTAGTACAATCGAAGTGGAACTTCAGTTTTTTGAACTCGTATTTGGCAAGTGTTTCAGTACTGTGGGATTATACACAGTGCAT
>NIVC01001050.1:45000-58392 GCA_002269645.1 Macrostomum lignano | reverse complement strand
ATTGACAGAAATTGGACCCCGACGAAGAGAATCTTCTGAAAATGCTGCTGGCAGATGACACTGGCGGAGCACCCGTAACTGAGCCGATCAGTCCGACCGACAAAAGCATCACATTCGAGCTTCCACAGTTCGAGTTGGCTCAAACGTCGTTCTGTCATAAGGCCGCAAATTGTCAACGGCAGAGTCTGTGCAACACTGCGGACGTACGGGAGCAGCCGAAGACATTGGAGGTGCTTCGAAATGCCTGCGCACCTTCCCTACCGTCAGTTGCGACGAAAGATTTTCTGAAGTCTTTTGATGCTACATGTTCAGCTATGCAGGTGAATAAATTCATGCTTAGCTGCATCAATTTATCTGGATATTGGTACCAATACGCTTGTAGAAACAGCTGAATTTCCTTGCATTGACACCTGCATTTCGGGGGAGGAGGGTGGCACATTTTTTCAGAGGGGCAGGTCAACGGAATCTAAATCAGTTTCTGTTTACAAAATTCACAAAGGATGATGAAACATGGGAAATTTTCGACCACTTTATGCGGCATTAGCTATCTTTCATGAAGTAGCATGAAATTCTTTTAGTTTCGTTCGTCGCTATGATCACCCTTAAGTTTCTCGAAGAGGCTGGAATTTTCTAGCGGTGGTGTACACAGGAATTTGAATTATGGACGGGCTGCAATCCTAAGATGCACCTTGTAATTGGGCGTCCCTGCCTCTTGTTTGGCGCCCCTGCCTCAGTTAGCGTTCCTGTCTCTTATTTGGCGCCCCTTGTTTGGCTCAGTAGACGCCACGTCTCAAGAGGTTGAAAGTTGAGCTCCTGTCATTCTTCGAGGTTGGTTAAATTTTTAACTTATTTTTACAAGAGAAGCTCAATTTCTGGCTTTTGGCTTCTCATTTCTTTATAAATTGTCTTAAGTATCGAAAAATCTCAATTAGTTATATAGCAGTAAGAATCAAAATTTAGATACAAGCCAACATGATTTTTTTTAAACAGGAACGGACAATAGTACCATTTACCTGCGATTTTCAAGCATTCCCTATCAGTGTTACTACAGTGCAACAACCAGTCACCTGTCAAACTGCCGTTGACCAGCTGCCAAGCCTTCCAAATCTACCAATCATCCAAAGTTGCGGCCGATCGGCAGTGAGCCAACCGGCTACCTCGACCTGGGAATCTGTGAGCATTGCCACCGATGACCAGCCACCGGGTTACACGGTGACAACTCGAGAAGAAACTCTGGATCGTTTGGCGACGCACATTAGAGAGAAAATGGGTGGGTAAAGTTTTATTTATTAAATTCAGCATGACGTCCTTGATTCGTTGATAAAAGTACTTATTCTACTCGTAATCGAACTTGTTCCAGGAGAGCTATTCGGCTTTGCGGCGCTAACTCGTCCGAACGTTTTGCACTTCATACTAATTGTGCTGCTGAGTAGTCGTAAATGCCTTTGTCGTATCCTAGTGTTCTGCGACGTCAACGGTCAAGAACGGAGCGGTTCTATTGATTACTTCAAAATTCTCGATAGGGAAACCGCTGGGATGCTCTGGCAGAAGGTCAATAGAAGACCAGTGAGCAAGAATGCCTGTTCCGCATTCACGAGGGCAATTAGGTGAGCTAATTGTCGATGTGTCGGAGTGTGTTGGTGTCGGATTTTTGTCGTTGTTGGAGTGTGTTGTTGGAGTGTTTCGGTGTCCGAGTATGTCGGTTTCGGGTGTGTCGGTGTCGGGTGTGTCGGTGTCGGTGTCGGTTGTGTCAGTGTCGGATGTGCAGTGTCGGTTGTGTCTGTATCGGGTGTGTTGGTGTCGGGTGTGTTGGTTTCAGATGCCGGGTTTGTTTGCGTCGGTTGTGTTTGCGTCGGTTGTGTTTGTGTCGGTTGTGTTTGTGTCGGGTTGTTTGTGTCGGGTTGTTTGTGTTGGGTGTGTTTGTGTCGGGTGTGTCGGTGTCGGATGTGTCGGTGTCGGGTGTGTCGGTGTCGGTTGTATCGGTGTCGGAGTACTTAAGTGTCAATATGTTGACATTAAAAAATATATTTAAGCCCTACAGTTTTTATGGACTCAAAACGCAGATATCTTAAGTCCTTAGAAAGCTCAAGGAAAAAAGACACTGAAAAGAAACCTTTGATACAATCAATTGTAAGTTCTGCATATAAATGTAATGCATCGACACATATTTCTGTAGATTGGCCAAAGCAAAGTTATCTTCTAGCGGTGACTTTGGCGTCGTGGAAAGCCCTTCAGCGACTAAGTATGCCAGCAGCAGAGTGATTCGCTTTGGTCGCAATGGACTGCGGCTGGTTAATGAACTAAGGATGCTTCTGTCGAGGACTGATGACTGAATTATGATTTTATGCAATATAGTATGCTACACTTCTAAACTTTATCCAGTCGCAATTTCGGTTAAATCTGATTGTTCAAGTGATAATTTGAGCTAATTATATTGTTTCTACATGTATTTGTACACATAATCATGCACTGTTTACTTTCGCTTTTAATGAAATCTTTAAAACGTTTATAGAAAACCGTTTGATGCTTGAATTACGAAACAGAGTATATGCAGAAATCAATCAATTCCAACTGCACCTTTGGGATACATCTTAGTAGCACCCATGTCACCCTATCCTTGATGGCTTCAATTGGTCTTAAAATCTGAATCCCTTGAGAACCTCAAAATCAACCTCATACGCTCGTAGTGAGCATCATCTTGGGAACGCCTTCTTCATGCTAAGATATTGAACGAGAATGTTTCTCAGCAACTCCTTGTCTCATCCACAATCATTCCAATTTGATGGTTCACCTTCAAATTATGTAGGAATTTTTAAAGCTTTTTGGCTACACCTCGCAGCTACTTAGAGTATTATCGTACATGCTCCATCAGCTCGCTTTGAATAATGAATTGGTGAATACTGTAATTGGCTGGAGAGATGTTGCACAGGCAGTGTCGTAAGTAGATATTTTTAGCAACGGGCGGATTCTGAGGGAGACTAAATGCTTACACTTTAAAGGAGCGCATGGGGTTGGCCTGAGAGTACGCTCTTCGAAATAAATTCCCACAACATTTTCACCCGCTAAAAAGCGCCCTCCCTGCATCCACTGGAGTGAAAAAAATAGCTTGTACTCCAGTCGACACAAAAAAACACAAAATGTGCGTCTCTAAAGATTTTAAGGCACAAAAAGCTATCTAACAGTAACTATTCTGTCACAATAGCCTCAAACACATTGTATTAATAGATATGACCAACTAGTTCAAAACAATATTGCTTCACTAGTGGCAGCCATATCCGAGACACTTGACACTAGACACTAGACTTTGAAAACAGGAAGACGTTATTCAAAAGCAGTGTCTTCTGCACAAACATGCTACTGGATGTTTTTAGTCAATGCCCTACATGTGGTAAAGTATTTAAAATACATGTAAATATAGCTGTGGTCCAAAGAAATAGTCCATAAGCATAAAATTGATCAAATACTGTTTGTGACCGTTTTTAGGTCCCGTGACTAGAGTTTACAGATTAAATTTTGTGGAAGTATTTTGCTTCACTCATAGATTAAGTTTAATAATATGTAAACAGTCTACTAAGAGAGCTAGCTATAGACAAAATGGCAAGATCAAGTATCTTCCCCGGAATTCCCGTGGACTAGCCAGAATCTGGGCCATGCATACCCAGACGCTACACTGTACAAGTAAGTGTACACTTACCAACAAGGTACAAACTAGCCATAAGGAACATTTATAAAAGCGGGCAGTGAGCAGCCGAACCGAGGGGCAGGCTCGCTACGTGCTTCAATAATAAGCATCTCTGAATAAAAGCTTCTAAAATGAGCCAAAAAACTACAGAGATCAACATGTCTGACTTCGATATTATGGAAGTCGATTCGAACGAACTGACTGCTGGCCTTCTACTGGACTACGAGAACAGTTTCAGTTTCAGTTGGCAAAGCTCCGTGTGCCAAAATTCTACAGGTCCGGAAATTCCTGCGCCCGGGCCGGAGCAGCAAGTCTGTGTACCTGAGATTGATGACAGCTGTCTGCTAGATCTTCTGCAGGAAATTGTGGACGAAAACCAACTGCAAGGTGATGAAAACTTTCAGCTGAGCAGCTCGGTTTTGCATGAAAAGTGTGAGACGTTTGGAGAGCGACAATATACTAGCGGACTAGGAGTTTCTTGTGACAAGGAGACTAAGGAGCTTCTTGACGAGCTGATGGAGGACGCTGATGGAACTGGTCGTGGGAGTGCTACCAACCTGCCGAACGTTCCCATGTTTGAGCCGCAGCAGCAGCAGCAGCAGCAGCAGCAGCAGCGGCAAGTTCTACTCAAGGAGATTTCCCAAAGGAAACAACTGCTAGATGAACCGCCAAGTCCAACGACTGTGAGCAGCGGCTTCGAGAGCTGCGAATCGCTCCAGCAGTTTTCTTCAGCTCGCGAGGCAGAGATTGACGAAATGGTGGACTACATCAAGGAAGTCATAGGTGCGCAAGCTATTTTGAGCTTCATGGTATTTCAAAAGACATGCAAGGGAATTTACGAGTAGACTCATTAATTCCTTTTTTTCAACTTATTGCAGAAAGAAGCAGCAACTGCAAGCCGGAAGAAATGTCTTCGAAGCTTAAAGTGCACGAGGTCATCCTCACCATTCTGCTTAATTCGACATACGGCGACAAGACTAAGGATCTTCGACGGATTCTCGCCTTCTGCGACGAGAACGGACGCGAGACGTCTGGCGAATGTCGCCATTTTAAAACGCTCGACACGGAGACCATGGGACTGTTGTGGAAAAAAATCAAGGGCAACAAGAAAGCTACCTACGACACGTTTGCCAGAGCGATGAGGTAATGAACCGAACTTCTGGCTTTGCTGCTAATGAGAAGAATGAAGCATGAATAGATGAACAACAACCATTCTTCCCCACAGAGTTCGCAGGGAGAAGTCCAAAGGCTATTTCGACTACCTGGACACTGGGAAGCGCAGCAAAAAGCGAATCTACCGGTTCGGCGAGAAGACCATGGCCGATATGGACCGGATGAAGCGGACGCTGCGGCAAGTGTCCGAGCCGAGGGAATGCTGCTATTGACTAGGCGCTGAACTATCAGCTACGAAACAAAGACAGAAAGCACGAATATTCTTTGTAGATATTTTTTCTAGATATCAATGCGAATCCATGTCTAATAGTAGCCATGAATGTATTTATGGTTCGTCATGCTGCTCCACCGAGCAAAACGATCATGTGTACAGATGCATTTCGATTCGGATGTTTTTAATTCCGTAATTTATTGTAAATTTCATTTTTTATAATGCGATATTTATTCAGAAAAAAAGTTTTTTTAAAGACATTTAACAATTGGCCCCATACAAGCGCAGCTGCTTTTTATGCTTCATCATAGGATCTGTAAAATTTGTAAATACACCAACTATCAATTGCAGTTGAATTCTTGTGTATCTAAGCCTGTCTTTTTTATGCGTTACTTATCGAAGACTGTCCAAAATTGTCGCAAGCAAAAATTACGAGCGCATACCTGAATTTTGATATACCTTAGTACAACATGCCAATATTGTTGCAATGCACTCAGTTGTCGGCAGAAAAGGGAACTTTGTGTCGGAAAATCCATGGAAAAACCGTAGAATTGCCGTGACAATAAAGCAATTCATGTCTAGCCTAGCGTCTATTTTTGTACTTTGTACTTGCTTGCTTCCAGTTGGCGTTCGTAGCTTGAATAAAAAACTAGCCCTAAATTTTGAGGGAAATAACTAATGATAACAATAGCTTTTCATACCATAATTTCGGGATCCTCGGACATATGCGCAACTATCGCAAAACTGAAGTAAGTGTATTTATTAATAATTTAAAATTGATCAGATTTTGTTTTAGCGATAATTAATTTCATTATCTTCTATAAGCGGCTACTTTAAGTAGGAAAGAGAAGAGAATGTGCTCAAGTGCGAATTTTAATTAAACATTTATGACTAAAAAGATTCCGATCATGCTTGTAGGGTCATTTATTACGACTACTTACCAAATTTTTTGCGAAATGGAATTTATGCAATACTAATTAAAACTGAGGCTGTGACAAAACAAGAAAAAATTGATGCTGTTGTAAACTTCGTCAAAGCTTACAAGACTTGGTTAAAAACTGGTTATAAATGGATACAAGCAGATGAATAGGAGTACTGTAAGTAGTTGATAAACATTTTCGGGTATTTTTTGAGACATTTCTAATAAAGTTTTCCGTTCCACCAGAGTTTAAGAGTTCCGAGATACGCTTGTAGTTGGGGTCGTCAGGGTTATTTCTAAAGTATCAAATTGTTCAGTCGGGGTCGAGGTGGCATGTAGCTACCATTCAAAAGTACTTTTGTTAGTCTCCGTTCAAAGGTATACTCGTATTAGTTGTGGTCACTTCAAAGATAGTTAAAATAAATTTAGGTAAATTCGTGTTCGCATGAACAGTCTTCCATTTTTCATCTCAAATAGAGGCGCTTGTCTCAGTCCTCCAGCAGCATGCGGTTCTGCTTGGCGCTCTGCAGCTCCTTCCGGACTCGCGCATCTGACAAGCAGCCTGAGTCAGGTAGCGCCTCCTCCGCTGCCTGCCCTCCTTCTCTCGCAGCAGATCCAGGATGTCCACCTGGTGGCTGCCGCCGGCAAACAGTCGGGTTATCTCGGCAACCAGCTTTGTGGCCACGCCGTCGAGCATGTGGCACAGCACCGACATTGGCACCGTGTCCGAGATGCGCTGACAGGCCAGCAGCAGGTAGGCTTTGGTTCCCAGGCGAATTCGCTCCTCGTTTGATGGGTCGCTTGAGGCGGCTTGTGCTGGCAGCCGCCTGCAAGAAATGGTTAAGGATCTTGTATTAGGATGGACTGAATTTTACATTGCTGCACCAACGGGCTCCAGGTCCGAAGGCACCATGCCTATTCAAAGCAATTATTTACTGAGGAGTACGATGTGTCGCTAGGAACTCCTGCCATTGTGTAGTAACGTAACTCAGTTTTTCCGAAAACTGGCTGTCCTGAGTGAACAAGCGACGCTCGTGTGCAATAAGCTTAGCCATATCTGTCCGACACTCAGCCTCTTGGGCTTCGATCGCCTTGACAACAGTTTCTTTCACAAGTAGCAGCAGCCTTGGAAACGCTTTGAAACAATTTTCGGCCAGGTTTTCAAGCGTTTTAGTAACTTTAGACTGCACGTTATCGAGTAGCCACTTCGCCAGGTTCTCTATTTTTGGCAAATATTCTTCGAATACAATCTTTTGAACAACAGGGAACACAAATGTGAAAGTCGGAAGCTCGCGTCCTCTTCTAAGCTGCACCTCGTCCGACACATAATTGGGTACGCTTTTCGAGTAGTCAATGATCCAGGCTGAAATAGAGAGTTTTCCATGGACGTTGTTATATAATGTAATTTGGGCTGCTCTGGTGGCGAGCCAAGGAGCTTAAAACAATATATTTAATCGCCCTGCCTCTTAGCACGTAGGCGGTGGAGGTCAGGGCCATAGACATGGATATACTAATAAGAGTCGATCCACATCATCTCCCCTTTCAATTCAGTGTCCTTATCACTCGACAAAATTAACTTTTGGATGTCCTAGCCTACTGTACTGGAGTCGGGCGGGCGGGATGCCCTTCGTTGCTCTCGAGCTACTTCGAGGTTTCTCCTTGCTTGGTTGATTGGCCGTCGTAGTACAAGTCGTCTCCGTACGTCTTGTACTTTCGCCGTTTGTCGTCTTTGTCATTTTCCAGTTGTCGGCGGTCAGTGGCAATGTTGGCCGTATGTAAATGCGGTTTCTCCGTAGTATTCTGCCGCTCGCCAACTTTACCAGGTAGTCGCGGTGTTTTTCCGACCTCTACCACTACTCCTCTCCGTTGCCACAGTTTCGTTGTTGGCTCTTGAAGAACTACAGTCGACCCTATTCGGATTCCATCGAGGCTTCTCTTGGACTTGTTTGCTCCACAGCCTCGTGAACTTCTGATGCTGTGTCCTCCATTTGTTTAATCGTGTTGTACCATTCGGGATTAAAGCTTCTTCGATGAGCAGGAGTGAATCTCTCTTGCTGGGTGTCCATACAGCATAATAGAAGGAATGCGTCCGTCATACATAGGTGTGTTTCTATAGATAAGTATTCCTTCCGCCATTTTGTCCTTGTTTATGTCATTGTTGCGATAATCCCACGATCCTCTGATGATCTTTTTGGCTGACTTGACTGCCGCTTCGGCTCTCCCGTTGCTTTGGTGGTGGTATGGGGATGAGAATCTGGACTCGACTCCCATCTCTTCAAAAAGTTACCAAATGCGCTGGCCTCGAACTGAGGACCTGAGTCTGACCAGAACAATTCCGGTACAGCTGTCTGACAAAATAGCTCACGGCACGCGTTAATCAGCTTGTAAACCGGAGCATTTTGTCCGAAGTTCCATATGTTGATCCATCCAGAGTATCCGTCCACTATCATTAGGAATTGCCTGCCGCGGTGTTCACAAAAGTCAGCATGAACTTCCTGGAAGCACCTTGCTGGTGTAGTTCTCGGCAACATCGGTTCTCTGACCTGACTTG
Source organism: Macrostomum lignano (assembly GCA_002269645.1). Taxonomy (NCBI): domain Eukaryota; kingdom Metazoa; phylum Platyhelminthes; family Macrostomidae; genus Macrostomum; species Macrostomum lignano. Next base: position 49,856 of record NIVC01001050.1, on the reverse strand, counting down.
GACGGGTTTCTTGGCATGCTTTGCATTGCTTTATTGTGTCATCGATCTGACGTTCCATGCTGGGCCAATAGACGACCATTCTTGCTCTTGCTTTGGTCTTAGTAGCACCTTGGTGACTTGAATGTAGTGTTCTCAAAACTTCTTTTCGCATTTCTTTAGGGATGATACAACGGCATCCATTGAGAACGACTCCGTTTTAGACGACAAGCTTATGTCTAATGTGCCAGTACGGTCTTAGATTAACTGGAAGATTAGCTTTATCGTTCGGGAATCCATTCTCTATTACTTGGATAAGCTCTTGCATTTCTGTGTCCTTCTTTACGTGTTCTTGTATTCTCTTCATGTTAAAGTCAATTTCCCTATCTTCCATTACCATAGTCAACAAATTCACACTACTTAGAGCTTGATTCTCATCAATCTGATCTTCTTCAGTTGCATTTGCAATCGGAGCTCTTGATAGTGCATCGGCATATACATTGTCTTTACCTCGTACCCATTTTGCTTCATAGTTGTAGCGATTAAGCTTGGCACGAAGGCGCTGCAACCTCGGGTTTTCGATTTGGTCTAGTTGGTAGCCGTTTAATATCGGAATAAGTGGCTTGTGGTCAGTCACGATTTGAAATGAATCGAGTCCTTAAAAAACAAGAGAGTCCATTTTTGCGAAGCCCACACAATTGCTAGAAACTCGAGCTCGATCTTCCCCGAGCTCGATCTTCGGCGTCTCCGCGTCAGCCAGAAACCGTGATCCTGCCTGAATCATTCGCCAGGCGCCGTCAGGTTGTTGCTGCTTGAGAACAAATCCGAGTCCCTTCAACCTTGATGCGTCGGTGTGCAGTGCGGTTGGCTTCGTGTGATCGTAGTATGCGAATGATGGGACTTTAGACAGATGGATTCGTGCCTTATCGAAGGCTTTTTGGTGCTCCTCGTTCCAGATGAATTAATTCTTCGCGCTCAGTAGAGGTCTTAATATCGAGGTACATTCTGCGATCGAATCTGTGAATGGTCCTATTTGATTCACTAGGCCCATAAATGCGCGTAATTCTGTAACATTTGATGGCTCAGGGAATTGAGCAATGGCTGCTGTCATGTCAGGGTCCACCTGATAGCACTTTAGTGTAAGGATAAATCCAGCAAACTTTACATTTTTCTTGGCGAAGACAAATTTTTTCTTATTCAATGATATTCCACTCTCGTCACACCGATAAATAAATTCGCGAACAGCTTGGATTTGGCTTTCGTAGTCGGCGCTTGCGATTATGCAGTCATCCACAATGTGGCGAGTATCTTTCAAGCCCTGTAGAACACTATCCAGTCTCCTGTTGTAATATTCTGAGATAGAGCTGATCCCGAAAGGTGCCATTCTGAACATGTATGTTCCATAAGGAGTAATAAATGTTGTCAGTGGCATACTGTCTTCGTGGAGTGGTACTTGATGGGATCCTTTCAATGCATCAACAACTGTAAACCATTCTGCGTTGGATACATTGGTGCTGGCCACAACTTCCAGTGGTGTTGGTGATTAGTATCGAGGTCTCAGAACGTATTTGTTTATCTCTCTAAAATCTACGCAAAGACGAATTCGGTCAGTGCCCTTCTTCGGGGCTACGACTATTGGAGCGCACCAGGGTGTCGGCTCTGTTATTTTGCAGATAATTTGCTGTCTTTCCAAGGCATCGAGTTCGTTTTTAAGTTTTTCATGCAGTGGCAGTGATAGCCGGCGTGGCGTCTTCACGGAAAATGGGATCGCGTCCTATTTTGAGCACAATCGAAAATTTTTCGCCCTTCATCGGCCGAATTACTCCGTCGAAGACCCTCGGGAATTCTTGGATCAAATCCAGTTCTGTATGTTTTCTTCCGTCATTCGTCAGAACCTGAGTTATCTGGTTTATCTGACTTGGAAACTCTTTAGGGATGATTCCCAGTTTTCTACAGCTCTGCCAGGACAGCACTGGCGCGACCAAGTTCTTCAGCACATCCTTGTCGCTGCGTGCTTCCCGTTCAGCGTTATTGTGGCGGAGAAATTGCCGTCACTCTTAATGAACTGTCCACTGGCTGATTTAGGAAATATGGCGTCATGCCTTAGTTGTGCAACACGGATGCGGAGCTTTTTGCAATCGCATTCTCGGATTGGATCGATATTGGATCCCGTATCGGGCATCATTTCCAGCTGCTCCCCATTTATCGAGACTACTACTGTTGGGGTTGCGGGTTCCAGTGTAGAAACCAAAGTTGAGATTCTCGGTGGTCGCCTTTTATCCGGATGACCAGTGCTGCGACTGGACCGGCACATGGAACCAAAATGTCCAATGCGACCGCAGTTAAAGCACTTCTTGTCCTTGGCGGGACATTCTGAGCGCTGATGTCGCCCTTTACCACAGGCAGTGCATTTCTTTGCTTCTGGAGTCTTTGATCGAGCCCCACCTGGAGTTTTTCCTCGGTGTTTGCGCACTATGGACACCTGTGAAGCTGTGCAGATTTCATTTTTTGGATCTCACAGGCTTCCTCTGATCTACATATTGTCAGCGCGTCAGCGAGAGAGAGAGATCTGGTTGTGCTAATAGATGCTTGATTGTCTCCGGATTTCGTACTCATAGCACAATTTTATCCCTCAGTAGGTCGTTGGAATGCTTACAGAACTTACATGTTCGCATCAGGTCCCTCAATTGCATGACAGTCGTTAAAATTTTCTCCGTCATTTTGTTGCCGTTTCCAGAACCTGTTCCTCTCTACGATGATATTAACCTGTCCGAGTACGTGATCTCTGATGAAATTCATGACAATCTCTGGGTCCTTGAATTGTTGATCCGTCAGAGGTAGATTCTTATACTTCGAGAAGGTAGCAGATGTAACTGCGTTCAACATGCAAGCTCGTCGAGCTGCCATTTTCTTCCGAGTTACGTGGATGCTGTCTGATTCCTCGTGCTGGATGCTAACTGAATCGAAGTATGCCTCAAGAGTATGCTGCTGATGATGCTGCTGATGCTGCTGATGATCGTTCCGACTTTTCTGGCTTCTGCCTTGAAGGCGATGCCGACGTAGAGCGCTGCTGCTTTGGGGGTATCTTGTGGTTTCTTTGCCAGAAGCTTTAGCCCACGGTTTCAGTGCCTGCTTGCGATGCCATGTTATATGCTTTGGTATAATGTAATTTGGGCTGCTCTGGTGGCGAGCCAAGGAGCTTAAAACAATATTTAATCGCCCTGCCTCTTAGCACGTAGGCGGTGGAGGTCAGGGCCATAGACATGGATATACTAATAAGAGTCCATCCACATCAGACGTCAAGCAACGACGAGTTTAGCATAAAGTGAAACATTTTTTAAACTGTGCATGGATTTTGTGCTAAAACAAAAGCAAGATTAAAATCGACGATTACGATACAAGCTTGTTACAAGTATTTAATGTTACAAGTATGTGTTACAAGTATTTACAACTAAAATCTATATTTCGCATAGAAGCGCCCCGTGCGCCAGTAAACTCGTAATCAATAAACAGCTCACCAGGCTGGCTCCTGCTCACAGAGTAGCCAAAGCTCGAACAATTAGTCAGACAGCTGCTGTACAGACTGCTGGAGCTGCCCGTGGCGAATGCGTCCCGCTCATCTTCTGGACTGGCCGTGGCGGCGTGTACTTTTGAGGCAAACTGCTGCAGCTTGCGCATCAGGTAGGCTCTCTTGTCGCTGTCTGTCTCGCACAGACTGTCCTCCAGGTCTTTCAGCTCCTCTTCGTAGTCCTTCAGCTTGCTCTGTGAGAAATAAATTTTTTAATTTAGTTCAGTTTGCGAGCTGTCAAATCAAAACGATTACGTGTACATTCGGTTGACCCTAAGCACGCATGCGCAAAAGAAAACAAGCGCCAAATAGAAATCTGACCTGAAAGCATTCAGCCACATCAAGTCTTATATCAGAAGAGACAGGATTAGTTGATTATAGGTGATAGGAGGGAGAGAGTAAAAAAGAAAAGAGAGGGAAGAGAGAGGAAAGAGAAAATATGGGAGAGTGAAGAGAAGAAGGGAGAGTGGAGAAGAGCTGAGAAAATACATAAACCTTGAGTGGGCCGGATTGCATATAAAGTATTTAAAGTATTTAAAGGCCGAATGGAAAGGCTTTGAGGACCGAAGTTCGCCAACTCCCCCGTGGAGCTGACTTTCTCAGTTGGCTTACCTTCAGACTCTCCTCCAAAGTCGCAATGCCCGCAGCCACTGCCTTGAACAACTCATTTGTCAGCTTCTCTGCCAGCGTCTTTGTGCCAACAATATCCTTTGGCAGCTGGCTGAAGTGCGGATCGTTTTTGAAATAATCCTCCTCGATTTTGGCCACCTCGCTCAGACTAATGTTGTTCCTGAGCTCCTTGGGGCTGCGGCATTTCACCATGACAAAGCCTTTGTGCAGTCGCACTCTGCCTTGGTTGTTGACGATGGCTTTGATGTCCTCCTCGCTGCCAGGGTTGGTCAGGTCCGGGCAAGTCAGGACTCCGATCGTCCTGGTGCCCCCTGGGTCCACCTGTTTGGCTAGAGCAATGGCCTCCACTGTCTCGATGTCCACGCTGCAGGGTACAACAACCAGGATGATCACCTGGTCCTGGCTGATGTAAGACAGAATCAGCTGCTTGGTAACCTCGTTGATCTTCGGATTCTTCTCAGAGTACCTGGCAATGCCGGGCAGGTCAACCAGAGTGAGGTCAGACACATCCGCGCTCTCAATGGTCAGGTCGATCTGCTCCGTAGATACGCCGTTCGAGTCGCCAGTGATTTCGTTTTGTACTTTGCGCACCATTTCGTCTACTTCACATTTTTTCGATATTTCACGCTCGACGTGCTCGCCCTTGCGATTTTGGTAGCTGTTGTCGGGGGTTGGAAGGGTG
>NIVC01001050.1:0-40000 GCA_002269645.1 Macrostomum lignano | reverse complement strand
CTATCATAAAGATCATACAAACATAAAAACTTTTAGATTATTAAGATTTATTGTGAAATGGAATTCCTGCATTAAATACTAATAAAAACTGATCGTGCTGCAATACAATTAAACAATTGAAGCTGCTTAAAAACTCCGCCCAAGCTTACAAGACTTGGTTAAAAAAATGGTTATAAATGGATACAGGCAGATGAGTACTGTAAGTAGTTGATAAACATTTTCGGGTATTTTTGAGACATTTCTAATAAAGTTTTCCGTTCCACCAGAGTTGAAGAGTTCCGAGATACGCTTGTAGTTGGGGTCGTCAGGGTTATTTCTAAAGTATCAAATTGTTCAGTCGGGGTCTGTGCGGTGGCATACATGGAGCTACCATTCAAAAGTACTTTTGTTAGTCTCCGTTCAAAGGTATATTATTTGTGGTCACTTCGAAGATAGTTAAAGTAAATTTAGGTAAATTCGTGTTCGCATGAACAGTCTTTCATTTTTCATCTCAAATAGAGGCGCTTGTCTCAGTCCTCTAGCAGCATGCGGTTCTGCTTGGCGCTCTGCAGCTCCTTCCGCGACTCGCGCATCTGACAAGCAGCCTGAGTCAGGTAGCGCCTCCTCCGCTGCCTGCCCTCCTTCTCTCGCAGCAGATCCAGGATGTCCACCTGGTGGCTGCCGCCGGCAAACAGTCGAGTTATCTCGGCAACCAGCTTTGTGGCCACGCCGTCGAGCATGTGGCACAGCACCGACATTGGCACCGTGTCCGAGATGCGCTGAGAGGCCAGCAGCAGGTAGGCTTTGGTTCCCAGGCGAATTCGCTCCTCATGTGACGGCTCGCTTGAGGCTCGGCTCACTTGAGGCTCGGCTCTCTTGAAGCCCCCTTGAGACGCCCTTGTGGTTGGGCTTGCTTGAGGCTCGCGAGAGATTCGGATCGGCTGTGATGCTGCCGGGGCTCCGAAACCCGAAAAAAGGGTTGGGCTGAAAAACGGAACCTCCTCTTTTACATAGGATATATAATAACTATTCCATTTGTAGTGTTTTTAGGTCCAAATGTGAGAGGCATAGCCAGGAGTTTCGTAGTAGCTAGGGACGCTTCTTTGGGTGCCAGGAACAAGGGGCGTCAGCTCCTAAAATCCTTCGGTAAACGCCCAATTAAATCAGTTACTTACGGAGGAACAGGTTGCTTAGCCAGAAACTCCTTTTGTTGCTCTGTAACGTAACGCAGTTTTTCCGAAAACTGGCTGTCCTGAGTGAACAAGCGACGCTCGTGTGCAATCAGCTTAGCCATATCTGTCCGACACTCCGCCTCTTGGGCTTCGATCGCCTTGACAACAGTTTCTTTCACAAGTAGCAGCAGCCTTGGAAACGCTTTGAAACAATTTTCGGTCAGGTTTTCAAGCGATTTAGTAACTTGAAACTGCACCTCACCGAGTAGCCACTTCGCCAGGTTTTCTACTTCTGGCAAATATTCTTCGAATACAATCTTCTGAACAACAGGGAACACAAATGTGAAAGTTGGAAGCTCGCGTCCTCTTCTAAGTTGCACCTCGTCGGACACATAATTGGGTAGGCTTTTCGAGTAGTCAATGATCCAGTCTGAAATAGAAAGTTTGTCATGGACGTCAAGCAACGTCGAGTTCGCGTGGCCAGTTTAGCATAAAGAATGAAATTTTATAATGTGCATGGACTTTGTGCTAAAAAAGTCGCCGATTATGATACATGGTTGTTACAAGTATTTACAACTAAAATCTATACTGCATTTCGCATAGAAGCGCCCCGTGCGCCAGGAAACTCGTAATGAATAAACAACTCACCAGGCTGGCTATTACTCACAAGGTAGCCAAAGCTCGAACAATTAGTCAGACAGCTGCTGTACAGACTGCTGGAGCTGCCCGTGGCGAATGCGTCCCGCTCGTCTTCTGGACTGGCCGTGGCGGCGTGTACTTTTGAGGCAAACTGCTGCAGCTTGCGCATCAGGTAGGCTCTCTTGTCGCTGTCTGTCTCGCACAGACTGTCCTCCAGGTCTTTCAGCTCCTCTTCGTAGTCCTTCAGCTTGCTCTGTGAGAAATAATTTTTTTAATTTAGTTCAGTTTGCGAGCTGTCAAATCAAAACGATTACGTGTACATTCGGTTGACCCTAAGCACGCATGCGCAAAAGAAAACAAGCGCCAAATAGAAATCTGACCTGAAAGCATTCAGCCACATCAAGTCTTATATCAGAAGAGACAGGATTAGTCGATTATAGGTGATAGGAGAGAGAGATTAAAAAAGAAAAGAGAGGGAAGAGAGAGGAAAGAGAAAATATGGGAGAGTGAAGAGAAGAAGGGAGAGTGGAGAAGAGCTGAGAAAATACAAAAACCTTGAGTGGGCCGGATTGCATATAAAGTATTTAAAGTATTTAAAGGCCGAATGGAAAGGCTTTGAGGACCGAAGTTCGCCAACTCCCCCGTGGAGCTGACTTTCTCAGTTGGCTTACCTTCAGACTCTCCTCCAGAGTCTCAATGCCCGCAGCCACTGCCTTGAACAACTCATTTGTCAGCTTCTCTGCCAGCGTCTTTGTGCCAACAATATCCTTTGGCAGCTGGCTGAAGTGCGGATCGTTTTTGAAATAATCCTCCTCGATTTTGGCCACCTCGCTCAGACTGATGTTGTTCCTGAGCTCCTTGGGGCTGCGGCATTTCACCATGACAAAGCCTTTGTGCAGTCGCACTCTGCCTTGGTTGTTGACGATGGCTTTGATGTCCTCCTCGCTGCCAGGGTTGGTCAGGTCCGGGCAAGTCAGGACTCCGATCGTCCTGGTGCCCCCTGGGTCCACCTGTTTGGCTAGAGCAATGGCCTCCACTGTCTCGATGTCCACGCTGCAGGGTACAACAACCAGGATGATCACCTGGTCCTGGCTGATGTAAGACAGAATCAGCTGCTTGGTAACCTCGTTGATCTTCGGATTCTTCTCAGAGTACCTGGCAATGCCGGGCAGGTCAACCAGGGTGAGGTCGGACACATCCGCGCTCTCAATGGTCAGGTCGATCTGCTCCGTAGACACGCCGTTCGAGTCGCCAGTGATTTCGTTTTGTACTTTGCGCACCATTTCGTCTACTTCACATTTTTTCGATATTTTACGCTCGACGTGCTCGCCCTTGCGATTTTGGTAGCTGTTGTCGGGGAAGGGTGTCTTGTCAGAAAAGGCTCTTAGGAGAGCAGGAAACGACACTTGTGAAATTACAGCTGGTTAACTTTGAAGACATTGGAATGACTTTTGAAATACTTTAACCCACGTATCTTTGTAATTTTGCAGCCTGGAGTACTGGAAGAACGTTTTCTCGACGAAGGCAAATGATGTGCTGCCCAGCAGCAGTTTACAAAGGGGATGTGAACTTAAGAGTCAAAATGGAGTTCGAAACATTCGGTCCTGATTTTTCTACGCCAATCCCTTCATTTGGAGCCAAAAAGCTGCCGTCATGCGAAAACCCGAACACTTTAGCATTTGGGGATCTCTATGGGGAGAAATGGTTGTGGGGAAGCTTTGCACCTTTGACACGATATAAATGTGCGAAAATGATGTTTACCACCCTCCGTCTCAAAACTTCGGGTTAACCTCCACTTCGTCGAGGTAGAAATCGTCGGTCTAATATGTGTGATACAAACCCCCCTTGACGCTATTTAAGTCTCCAGCAAAACGGGGGAACACAATGAGAGCTGAGGTGGGGAAGATAACACAGGCATTATTAAGAAACAACATGTTGGGGGCATGACATAACATTACTATCGCTCCTATTCTTCGTACAAACATGAAAAGTGCCAAAAAGGGAGCGTATATCATGGTCATCTCGTTTTTTAAGCGTTTGAAGCTCCAAATGAAGGCATTGGCGTAGAGAAACCGGGACCCAATGCTTCATGCTCCATTCTGGAACCTGAACTTCACATGAATTCTTCCCCATTAATCCCATTTCTCCTCATAGGGATCCTCAAATGCTAAACTGGCCGGGTTTTCGGCATAACGGCAGCTTTTTGGCTCCAAATGAAGGGATTGGCGTAGAGAAACCGGGACAGAATGTTTCGGGCTCCATTTTTGAATCCCAAGTTCACATCCCCTTTACTTTTCAACTTTGATTTTTCATTTCAATCTAAAGTGCCTGCTAGTTTTCAGCAGAAAGGAAGCTAGTTCATTTCGGGCCTGTGCGGCCACATTCATTTGGGACAAATATTGGCCAGTTGGTTGTCCGTGCGGGGCCCCTGTGCACCTTGTGTGAGTGTGTGGGAGTTGCGTGCCTGTGTACATTACTGGCGCTCTTGTATGTACTCAGGGGTCAGTAGAAAGGGCAGAATAGCCTCATTGCTGGTATTTCATATCATGCAGTGTAATTGAGAAAATGTTTTTTAGCAAGACAAATACCCGCGCTGTCAAATCTGTCAAAATTTGCTAATATTTGCAAGATATTTTTTATGTGCATTTAGTGTAAATTCAGAAAGGAGTTCTAAGAAGGTGAATTGATAGAACTATAAAAATGCTCACCTAATCCTGCCAGTCCAGTCTCCAGTCGGCTTTGAGCGCATGCTCAGCTGCAGCGGGCAGCGAGTCACAATGCCGGTACCGCGCGGCAAGTCCACGCCCGAGATGGCCTCCAGCACGCTGGATTTGCCTACCGATTGGTCGCCCACAACGGCTACTGTGGGCAGGCGGAGCTCATTTTGTAGGCCGTGCGATCGGAGTCGATCGATGCTGTTCAGCACTGGCCGGATTCGCTCGCGATACTGCTGACTGAGCGCTGGAGTGAACGTCTTGGAGGCGTCTGCAGCAGCGCTTAGCGACACAGTCTCAGTGGCATCAGGGCTCTTGACCTGTTTCGCCGGGGTCGGGCCATCAGAGGACTCGTGCTGCTGTGGGAGTAGAAGTATGTTCGTACTTTCGGTAATAGTAATGGTAGTAGTATTAATAATAGTAATAATAGCAGCAGTAGTAGTAGTAGAAGTAGTAGTAGTAGTAGTAGTAGTAGTAGTAGTAGTAGTAGTAGTAGTAGTAGTAGTAGTAGTAGTAGTAGTAGTAGTAGTAGTAGTAGTAGTAGTAGTAGTAGTATGAGTAGTAGTAGTAATAGTAGTAGTTGTTGTAGTAGTAGTATGAGTAGTAGTAGTAATAGTAGTAGTTGTTGTAGTTGTAGTAGTAGTAGTAGTAGTAGTAGTTGTAGTTGTAGTAGTAGTAGTAGTAGTAGTAGTAGTAGTAGTAGTTGTAGTTGTAGTAGTAGTAGTAGTAGTAGTAGTATTAGTAGTAGTAGTAATAGTAGTAGTTGTTGTAGTTGTAGTAGTAGTAGTAGTAGTAGTAGTTGTAGTTGTAGTAGTAGTAGTAGTAGTAGTAGTAGTAGTAGTAGTAGTTGTAGTTGTAGTAGTAGTAGTAGTAGTAGTAGTATTAGTAGTAGTAGCAGTGGAAAAGTAGTAGTCTTTTACTGAAATGTAGCGCGGGAAATTTTATGGCTAAGCACTACAAAAATGATTTACCCGCTTGTTTGACGACAAATTTGGCGAACTCCGCGATGACATTTCAGGTTTGTATAGTACGTCTGCTATACAGAATCCAAAAAATGAGTTGCGTTTTCGGAACTCAAAGTCAGAGAAAACAAATTGCCGGCAGGGCAAAATATTTTGAATAAGAACAACGGGCAGTACAGTGCATATTCACACTCCCATTTAAGCACTGATACACCACTGTCCGTTGGAATTTCTACAGGGAACGATAATGATAAACTGTACACCCTTTTCATCCATGTACATACGCTCGTATAATGAACTGCGCCAAAAATTTCCAAAAGATTCCTGCAGATGTGCGTGTGAACTATTTCCTGGAAACCTGTTTTTTCTGTGCTTTTTTTCTCGCAGTAAGAGCTAGTTTCATGTGCACCCTTCGTACTACTGACATGTTACGAAGGGTGGCATCAGTATGCCTAAGTGTATCTGTCTGTCTGTCTGTCTGTCTGTCTGTCTGTCTGTCTGTCTGTCTGTCTGTCTGTCTGTCTGTCTGTCTGTCTGTCTGTCTGTCTGTCTGTCTGTCTGTCTGTCTGTCTGTCTGTCTGTCTGTCTGTCTGTCTGTCTGACACGTAAATAGCACATGCAGCGCATGGCAAAGCTTCAGCAGCTCCCATCCATTTCAGCCAGAGATCAAAGGCGAGGCTGCAATTTGACCTGGACGGTTGACAAGCGGAGACGGCCGGCCGGCGAATTCTTAATGAGCCCAGCGCGGAGGCCGCTCCTGAGGAGGAGCCGCAGTGCAGGCCCGGGACCGACGCCCAGCCCCGACCTGGCGTGGCAACTGAGGGTGGATGCGTTGGCCGGCCCGCACAGAAGGACAGTAAACGAACGCAGAACTGAGCTCTCCCCTGACGCTCTAACGCAACCAGAGCAACTCCGCAGTCTAACCGTCCAGCCCCCGCCCCCGTAGTAACGGGCCATGTCTAGTGCTGTTTTAATTGCATGCGCTGTTTGTGTAAACCCTGCCGTCGTTAGGAAAGCGGCTCCCCATCTCATCGACGGCAAGGGATGAAATTGTAGAAAACTCATAAATCCTAAAGAAGCCCTAAGAGGCACGCTAATCCTTTCGGTTTTGAAGTTTAAAATGTGTAGACAAAGAGAAGCATCTCCGGTAGTTGTCTTTTGTTCCACCGCTGTCTGATGGCAGAAGATAACCGGTGTTTAAAACATCGAAAACATCGCGTTTTGCATGCATTGTTGCTGTGTATTTTGTTATTGGCAGAAAGACGAACTTTGCATTGGACATTTCTGTGAATATAACAGCAATTCATATCTGGTCGCTATTTTTGTTCTGCGTATTTGCTTTAGGTTGGCATTTGAAGCTTGAAATGAAAGCTAAACACATGTGTCGGAAGAAATAACAATGATATCCAAACACAAATAGCTTTCCCTAATTTAATAGAATTTTAGGACACTGCAGTTGCAATAGGAAAATTTGCTCAACTCTCGAAATTTTAACAAAGTGTATTTAATAACAAGTTAAATTTGTTTGCTTTAGAGATTATTCCTTTTCATGACTTCTTGAGGCAAGTATTGCAATAGTTTAAGAAGAAAAGAGAACAAAACATGCTCAAGTGCGAATTTTAATAAATAGATTACGATTAGAGACGTGTTTAACCATGCTTTTAGATCATTAAAACTATCATAAAACTATCATAAAGATCATACAAACATAAAAACTTTTCGATTATTAAGATTTATTGTGAAATGGAATTCCTGCATTAAATACTAATAAAAACTGATCGTGCTGCAATACAATTAAACAATTGAAGCTGCTTAAAAACTCCGCCCAAGCTTACAAGACTTGGTTAAAAAAATGGTTATAAATGGATACAGGCAGATGAGTACTGTAAGTAGTTGATAAACATTTTCGGGTATTTTTTGAGACATTTCTAATAAAGTTTTCCGTTCCACCAGAGTTGAAGAGTTCCGAGATACGCTTGAGTTGGGGTCGTCAGGGTTATTTCTAAAGTATCAAATTGTTCAGTCGGGGTCGAGGTGGCATGTAGCTACCATTCAAAAGTACTTTGGTTAGTCTCCGTTCAACGGTATATCAGTTGTGTGGTCACTTCGAAGATAGTTAAAGTAAATTTAGGTAAATTCGTGTTCGCATGAACAGTCTTCCATTTTTCATCTCAAATATGTCTCAGTCCTCCAGCAGCATGCGGTTCTGCTTGGCGCTCTGCAGCTCCTTCCGGGACTCGCGCATCTGACAAGCAGCCTGAATCAGGTAGCGCCTCCTCCGCTGCCTGCCCTCCTTCTCTCGCAGCAGATCCAGGATCTCCACCTGGTGGCTGCCGCCGGCAAACAGTCGGGTTATCTCGGCAACCAGCTTTGTGGCCACGCCGTCGAGCATGTGGCACAGCACGGACATTGGCACCGTGTCCGAGATGCGCTGACAGGCCAGCAGCAGGTAGGCTTTGGTTCCCAGGCGAATTTGCTCCTCATGTGACGGCTCGCTTGAGGCTCGGCTCACTTGAGGCTCGGCTCTCTTGAAGCCCCCTTGAGACGCCCTTGTGGTTGGGCTTGCTTGAGGCTCGCGAGAGATTCGGATCGGCTGTGATGCTGCCGCGACTCCGAAACCCGAAAAAAGGGTTGGGCTGAAAAACGGAACCTCCTCTTTTAAATTGGATATATAATAACTATTCCATTTGTAGTGTTTTTAGATCCAAATGTGAGAGGCATAGCCAGGAGTTTCGTAGTAGCTAGGGACGCTTCTTTGGGTGCCAGGAACAAGGGGCGTCAGCTCCTAAAATCCTTCGGTAAACGCCCAATTAAATCAGTTACTTACGGAGGAACAGGTTGCTTAGCCAGAAACTCCTTTTGTTGCTCTGTAACGTAACGCAGTTTTTCCAAAAACTGACTGTCCTGAGTGAACAAGCGACGCTCGTGTGCGATCAGCTTAGCCAGGTCTGCACGACACTCAGCCTCTTGGGCTTCGATCGCCTTGACAACAGTTTCTTTCACAAGTAGCAGCAGCCTTGGAAACGCTTTGAAACAATTTTCGGTCAGGTTTTCAAGCGATTTAGTAACTTGAAACTGCACCTCACCGAGTAGCCACTTCGCCAGGTTTTCTACTTCTGGCAAATATTCTTCGAATACAATCTTCTGAACAACAGGGAACACAAATGTGAAAGTTGGAAGCTCGCGTCCTCTTCTAAGTTGCACCTCGTCGGACACATAATTGGGTAGGCTTTTCGAGTAGTCAATGATCCAGTCTGAAATAGAAAGTTTGTCATGGACGTCAAGCAACGTCGAGTTCGCGTGGCCAGTTTAGCATAAAGAATGAAATTTTATAATGTGTATGGACTTTGTGCTAAAAAAGTCGCCGATTATGATACATGGTTGTTACAAGTATTTACAACTAAAATCTATATTTCGCATAGAAGCGCCCCGTGCGCCAGGAAACTCGTAATGAATAAACAACTCACCAGGCTGGCTATTACTCACAAGGTAGCCAAAGCTCGAACAATTAGTCAGACAGCTGCTGTACAGACTGCTGGAGCTGCCCGTGGCGAATGCGTCCCGCTCGTCTTCTGGACTGGCCGTGGCGGCGTGTACTTTTGAGGCAAACTGCTGCAGCTTGCGCATCAGGTAGGCTCTCTTGTCGCTGTCTGTCTCGCACAGACTGTCCTCCAGGTCTTTCAGCTCCTCTTCGTAGTCCTTCAGCTTGCTCTGTGAGAAATAAATTTTTTAATTTAGTTCAGTTTGCGAGCTGTCAAATCAAAACGATGACGTATACATTCGATTGACCCTAAGCACGCATGGGCACATAAAAACAAGCGCCAAATAGAAATCTGACCTGAAAGCATTCAGCCACATCAAGTCTTATATATTACGTAATGAAAAAGTAAACTGCTATTCTGTTTGAATGCATATCCGCTGACTAAGGGCAGCAAACTTCTTTAACCAGAGTATGAGCTGCATAAAATGCAGTCATATTTGCAAAGGACGGCTGCACCTAAACTACTGCGCAATTTTCATTTTTTCTATGTAACATAAGCGTATGCTTATGTTTTAAATAAAAAGGAGAGACAGTGGAGGCGCTCGCTTCACTTTCCTCTCGCCCGCATCTGCGGGCCTAAAGGCATGGCCATTGCCTCGGCTGGGCTGTAGGCCGCAGCAGCCTGGGCCCAGAAAAACCGTGCTTCGAGTTCAATTCTTTGTTATCCGACGTGAGCAGAAGGTGCAGGCAGGATGGACACAAAATCCTACCTGTTACACAGAGGACAAGAGGAGAGAGGAAAAAAGAGAAGACCTGATAAGAGAGATACGATCAGAAGACAGGATTAGTCGATTAGAGGTGACAGGAGGGAGAGAGTAAAAAAGAAAAGAGAGGAAAGAGAGAGGAAAGAGAAAATAGGGGAGAGAGGAGAGAAGAGGGGAGAGTGGAGAGAAGAGGGGAGAGTGAAGAGAAGAGGGGAGAGAGGAGAAAAGAGCTGAGAAAATACATAAACTTTGAGTGGGCGGGATCGCATATAAAGTATTTAAAGTATTTAAAGGCCGGATGGAAAGGCTTTGAGGACCGAAGTTCGCCAACTCCCCCGTGGAGCTGACTTTCTCAGTCGGCTTACCTTCAGACTCTCCTCCAGAGTCTCAATGCCCGCAGCCACTGCCTTGAACAACTCATTTGTCAGCTTCTCTGCCAGCGTCTTTGTGCCAACAATATCCTTTGGCAGCTGGCTGAAGTGCGGATCGTTTCTGAAATAATCCTCCTCGATTTTGGCCACCTCGCTCAGACTAATGTTGTTCCTGAGCTCCTTGGGGCTGCGGCATTTCACCATGACAAAGCCTTTGTGCAGTCGCACTCTGCCTTGGTTGTTGACGATGGCTTTGATGTCCTCCTCGCTGCCAGGGTTGGTCAGGTCCGGGCAAGTCAGGACTCCGATCGTCCTGGTGCCCCCTGGGTCCACCTGTTTGGCTAGAGCAATGGCCTCCACTGTCTCGATGTCCACGCTGCAGGGTACAACAACCAGGATGATCACCTGGTCCTGGCTGATGTAAGACAGAATCAGCTGCTTGGTGACCTCGTTGATCTTCGGATTCTTCTCAGAGTACCTGGCAATGCCGGGCAGGTCAACCAGGGTGAGGTCGGACACATCCGCGCTCTCAATGGTCAGGTCGATCTGCTCCGTAGATACGCCGTTCGAGTCGCCAGTGATTTCGTTTTGTACTTTGCGCACCATTTCGTCGACTTCACATTTTTTCGATATTTCACGCTCGACGTGCTCGCCCTTGCGATTTTGGTAGCTGTTGTCGGGGGTTGGAAGGGTGTCTTGTCAGAAAAGGCTCTTAGGAGAGCAGGAAACGACACTTGTGAAATTACAGCTGGTTAACTTTGAAGACATTGGAATGACTTTTGAAATACTTTAACCCACGTATCTTTGTAATTTTGCAGCCTGGAGTACTGGAAGAACGTTTTCTCGACGAAGGCAAATGATGTGCTGCCCAGCAGCAGTTTACAAAGGGGATGTGAACTTAAGAGTCAAAATGGAGTTCGAAACATTCGGTCCTGATTTTTCTACGCCAATCCCTTCATTTGGAGCCAAAAAGCTGCCGTCATGCGAAAACCCGAACACTTTAGCATTTGGGGATCTCTATGGGGAGAAATGGTTGTGGGGAAGCTTTGCACCTTTGACACGATATAAATGTGCGAAAATGATGTTTACCACCCTCCGTCTCAAAACTTCGGGTTAACCTCCACTTCGTCGAGGTAGAAATCGTCGGTCTAATATGTGTGATACAAACCCCCCTTGACGAGAGCTGGGGTGGGGAAGATAACATAAACATTATTAAGAAACAACATAATGGGGGCATGACATAACATTACTATCGCTCCTATTCTTCGTACAAACATGAAAAGTGCCAAAAGGGGAGCGTATATCATGGTCATCTCGTTTTTTAAGCGTTTGAAGCTCCAAATGAAGGCATTGGCGTAGAGAAACCGGGACCCAATGCTTCATGCTCCATTCTGGAACCTGAAGTTTACATGAATTCTTCCCCATTAATCCCATTTCTCCTCATAGGGATCCTCAAATGCTAAAGTGGCCGGGTTTTCGGCATAACGGCAGCTGTTTGGCTCCAAATGAAGGGATTGGCGTAGAGAAACCGGGACAGAATGTTTCGGGCTCCATTTTGACTCTTAAGTTCACATCCCCTTTACTTTTCAACTTTGATTTTTCATTTCAATCTAAAGTGCCTGCTAGTTTTCAGCAGAAAGGAAGCTAGTTCATTTCGGGCCTGTGCGGCCACATTCATTTGGGACAAATATTGGCCAGTTGGTTGTCCGTGCGGGGCCCCTGTGCACCTTGTGTGAGTGTGTGGGAGTCGCGTGCCTGTGTACATTACTGGCGCTCTTGTATGTACTCAGGGGTCAGTAGAAAGGGCAGAATAGCCTCATTGCTGGTATTTCATATCATGCAGTGTAATTGAGAAAATGTTTTTTAGCAAGACAAATACCCGCGCTGTCAAATCTGTCAAAATTTGCTAATATTTGCAAGATATTTTTATGTGTATTTAATGTAAATTCAGAAAGGAGTTCGAAGGACGTGAATTAATAGAATAAAAATGCTCACCTAATCCTACCAGTCCAGTCTCCAGTCGGCTTTGAGCGCATGCTCAGCTGCAGCGGGCAGCGAGTCACAATGCCGGTACCGCGCGGCAAGTCCACGCCCGAGATGGCCTCCAGCACGCTGGATTTGCCTACCGATTGGTCGCCCACAACGGCTACTGTGGGCAGGCGGAGCTCATTTTGTAGGCCGTGCGACCGGAGACGATCGATGCTGTTCAGCACTGGCCGGATTCGCTCGCGATACTGCTGACTGAGCGCTGGAGTGAACGTCTTGGAGGCGTCTGCAGCAGCGCTTAGCAACACAGTCTCAGTGGCATCGGGGCTCTTGACCTGTTTCGCCGGGGTCGGGCCATCAGAGGACTTGTGCTGCTGTGGGAGTAGAAGTATGTTCGTACTTTCGGTAATAGTAATGGTAGTAGTATTAATAATAGTAATAATAGCAGCAGTAGTAGTAGTAGAAGTAGTAGTAATACCCTCTTTTTTGACGACGAACTTGACTTTGACGAACTTGACGAATGGTGTGACGAACTCTGCGATGACATTTGAGGTTGATACGAGCTATGATGTCAACTGTACAGAATCGCAAAACTTAATAGAGTTTTTGAAATTCAAAGTTAAATTCGACGAAATTATGAGTGGGTAAAATGTATAAACCCTAAAAATGCAGTGAGAATAAGAACAGTGGGCAGGAAAGCGTACATATATACACTCGCATCTGTGCACTGAAACATCATTGCACGTTTTTTTTAGAGTGTACGTTTTTGATCAGCGTATTTTTTATCAGTATAGCTACACTATACACTCCGCTCATAAGTGTACATGCGCGAAAGAGCGTAGATCTAAAATGTGCATACCAAGAAAAGCTCTCAAATTTCCTAGAAATAAATTTCTGCAGACTTTCGCGAACTGTTTCTACTGACATGTTGCTTGCGTGATGTTTGAATGCAAGTTTTTTTAATTTTGATAAGAAGTGAATTCGCGAACAGTGTATCAACTATACGATAGTCAAACGTCTGATGCAGTTGAAAGCTTAGCAAGTACACTTTGATATCTAACTTACATGGTAGGCAAATATTTCCAAGAAATTCCAACAGAAGTACTCTTATTCTGATTCCTAGAAATCTCTGCAATATTAATGTGATATAAGCGTCCTTTTCTTGGAAATTGTGTCCTAGTCTAGGTTCTGCTCGTTCCGTGGTTTTTTGTATGCTATGAGGAACTAACATGGAGGTATTCATTTTTCACGAGTGGTGAAGCCACGAGTGACTTAAATTAATCATCGTCCATGTCAAAACCATATGCACAACGCAGCACAAGCACACTGTCTCACGAATGTTTCTTCAACACATTTTAATACTTTACGTATTATTTCTAGATACAATGCGTAACTGTTACGATCTAAAAAATGGAACGTTTGACTTTTCAAATTTCAGCACTTCTCTCGAGTCAGAGTTGGTCAGCAAACTTCGGCCCGCGGGCCACATGTGACCCACCAAGCCTCTCTATCGGGCCCTGAAGTACTAAGGCTTGCTTAATTGGCTTATGTCTCAACTCAGCTCTCTTCTCTTTCCAATCTTCTCTCTTCTCTAGCTCTTCCCTCCTATCCTTTTATCTTTTCTCTCGCCTCTTATCTCTCCTCCAATCCTTCTCCTTAAGTCTCGTATCTGGCTCGCAGGCATGAGCTGGATTTTTTATCTGGGCCTTAAGGTAAAAAGTTTGCCTAGAGCCGTGATGTCGACCAGCACCTCCTGAATAGGCCTTTTCATTAGTAGATTTGAATGTCAGAAAACGGTTTGGCTCGTCAAGTATTTATTCATAAACTTTTTAACTGCCCCAGGTGTTTTTATTTGATGCGCAATTCAACGAAAAAACGTACAATTGCAATCCACTTTAGACTGGATGCAGGCTCGCAATTGAAAGCGTCGTATTGGCAGCTCAAACACAACTAATGTTACGCCAAGAGCTGTTCAGAATGGCAATGCAAGGCGAAAATAATTTTAAAATACTGGTTAGATAGGCAGAATCTAGGATAGAATTTTCAATTCATTTCAAAGACAAAGAAGACGGTAGAAGATTAAGCTACCCCTGCAATGTTTTCGAGCTTACAAATCACATTGCTAATTCAGTTTATACTCTGTGATCAGTTTTTGACAACTGGCTTCAACGAGCAAGAGTTTCACTCGATTCACGGCAGTTTGTGCGTAAAAAGCATCTATACGGACATTCACTCAAATATAACAAACAAAATTAAATGTGCGGCTCTGTGCACCAGAAACCGGCGCTGCCAGGCGTTCAGCCTGGCTGACGGTCCGTGCCAGCTGTTCGTGTTCGACAAGTGCAGCAAGTCGGTGAGGGACTGCGGCTGCTCCAGGAGAGGCCGGGTGTTTGTGAAGCAGCAGCCGGGACTCGAGGCGGGCGCGCTGTGTCCGTCTGGCTACGGAGACGACCTGTGCGGAGCAAAGTACAGGCTGCACTTCGGTTCAAGGAACTGGTCGATGAGTAGACAGAAATGTGAGTCGGAGAGCGGTCTGGTGATTATGGCGGATGTTACTGACACCACAGAGATGAGCAGAGTGAACATCATGTACAAGACATATTGCCCTGGAGGTCAGTTCTGGCTTGGTGGGTACCAAAAACCTGGCAGTCTGGAGCCTGGAGAAGGTTGGTACTGGGTCGCCTGCAACATTGCCTTGGACAAAAGTCTGTGGAGCTCTCGCCAGCCAGACAACTATGGAGGTGAAAATGCTGTCGCAATATTTGGAACCGCTTTTCCTGGTCTAGTGGACTTCAATGAAGCTGCAAGTGATTTTGCCTTTAAAGGATTTGGAGTGCTGTGCGAATGTATTTCTCCCTTTAACTAAATTTTGATTAACTGAATTATGAAAGTAATTATGAATTTTTTCACGGTTTGCCTTTTTAAAGTTTTGGTTTGATGCTCACATGCCATTCTCTCACGTTGTTCTTGCATGAATATACATAATAAACTAATCAAATACATGTATATACACCCATTCACCCGCAAAGTCCTTATCAAATCCAATTTAGTTCTAAACTTCTGTCAGCTCAGCTTAGAGGTTGTAACGTTGACCTTACATCATATGTCATCACGAATCATATGTACATCACGGACTCGCTTATTGAAGACGCGACACGCACACACGCTTCGTATATTTTCGCCCTCACATAGGCATAGAATATTCTTAGTTCTCAAGTAGTCTGTGATGCACATCAAGTAAAGACGCTGGTACACACGTAAATCTTAGAAATGCACCGCAATGTGTAACGCTCGACCAGGATGTTTATCTCTTTCTAGGTGCCATTTTGACGGAGGACGTTGGTTACCACGGTCTTCCACGAAGCACGGTCCATTGAGACGTGGAGTATTTCCAGGGTGTTCAAGTCTATTCATTGTGATTAATGAGACAAGGTTTTTCAAGACAAGACAAATTTTTTTCAATGTCTCTCCCGGTCACTTTTTCCTTCAATCTTCCCAGTCACTGACAGCTGCTCGATGTTTCCCTTCCTCATAATATGCCTCATAATATGCCCAAAGAACTACACCTGGCGTCTCCGAATGTTTGCCGTCAACTTCCTTCTGCAGCCAGCTCTTTGCAGAACATCCTTATTCGCCGAGTTATCAAGCTCACTCTCAGGAAGCGCCTCAATAACTAAAACTCCAGGATGTTTATAGTATGTCGAAATTTATTGAACTAAATGAACATTATGGTGTCTTTTTGACAGCCTTATATGTACTCAATTTTAAAAGTACATGCACCAGCGTGATTGAGCATCGTAGAGTTATTAGAAATTACAACATACTCAACACCAATTTACAGTATTTTACGATGCTCACACTGCAACTATACTACTGTTACTAACATTTACTAAACCATTCTGGTTTCAAAGTGAGTGATTCGTCAATATTCTAAGAACCAATCGTCAATTGCTCGTATTGATACTTTATAATTTACAAATTTCAGTGTCACAGTTTAGATGAATTGTCCAATTTTCGCTTAAAATGGCCCAGCTTCAGAAGCATAACCAGCTTCTCATTTCGGTACCATCAGCTGCTGTCAGTGAAGACTCAACGGCCGAGGGTTGCTTTTCGGTAAGCCCATCGTGTAAGATATTATAAAGGGAGCGGAGTATCAACCTACAAGGCGCAGGGTGTCCACATGTTTGAGTCTATTTGAGTCTGAATAAGCCAACAAATCCGGTCACCAATGTAAAAATTTCGTGTTATACATTGTGTTTTTCAAATTTCGTGTGATTTCAGATATGCTGGCCTTAGTTGATGGCCGTGCAAACGAGCCTTTAAGTAAAGAGTTTTTTTCTAATTTCAAACTTGCTTTCTAGTCCTGAAATGCAAGCCAAGGACTGCTTAACAACTCAGGAAAGGACATTACACTCGTGAATGGTAGAAATTCCAGTAGAAATAGTTGTAGTCCTTTATGCAAACAATCGCCAAATTCTTCAAAGTGAGGTAATTTTTACAGAGTTAAAGTGAAATGCGAAAGCAGAAGTAGAAGAAGAATGGCCGACCAGCCAACCGCCACTCATTTCAGAGCAGAAGCACGCAGTCGCTGGACAAAAGAAAGCGATTTCGAAGCAGAACAACCCCCAGTTACAGGTGCAGTATAGCTAAAGCTTTTAAGCTTCGTAAACTCTTTACATTTCAAATATCTGTATAAAGTACATATTCACAACATATCAAGACCCGTAGGTGCCGCGTTTCATTCTCATCATCGGTCGACAACATTTGCTAGAGGTGAGAATAAAGAAGCCCTAGTTCATGTTAGAATTCGCATATGTAATAATTTATTAATAATTTTAATTGATTACACCTGCCCCAATTGGCAGATGTACGAGTGTAGAATCCGAGAGCTCAGTGGCAGCTATTGCGCGGCGCATTTGAAAGCTGCGTACGGCTGTTCAGTCGATGGACTGGGGGGGGGGGGGGTCGCCACACACCCTCAATTACCCCAACTAATGCTGGCACCCATTTTACAGCTGGGTGAACTGAAACAATGCACAGTTTAAGTGTCTTGCTCAAGGACACAAATTGTTCCGAGTGGGTCAAGAATCGAACCCCCGACCTTTCAGTCCTGATCTGATTCCGACGCTCTAACCACTAGACTACAACCCCCTTTAATACAATAATCTAGTAAACTTAATCATGCCAGTCAATCACAACATGCTCTCCCTCTCAGTGAAAGCTTAAATTGAGCGACACCCACTTTGAGTCCATGTCACATTTCCGCCTGCACAACTGCAGCTCTTTTAAGACGAACATGCCCAGAACGGAAACTGTTCTACCCAAGCTCTCTCGCACAATCTTCTCTCACTCAAAAAGATCCAAGAGTAAAGTCAAAAAACTTTTCAAATAATTTTCCTATGATCTGATTCCTGAG
Source organism: Macrostomum lignano (assembly GCA_002269645.1). Taxonomy (NCBI): domain Eukaryota; kingdom Metazoa; phylum Platyhelminthes; family Macrostomidae; genus Macrostomum; species Macrostomum lignano. Next base: position 22,516 of record NIVC01001050.1, on the reverse strand, counting down.
CCTCTATACTCAGCACGTTTAAGAAGGCACAGCCATCGTAGAACAACGTTCAATGAACCATGCCAGAAACTCCAGCCGGTATTCATGCAATTCAGCAGCGAAGGCAGCAGTTTTATGGGCACATGAATCTCTGGCATCAATCCATGGCCCCTCTGGGGTCTATTGGGGGTCTGTCTTACTTGATTAGAATCTTGAAAAAAATAAAGATTCGCTCGATGGTTGTAGGCGTCCTGGCGCAACGCCTTTGGTGACATCGTCCCACAACCAGGTGATTCCGCCCATTCGGCTGGCTCCTGAGCACACAAGCACGCCAATACTGTACGCTGGCACGCACTTAGACACACGCTCACACAGGGTGTACAGCGATTCAGACTTATTAATCGTCAGGCATCGCACCACAAGCTCCTAGTAAACTTTCGTGCTCAAGCCCAAAACTAATGTGGAGAATCGAACCAGGGAGTCGTGGTGCGAGATTAAGACGCTTTTGCCGCTGAACTGCTCTACCCGTCATTTAAAAGCATACATGTACATGTAATGAAGCGTGCAAGTTTGTATTACCATATATACGCTCGTACTTGCACTGTCAGAATCTAGGTACGCGCTGAAGCTCCAGTAACCTTGTGCATTTACATACATGCGTAGCCAGTTCAGGACATATGCTTGCCAATGGTACAATAGATAAGCGGAAATTACATTTCAATTGGTTTCCATAACCGTAACGCACTACTTTTAAGTCAGTAGTGCTTATTTATTGTTCACCTCTCTGTGCTTACATCACACAGCTCAATTTAGACTGCACGCAGAGAGCGCCATATAAATTTTCATAGCAACGTGTTTTTAAAAAAGCGGCCGGTTTACTAAAAAGAGAAGAGATGAAGAGAGGGAGAGAGACTGGGGATAGAGCGCAAATGCCGACCAAATTCTGTGAGAGAGAAAGAGAATTTGAGAGCGCGATACTTGTCAGATCGTCATCAAGTTGAGTCCACTATAGACGTACTGTAGATCTTGAAGAACTCGCCCATAGTCACAGGGGACGCCTCATCAGCAGAAGTGAGTATAATTAAACCGCGAGCGGGCCAAAACGAAAGAGTTTTAGTAGAGACGGCAGACTGAAAAAGAACAATAAAGCTCTCCTGTGTACTCGGAGAGCAGGTAAAGGAAGGCAGAGAGACCTCGGAGTATCATTAAGCCAATACTAATATAGCGATAAGATGGCAAACATTTGAGCTCAACAAATATTACTTCGTTGTGTGAGCTTCAACGTTTGCTTCTACTTACATGCCCCATCAGAATACTTTTGAGTAGTTTTTTGTCAGTAATGTCGAACAGTCGACGAGACCAGATGGCTGGTAGCAGCTCGCGCAGGTCGGAGACAGCCGACCAGGAGGAGTTTCTTGACCTACTGGCGGCCCTGAGCACTAGCAGAGGCTCAGTTAGTAAGTTCTCAAGCTCATAGAATGTACTCTTTGTTGCAAACTGATCTTGCAGATTTCACTGAACGCGGCGGTGCGGACAAAGACGAATGGATCCCTGCCGCGTCTGCGACACGGGAAAATGCGACTACTTTAATACCGCAGACTCCAGGCATGTTTAGGTTGCATAGTTACTCTTTAATGAGTTCCTCAAATAAGACCTTATAGTGCTGAGAGTTTACTATTTCCTGCATCACCAATGTGGCTAGGCTCGATGCAGATACAGGCCGACGTTTCGGATGTCTAACGACGTCGCTGACAAATATGTACTTTTGCATTGCACCGACGTTCAGGCGACGTATGACGTCATTATCCGTCGATGTAATGTAAAAGTACATATTCGTCAGTGACGTCGGATTGATTTAGGGGAACAGTGGCTCCTCTTATTGTAGTGAACTGGGGCTGGTACCCTACCTAACTATTTTATGGCTACGCATTGATTAAAAAAATCTTTTTACTGTACATGCATGTACCTGCCGAACTGCATGTATACTCCCCCTCCGCAGGATCCCAAAGCGGTCGGCACACCTGGCAGCCTGGCCTGATACCGCCCTGTCTTGAGCCGCCTCATCGCATCCAGTCTCGCTTCTGCGTGCCTAAGAACACTCTGAATAAAGTCCCGGAACTGAACCATCCCGAACTCAGTCGAGGGCAGAGAAGCTACTTGCATTCGATTGCTCAGATCTACAGTCTCGATGACACCAAGCGGTCGCTTAGCAACAGTTACTATGGCTTGCTCATGAGCGAGTTGCTCAAAGGTATGGGATTTCAAACATAATTTGCATATTTTATTTTAAATATTTAAGTATGCACTCGCGTCGCGCAACAGGGAGCCCACGTATGGACGGGTTCGCATTTGGCCCCGCCTAAATGGGTCCTGTAGGGTGAGCAGCGCTGGACGTCCTTTACGAGCGGCTGAAACAGCTGTATAGGCTGGAAACAGTAGCACTTGGCTCGGATCACGTGGCGTTGTCGCTGGCGCAGGATGGTGGACAGGCATTGCAGCTGAGTCCCCTTTTTCAGGGCCTTGGTCAGCTTGAAGGGCCGCATGGAGCAGCCTCAAAGGCGCCGAATCCATGAGCTGCCGCCGCAGCGTCGCCTTCAGTTTTCACGTCTCGAAATATATTTTCTAAGAAAAATAAGAAAACATAAAAGCAGATCGGCACAGCGCAAATCTTTCCGCTTGGCGTCAAATGGCACCACAATGGCCGACCCGCCCCTTGTGCCCCTCTCCGCCCCCTTGGCCTGGCCTCCAATATAGAGCTGGTTAGGTGATACACTTGTGGCTTGCAGCCCTATAGGTAGTCGCAATATTTTGCTTGATAGGAGACTCGCCCTCGGATACAAGCATTCCAGACTCGCTCCAATAGTTAAGCAATTTCCAAGACTTCTGGGTTTCCCCGCTCTTGGACTGCTTTCAGTAGTATACCAAACATTTTCAATTCCAATTCTGTTTTTTCGCGCACTCCCGGGATTTGTCTGCTCGGTGGTGGCCTGGGTGGACTCGGTCCTAGCTCCGTCCCTGATTCCACTAATATTGGGTTGGCGGTGTCTTGTACCATAGGCTTGGGTTAGTAGCCTCCAAAATTCCCCTGGCCTAGACGTCGGGGTCCAATCAGGCGGGTATATCGGGCTTTATGCCCCTGGTAGTGCCCCTCAGCGGCAGAGCCCCTCTCAGGCCTGATCCGCTGGTAGCCCCCGGCTTACCACCCCGTTTAACAACAACAATCTAACCAGATAGAACTATTTTTAAACATGCACTAGGAGACAGGATCGATTGTAATTTTGCCGCAATTTGCTTGCCGATCTCCGGCATATTTTAAAACTACGAACTTATGAATCTGCCTCTGACAAAGCGCAAACTTGCTTGGTTTTGCAAGTATATATAGCGTCCTTATACTTTTCACTTAAATGATCGAATAATATTGAATATTATCTTCTTTTCCACCTGAATTTAGTCAGTTTTTTATCTTTTACCCGTAAATCTTGCAATAACTGATTCATGGACCAACTTTGACTCTATCCAGGCGGCGGCCGAGAAGACAGTCACAAGCGCTATTCTGGTTGGATTTACGGCAACCACAAGCGACTGTTTGAGACAAATCCGAAGATTTGGAGATCCAGGTGAATATTTTGCTGAGAATGCCAACTGTAATTTGACACATTATACCTTCACTTATAATGAAAATTATGCTGAAAAGCACAAGTGTATACAAATGTAACTCCACTCCTTCATCACCAGGAAACTAAAAAGCAGCCGAGATGATTCCACTGCTCAACCTGCGTCAAGCGACAGGGCCAGTGCTGCTGCCCGAAAGAGCGAATCTCGCACTGATCGGTCTAAAGAAAAATCCCCGAAATCTTCGACCAAAAATCGAACGGCTCAGCCTGCCGATGCTGCTAAACCGTCGTCGCCTTCAAGCGAGTCTAAGGAGCCAAAACCGACGTCAGAGTCGCAGCAGGAGCAGCCTAGTCGACGACTTCAAAGCGCTCGATCGCGTCCCAGTCGAAATGGAAGCGGCAAATCAACTCGAACTCGAGCTGACAATGATCTGGAGGAACCAACAGTGCGGGTGTCTGGGACTGGAACGGCTGGCGAATCTCGGGCCCGATCTGCGGGGCGGGGGTCCCGGACCACCTCCGCTGCCAGCAGACCCAACCACAGAGCGGATAAGAACAGAAGCGTCTATGCAGACAGCGATGACGATGATGAAGTTGATCGGGGCCGTCGACCCAGGGACTTAAGCAGCATCATGTACTGAGGATTCCTTATTTATTTTCTTCTGACAGTTTCAATTTTTACCTTATGAGTTTGTATCTTTTGAAATTTTTATCATATTTTTAAGCAATTTTTGCACAGCTGCACTTTGAACTGTTTCTTCTATATTTCCTCCGTAATTCCGTAATTGACATGTTACATGTACAACAATTTACATGTAATTGAACTTGGAGCTATACGAGACTATTTTTAAGACGATTCTATTTTTAAACTGCGGTTTTCCCTCTCTTTGAAACATTTTCCACTGCACTCTAGCAAACTAAATTTACTTCGGTAGAATCCTTTAGCTTGAGCAGAAATACATACATGACGAGGTAGCTCGTAGTTACACGTATTCTTTAGTGTAACTTGCACCACTTGGGCCACTTACATAGGTATAGGCCTTACTCGAATGTAAAATTTCTTACTAGCCTTCGGCACAAACAAACAGAACAATGTAGATACGAGTAAATTATGATTCTGCTTGTGTCCATCGATCGAGTTTTGGCGTGCGCACAGATGGCTCGCTTCTCATTAACAGCAGCTTTCCCTGGCAACATTGGATTTGACCGCGGGTAACTTGATCCAGTTAGAGGAGTTAACGTCCCGCTCTCAGAAAGTGTAACCTGTTGATGTAGGATAATCCAGAACTTCCTGTTTGTGCTCCAGCAGTCACGACAGTATTCATATGCAAGGCTGATCGATCTATTAACTGCATATTCATGTAGTAGACTATCGTACATGTACTTTAAAGGCTGTGAAGCATGCAAATGCACATTTACATGCAAATAAACACACCTGCTGTTAATTAAATACATGTACCTGCAATCAAAGACGAATCTAGGAGGGGCTACACCTAGGGGGTTAAAGCTGCCTTGAACTACTGATCTACCAAACAGCTGGAACACCCTATCGCGGACCCGCGGAGCGCCCGGAGGCGCTCAGCGCGCGCTGAATCAGACCGCACCTCCGGGTGCTCCTGGCAGGTTTGCGGTTGCGATTGCTGGTTTCAGCAGCGCGGACTGCCTTACCGGGCTTGAGTCAGCCGTTTGCCTCAGCTTCTTTACCGGAGGAGCCTGGGCCCCAGTTCCGGTTTCGGAAGCCTCAGCATGCTTGGCTTCATCAGCTTTCCGCTCCTCGCAACGGAGGATGGTCAGCTGAGTCAGACCAAGCTGAATTGTGGCTTAGGCGGCAAGCGCTTAGCCCAAGCGTTAGAGAGCCCTAGGATCACCGTGCATGGTCCCCTTCTCCGTACGGGAAGTGACGTGTGGTGTATAGGATCCCGTTGACCTCGAGGTGCAGGGTGCATGCAGCTTTGGCAGGATCGCCTCCGAGTTGCACCAGATAAAGATGCGGCCTTCGATCTTGGCTGGTCATAAGCGCAGCATCAAAGGTGCGCCATGATGGGCACTGTCGAGTTGATCAGCAGTGAGTTCCTTGCTCCTCCCCGAAGAGGAGGAGCTTGTTGGAGCTTTGAGTTTTGAGGCGTAGTTGGTGGCAGCGGCAGCTCACGAAGGCTCGGTCACGCTGATGGCAGGTTTTCTGGGTGGCACATCAAACGGGGGTTTTTTGCTGGGGGGGGGGGGGGGCAGGGGTCGCTGGCTCCTTTCGGCCCAACAGCAGCTTTCGACCTCCCGAGGTTTCCCCTTCGCAGGTGGCCGACCCGCAGCTTCCCTGTCTCGGTGTCGCCGTCGCCGCTAATTGCGACGTTTGATTGTGGGCACTTCGGGCCTCCACGGAGGGCCCGGTTGCACATGCGGGCTTGTCGCCTGACGAGCCGGCGGCGAGCCCAACTGCCCCGGTAGAACGGAGTTGCTCTGGACGGAGTTGCCGGGGTCCCTCCCGGCTTCAGCGGGATTTGTTTGAGGCCGTAGAAGCCACGGCTGAAAGCGGGAAAGGGTGAGCAGAGTCACGAAAGAAGGGTGGAAAAAATAAAAAAGAAAACCGCTAGCTACAGCGGCCGGTTTTGCTCCCCGACCTTCAGCCCTTCGGCGCGGTCAATACCTTAGGCATTGAGGGCAGTATAGCAGTGCCAGGTCCCGCAGTCTAGCTGCGTACCAGCTGTTACGGTCAAAGCTAGGGTACGACAGGAAAACGACAGGTAGGCGCACCGCGGGATAACCCGTACCCTTAGCGGCTAAGGCTCAAGGCCAAAGCCACGGAAGGGTGACCGGCGCCGTTTCCCAGTCTGTCCAGTGGTCCTAGGGTCCACGTTGAACACTCGCGGGATTCTTTGAAAGAGGCTAAGCAGGTGTGAAACATCGACGCAGACAACAGCCCATAGGCCTAACGTCTGTTTCATATTTCACAGGCATGCTTGCCTACCACTGCGAGCGGTTTAGAGCCGAACTTCGGATTTAAGTTGACGTTTCCTCTAGTCATGTTGACAAAATGATAATGGTAATCGATCGAATATTTTAAGTTCACGATCGCGTTTTCACGAAGATATAAAAAACTGTGCACTATTTCAAAACGTGTTTGCTTAAGATTTGAATTTGAGAACTCTCATACATACTCTAGGCTCTGCGCTTTCGATCTGACTGAATAATTTGATAAAAGAGTGGGAGGCTGGATCTTTATCTTCATTATTCAACCGCTAGGCTATTTTTCAAAGCTTCGATTTAATTATTCAATGAAGTCAAGAAAGCTACATCATTAACTCAATTTCAATGAGTTAGGCCCTACATCAATGGATTTGATTTGAGTTGAAATTTTGTTTGGTAATGTTTTGAAGATATTCAAACTTTATTTGGAATACGCCTACAACTTCTATAATAAATGGTTACCTATTTGTTTAAAGCAGTTATAGATATATATAAATGGAAAACAAATGAAAAAGCTTTTTTGGCTAGCCACTAGGCCTAGCTAGGCCTAATCCCATGGCTATAGGCCTAGCCGTATAGGGCTACAGGCTATGCATAGGCCTATGTCCTATGTCCTATGGCCTATTTAAATAAGCCTAAAGGGCCTATTAGTAGACAGCTACTAGTACTATTAGGTTATGCCCTATGGCTCTGGTTAAAGGATTCCATTATAGTAGGAGTGTAGGACATGATTCTATTAGGCCTATCACCTTTTTTAATTGAATTGAATATGATCTATAATAAGTTTGTTGAACTTAGGCAATATAATTTAGGCCTATAATTAAATATATGTTTTATATTGCTATAATAGGCCTACCTTTTGCCTTAATAAAAATCATCATAACATAAGTGCAACCTTTGAAATTATATCTGTTATATTTTATAACTAATATACTTTAGTTTTTTAGGCCTATTCATTTTTTTAAATTTGTTGTTTTGTTTTGTCTTTTCTATATTTGTTTTTCTAGACTAAATTTTCTTTTGCTTGCCATGTTTGCTCTTTTCTTTTTGCTCTTCCTTGAATCCTTGGTCTATAATAATTTAATTTTAGGGGGCCTCTAGATAGGTTAGTAGTTACATAGTAGTTATATATTCTTATATAAGGCTTATTAATTTACATATTGGCTGGCTTACTATGGCTTCAAGTAAGTGACCAATGTGGTTTTATATTTTTGTTAACATACATGTGCAACCTCCTTGGCTATACAACACAAGCCATCATATATAAGATCATATCATTTGCGCTAGAAATTTCTGACAAGCAATTTTAACAGCTAGGCCTAGTGTATACTAGTACAATTTTTTTAAAAAGTCTTGTGGTGCATATATGCTTAAATTTTGGTATATAGCATGGACTATATAGTATACATACACTTATTTTAGACTTAAAAAAGATTGCACCATGCCATTATTGTTTATAAAAATATATATTATGTGCAAATTCTATCTGACCTGGCCAATCTGGCCACTTTAAATTGTGGTGGACCAGGGGTAAGTTGCAAAAATGCCCACTTAAAAGAATATAAAGTAGTACTAATTAGATTATAAAAGGTATTCAGCCTTGATAAGACAGTCATAGTTACTCTTGCCATTTACCTAAAATTGTGTTAATTTTGCCTTAGTTTCTTTTATAGGTAAGTTGCATGGCCAGTGTAAATCAGGGGGTATACATTATATAAGCACAATAAATCACATTTAAGTTAGGCCTTATGTAAATTTTAGTATTTAAAAAAAGTTTAAAAAATTATATAGCATTAGGTTGTAAGTAGGCCTATATAATTTAACAATTCTTTTGCAAATAGATTGTACATATATAAAAAATAATAGTTTTATCAAAAAAATGTTTGCACTTTTAATTTATATAAATGTTAGTGTTAAAGCTAGAATAAGCTAAGGACTAAGAGATTGCAGACTTACCACTGGCACACCTAGTGTACTAATGCATTTTTTGCCTGGTATACCCAGCACATTAATTAAAAATAATAAAAAATATATTTGCATATTTTTGGGTAACTTCTAGTGCACACATACATGATCCTACTATTGACTGGCTTTATAACTTATTTTTTCCAATAGCACCATAGGCAGGGGGCAGAGAGGGCTGCTACCCCAAAATGACCATCCTCTATCCCCTTAGGGGGTGATGACCCTTCCATATCTCCATAAGGTGCCCCACTATAATTTTTAGTATATGCTCATTATATGCATTATTTTGAACTTTTTGCATAATGCACTGCTCTAATTCTAAAAATTTGCTAGGAAGAGATAATTACCTAGCTGCCACTCCCCCTAATCAGACTTGCTGCACTGCCACCACTTTTTGACCAAAGATTTAATTTATCTATGAAAGAAACCAAATCAAACATTAACATAGTTTTAGGTAAATGGCAAGAGTAATTATGACTGTATTATTAAGGCTAAATGCCTTGCCAGCTAATTAGTAAATGTCTATTTTTTGGGTTGGCATTTTTGCTACTTACCTTGGCCAGGCCCCTCATTAGCCAGCTGGCTCAACCAGTTGTTGCACATGTATGACTGCTAGCCTAGTCCATCTAAGTGACTTGTACTATTGGTGACTCTAGCTAGCAAACCACCTCATCTGTACTAAGATATACTGCCTACCACTAGTGTAGGAACTGCTATTACTAATGCTGTGGGCAAGGGCAGGCCTAGTCTTGACTTCCCAATCATTAAGCATGTACACTTTGAAACTTGGAGGTTGGCCTTAATAACTGTGAATTTCCAAAAACCTGCAAATTTATATGCTTAGCACAAGGATCCACAACTTATTTTAAAATCACTCCAATAGGGTTCGCCATATAAATCAAATGTGTTATCACTGACCTATTCTGCTCCTTGATAAAAGTGCTTACTATTGTAAGAAATAATGATTCTTTTTAAGAAATTTAATAATATATACTACCTTTTAAAGTTATACTCTATTACTACAAGTATATAAAATCCTTTATATGACAAAGCCATTGTCAATTTATAGATCATTGATAAAATATGCAGAATATAGGGCCTTTGTAAATGCCCATACTATCTTAAAGACTTTGGTGCCAGTATATACATGATGAAATTCATATCATAAGATCATTAAGTCTAAACTACCTATTAGAATTTTCGTAGTACTAATAGATGGCCTTTATAATATTTAAAATTCTGTACTAAAATTTTAGAGTTTTTAATTCAAAAGAAGTCTTGTGAAATCTATTAATTAATCAAAAATAATGCCAGCACCAGACAGCAATGGCACTACTGGTAGGCGAGGGGTTAAAAGAACTCGCGACCAACAACAACAGCAGCAGCAGCAACAGGCCGCCACATCTTCTGCTTCTGCTTCTGCAACCGGCTCTAGCAATGGAGTCCACAGGCAGCAGCCACCGCAGCACTCGGCCGCAACTCGATCTTCATCAGCTTCAACTGCGAACAAATCCAAGGCCAGCTCTACCAGCTTGAAACGGATACAGAAGGAGCTCACTGAGATAACCATTGACCCGCCGCCCAACTGCAGGTCTGCGCCGAGTTGCTGACACTGATGTGCTGGGAGAGAGTTAAACTCATGAGTAGATAGATAGATAGATAGATAGATAGATATACAGATACATAGATAGATAGATAGATAGATAGATAGATAGATAGATAAATAGATAGATAGATAGATAGATAGATAGATAGATAGATAGATAGATAGATAGATAGATAGATAGATAGATAGATAGATAGATAGATAGATAGATAGATAGATAGATAGATAGATAGATAGACGGATAGATAGATAGATAGATAGATAGATAGATAGATAGATAGATAGATAGATAGATAGATAGATAGATAGATAGATAGATAGATAGATAGATAGATAGATACATACATACATACATACATAGATAGATAGATAGATAGATAGATATACAGATAGATAGATAGATAGATAGATAGATAGATAGATAGATAGATAGATAGACGGATAGATAGATAGATAGATAGATAGATAGATAGATAGATAGATACATACATACATAGATAGATAGATAGATAGATAGATAGATAGATATACAGATAGATAGATAGATAGATAGATATATAGATATATAGATAGATAGATATACAGATAGATAGATAGATAGATAGATAGATAGATAGATAGATAGATAGATAGATAGATAGATAGATAGATATACAGATAGATAGATAGATAGATAGATAGATAGATAGATAGATAGATAGATAGATAGATAGATAGATAGATAGATAGATAGATAGACGGATAGATAGATAGATAGATAGATAGATAGATAGATAGATAGATAGATAGATAGATAGACGGATAGTTAGATAGATAGATAGATAGATAGATACATACATACATAGATAGATAGATAGATAGATATACAGATAGATAGATAGATAGATAGATATATAGATAGATAGATATACAGATAGATAGATAGATAGATACATAGATAGATAGATAGATAGACGGATAGATAGATAGATAGATAAATAGACAGACAGACAGATAGCATATAGATAGATAAAAATTAGGATTGCTACGCGAGTAACATTTCATTCCCATCCCTGAACCGCAGCGCCGGGCCCAAGAACGACAACTTGTTCGAATGGGTGTCAACTATACTGGGTCCACAGGGCTCGGTTTACGAAGGCGGCGTGTTCTTCTTGGACATTAATTTTTCTACTGAATATCCGTTTAAGCCACCTAAGGTTTGTAGTAAATAATCAAGGGTAGGGATAGCTGAGTCTACTGAAGATTCCTGAAGTATTTTTTGACAACTTTCTTAAATTCTAAACTAGCCCTTTTCTAAACACGCAGGTAACCTTCAAGACCCGCATCTACCATTGCAACATTAATTCGCAAGGCGTCATCTGTCTGGACATCCTCAAAGACAACTGGTCCCCGGCTCTGACCATCTCCAAAGTGCTGCTGTCAATCTGCTCCCTGCTCACTGACTGTAATCCGGCCGACCCTCTGGTTGGCTCGATCGCGGCCCAGTACGTGCAAGCCCGGGAAGAGCATGACAAAACTGCCCGGCTGTGGACTAAAAAGTATGCTAATTGCAGCGTTTATCCCGGCAGCTGATTGATGGCATTGGTCACGCTCTGAGAGCTGAACTGTGCATTCTGCAAGTGATGTTTACTTGGCTGTTTAAAAGCTGGATTGCAGTTTTGTTTTGCACTACTGCGTGCTGGTGCCATTCAGGGAAAAACTCAATCCTTAGTTTATTATATAACCTTTGAATCTTTAAGATGGGCCACCGCCTCCCAGATCCCCAGTTGTTGTGCCAGCCTCCCAGATCCCCAGTTGCTGGGCCAGCCTCCCAGATCCCCAGTTGCTGGGCCAGCCTTATTGATCCTCAGTTTTTGTGCCAACCTCTCAGATCCTCAGTTTGGGGGCCAGCCTCTTAGATTCTCAGATTCTGGGCCACGATCTCCCAGATCCCCAGTTGCTGAGCCAGCCTCCCAGATCCTCAGTTGCTGGGCCAGCCTCCCAGATCCTCAGTTGCTGGGCCAGCCTCCCAGATCCTCAGTTGCTGGGCCAGCCTCCCAGATCCTCTTTTACTGGGCCACCGCTACTCTCTTGTATTTAGTTAACTATTTACACATAGATTTGTTCCACATATCGAAGTACATTTTGGCTGTCCAAACGGCTGCATCAGTTTAAATGCCAAGTTAAGCTCTTATAAGTTTCTATGCTAAAGTAGTAAATTTTAACTCTAATTTAAAGCAGGTTTTTCTCTTCACTTAATCTATAGCTTGGATAAAATAACTAATGTCAGTGTCTGTGTGTTATATGTACTCCTAGCAACTGGCAGTTGAATTTTTGTAATTAATTAACAAAGTGCAAGGTTGGCGACCGTTGTTGCGGACAATATTAACCCTGGAATAGCATTTCTCGCTTTCGATAACGTATGATGCCTTTTGAGAATATGTAAAACTGTAAAAGACAAAATCGTGTAAAAAATCGAGCAGGAAAAGTGCTGTCTGCACTACTGGCTGATCTAACAGTGGCACAGTAAGTAAGTGTGCTTATATTTTTACTTTACTTATTTACTTGATTGTCTGAAAAAAATCGTGTATAAAAGTGTGTAAACACTTTTTTTAACTCGAGTAACCAAGGCAACGTCGAATCGTGTTAAAATTGTTTGGCAAAGTTCAGCGCTTTCAAATTCTCCGTCTTTATTTATGTCCATAGCTGTTCTATTTAACTGTCTTTTTATTGTTCTATTTGTATTTTGTGTAATATCTAAGTCGCTTGGGGATAGGCTTTAAATACTGTATAGTTTAAGAAAGTAACAAAATACGAGTAACAGACTTTGTAAGTAAGCTTGCAAAACTACACGGTTGATGAAAGCTGAATTTAGCCTGTTATATTAGTGTTTATGTTGTGAATGCATTGGTCATCTAGATCAGGGTTCTGGCAGACTCCAACTCGCAAAGCCTCTTCTCCCGTTTCAAACCTTACCGTGACAAGAATCGCTGAAAAATTCGTTTTCAAACAACTCTCTGGCGATTCTAGGGCGACTCTTGTAAACTTTTTTAACGACTCAAACGTGTCTAATGCCACGAACAGGCGACTGTTGCGTCACAAGCGCAACAGATTCGTCAAGCGCGACTCTGATTCGTCATATGCACTCTAGCAGGCCTTAAGTACGTCTCTACGGCCCCAGAGTCGCAGACAATAAAACGCTTTTAAGCGACTTTTAAGCGACTTTTGACGACTTGTACACCGTGACACCTCGTCTTAAAGAGTGGTCTAGAGTCAATTTCTTTCATATTCTACCTGCGTTTCTAATCACGACTCTGGGATGCTTCTTGGCCTGGGTAACCGTTTTCACCCGCTGAGTGTTTGTCTCTTCTTAGCTCTCCTCTCCCCTCCTCTCTAGCTGGTTAAATAAAGGCTTGTACTGGAAGTGGGGAGGATCAAATCATGTAGGGAAGCTTCTTAAAAAGCATCGATAATTTCCAATTCGTATTATTATAACTTTGCGCGTCTCAGTGTTTTCGCTTTGCTACACTTTTAACCCCGCAGTGCTTAGTGCTTTAGTGTTATATATATAAAAAATATCACTTTCGTTAATCTTTGTTCCGCGTGTTTTTAATTTTTCTTTATATTGGTAGTTCCACTCGCACTGCTCGTTGCTGTTTTTCGAAAAAATACACATATTATTATCATTTTTCTCACAACTCGCTTTTTTGTCATACTTATACTAAAGCGAGTGTAATAAAGATCTCAAACTTTATTGTACTGTTTAATCGATTGGTTTAACTTAAAAAAAAACTATGCAGCAGCAGACTTTTGTGTTAGTTTTATCTACATTATACTATCAAGTTGTACATTTAATACATGTTCAAGCTGCCCTCAGCCCTGATCAAGCTGGTATTTTAACACCTAGACATCTAGATACCTAGACGTATTTTAAACTCCCTAGACAAGTGCTGGAATTTTAGACGATAATTACTCCCTAGATAAGAGGTGGAATTTAAAAACGGACGATAATTACTCCCTAGATAACCGCTGGCACTTTAAACACCCGATAATTACACATCACTCTCTAGACAGGAGCTGGAACTTTAAACACCCGATAATTACACATCACTCTCTAGACAGGAGCTGGAACTTTAAACACCCGATAATTACACATCACTCTCTAGACAGGAGCTGGAACTTTAAACACCCGATAATTACACATCACTCTCTAGACAGGAGCTGGAACTTTAAACACCCGATAATTACACATCACTCTCTAGACAGGAGCTGGAACTTTAAACACCCGATAATTAAACATTACTCTCTAGACAGGAGCTGGAACTTTAAACACCCGATAATTACACATTATTCTCTAGACAGGAGCTGGAACTTTAAACACCCGATAATTACACATCACTCTCTAGACAGGAGCTGGAACTTTAAACACCCGATAATTAAACATTACTCTCTAGACAGGAGCTGGAACTTTAAACACCCGATAATTAAACATTACTCTCTAGACAGGAGCTGGAACTTTAAACACCCGATAATTACACATTATTCTCTAGACAGGAGCTGGAACTTTAAACACCCGATAATTAAACATTACTCTCTAGACAGGAGCTGGAACTTTAAACACCCGATAATTAAACATTACTCTCTAGACAGGAGCTGGAACTTTAAACTCCCGATAATTACACATTACTCTCTAGACAGGAGCTGGAACTTTAAACACCCGATAATTACACATTACTCTCTAGACAGGAGCTGGAACTTTAAACACCCGATAATTACACATTATTCTCTAGACAGGAGCTGGAACTTTAAACACCCGATAATTAAACATTACTCTCTAGACAGGAGCTGGAACTTTAAACAGCTAAGTATTGCGTGTGATACGACAGATCGTAAAATGAATTTTTAATCAAATTAATACATGGAAATTACTACCTGCAATCTACAAGTACCTTTACGTACGAGTGTATGCTTAGTAGCTTCATAACATCGTTCGAACTTCGCGTCCACTTGTGGCGCACGGGGTATATTTGCTACTCTATACTTCATACAATTTCTTTACGTGCTCAGTTTTGGACAATAAAACCAAAGCTTTACAACTTAATTTTGTTTTCTATTTTTTTATTGGGTGGAGCAGAACTTTATTATAGATAGACTTCTTTTATATAATTCCATCATTACCTTACTTGGTCATTTCTTCCTTTCTGCCAATTTCAGCTTTTTTGATATTGCCCTCAATTTTTTCATTAACTTTATTCACTGTTTGTTATAGAAAGGTTTGCTTCTTCATTGGCAACAAATTCTGTTACGAGAATTGAGCACGTTTTGGCAATTCGTTGCATACTATTTAAATAACTATACGGGCTTGAACCAATTAAGCAAGTAGCCATTTGCATGTTTATATTGCAGAACTTTGCCGCTCTAGGACTGCCATTAGTCTTCTATTGGGCCAGGCTGTTCATTTATTTCTTGCGTGCCAAAGTGGATAAGTGGATAAGTACTTTGGGTAGAATTATATAGAAGAGTTTGGCTGCTGGTTGGAGGAGGGCGCTTTGTGTGGCGAATTAATGCTATCAGATACTTTTAGATGCTTCTCGCACTTTTCTGCCGGAATTTTCGAGGGGAGCGAATTTTATACACTTTGCGCTTTCTTACTTGAGCTCTCCCTTGAAGTGTCGCTTGGCCTTCCATCATTTTATGATCTGCTATACCTTTTCAGATTCTTGGAATGCACTGTTATTCAGAGTGTTAGATTAAGCCCATTGGCCTAACAAATCATGAGACTGAGCTCCTATCTTCTTAGATCCGCAGTTGTTGGGCCAACATCTCAATGATGATCCCCAGTTGCTGGGCCAGCCTTATTGATCCTCAGTTTTTGTGCCAACCTCCCAGATCCTCAGTTTGGGGGCCAGCCTCTGGGCCACGATTCTGGGCCACGATCTCCCAGATCCCCAGTTGCTGGGCCATCCTCCCAGAGTGTCAGTTGCTCGGCCAGCCTCCCAGATACTCAGTTTCTGGGCCAGCCTCTCAGATCCTCAGTTGCTGTTCCATACAGCCTCCTAGATCCTCAGTTTCTGAGCTAGATCCTCACACTAAAGCTGCCACCTTCCCAGATTCGCAGGATGAACCGACCTGAGTTACATGTACTTGTAAATTTGGCCAAGCCACGTAATCATTGGGTTAGGCGAATCTTGCCCAGTGTTGTTTAATGAATCTTGCGTAGGCATGCGTGTGCCATTAGGTACGAATCTATTTGAGACCAGTGGAAATGAAGCCCCCTCTTTTAGAAGCCAATGGCAATAAAATAAGCATGCAGGCTTATTGTTGTGCCCAACCCCCGCTTGGCTATAAAAACCATTCTAGCCAGAAATATAAACGATTATAAATTTCGGCTTGACTAAGTATGATATTCTAAACAGCGCGACTGTTGCTTGAGATGAGTTCGAAACAGTCGATTCCTAGAAGAGATTCGCACACTGCAACTACTACTGACCGCAGTAGAAATGGAAGCCTATCATCGCATGCTGATATGGCCGTTGATGATTCTTCTATGCTACCACCTGCAGTACAGCGTTTTCTAGGTAACTACCGACGCCGCCTATCAAATATGGCCGTCGATCGTTTAGAAGCGTCGCCCGGCGTCGCTTTCGGTGGCAAACCGTGTCTCACCGATGCCTTCATTCCGCCGATGCTACAGCCATCGCCCCCGGCCAGGCTGACGCCTAGCAGGCCTTGCGTCATTCTTGGTCCGGCCGGCAGTGGCAAGTCGCACCTGGCTGCCCGACTGCTCTACTGGCACTCACAGTCCGGACCTGATAATGGACATCGGGATTTGCAAACGCTCGGCAAGCTGATTGAGGGTTTCAATCTTGTGCTACACTTTGACTGCGCCTCCGCCGTCAGAGTTAGTAGCCATTTGTTTAATGGCAACGACAACTGCTGCGAAGTTGAGCAGCTTCTACGACTATCTTTGAGGGGCCTGTCAACCGGCTATGGCGAGGAAGACGATCCCGAAGCACTCGACATTGCTGCCGCCGTCAGCTGGGCTCGCAACAATCCTGACCGAGTGCTGGCAATCGTGGATTGCGCTGACGCTGTCCAGCTCCCTGCAGCCTGGGTGAAGTCCTGCTTCAGTGCCACCTGGCGACCCGCTGTTTTAGCCTTCGCTAGACGCAATAGTCAGTTGCCGTCGTGTGTTTCGAATCCCGTCTTGTATCACCTGCTGCTGTGGAATGACGCTCAGATGAGTCGCTACATCAGCATCGCAGCAAAGTCCGCCCTGCCCGACAGCGAAGCCGAGCTTCAAGGTCACTTCCTCTCTGCTGTTGACGAGGTTGTGAAAAACTGCAACGGTGCTAACGGATTTCTCAACCGGCCGGGCAATCTAGCACTTCTCGTGACGCTGTACCATCTCGATCCGGCGCGATTCGTCTCTGGGCCGGCTCCGCGGTCGACGACTTACCTTTACGACCGCCTGTTCCACTGCCTATTCGCTGAGGCGCCATCTGCTGCGGCGGCTGCAGCCGAGGCAGTCAATTGCGACGACGGGGACGACGTTGTAGTCGGAGCCGCGGAAGCTGCCGCAGACTTTGCCGACTTGAATCTCGTAGTCAGCGGCGCTCGTCTAGCTGCCTTTCTGACCGCCAAGCGGCTCTGCCTCCGCTGCCTAAAGGCCGCCTCAGAGGCTCAGCTTGGCAACGATGCGGCGAGCGTCGCCGTCATGGACAGCCTGGCCGATGTGTGGCGTCGCGCGATCGGTGACGATTCCGAGAGCGATGTTGCGGCAACTGACGCGGTTGGACCCACAGGAACTGCGCGCACTGTCCTAATAGACATTGCCGAGCTGTTGGGCTCCATGGCAGATGACTGGCTGCTTGAGTCGGCAAGTCGACTTAGTGAGATCGTCAGTAAAACGGAACGCGAACGATGTCAGAGTTTGTGGCACATTTTGAGTGGTCAGCGACATTGTAGACTGCAGAAGCAGAGCAGGACTCACTGGCTCGCTGGCTGGACTGAGATTACTAATGTTGAACTGACGTCATCAGTAGAGCATTCATCAAAGTCACTTACCCAGCAATCTATGGATGTCACTCCAAAAAGTCATCGACTGAGCAGCATCTGTCTGGACTTTGAAACTCTGCAGTGCCACATAGGGGTTAAAGAACTTCCTTCGACAGAAAATGGTCGATTGAGCATCGACAATGAAAGAAGTTCCGACGAAGACTACGCTAGGGAAGCCTGTAGGAATACCACGGTCAGCTCGTTTGACAATCTGGCAGCCGCTTTGGAGCCTTGGAAACGGCATGGCAACCTAGCACCACTAGACTGTTTAGCGGTTCGACTGGGCTCTGGCGAGATTTCAATTAACGGGACCGCTACCAGCGGTCTAGAGGTTCTGAATAAGATCGATAGATTAAGCGAGTTGCGAGTTCACTGTTCGACTAAGCTGGCGTCAAAGTCGGCGGTAGCAGCGGCAGTAGTGCGAGCGGCCGAGCGCAACGCCAATCAGCTTCGTCGACTTTGCCTCTCGGGTCGGTGGCTGCTGTTGCTAGGCTCGGACTGCTCAGCCAACGGTCTGGCCCGCGCGCTAGCTCGCCTGCCCAATGTCTGCTGCTTCGGCTTGGACGGAGACTCTAAGCAGCCGTTGATGCTAACGTCGGACAACTTGGCCAGCTTGATCAAATTTATCTCTAGCACTGCGTGGCATCAGCGACTTCTTCAGCTGGACATTCACTTAGATGGCTTTTCTTACCAAGCTGACGAGAATTATTGTGATTACGATGGGCGAGAGGTAAGTTTGGGTGACTTACCTGTCTTCTTATGCTGTACCACCCAATGCCAACTTATATCAGCATTAAGATTTGCTTTTGCATAGCGCAAAATCGATAAAATCTGTCAATCGAGAATAGAACTTTGATTGATTTGGATGTCTTCTGTAGTATTTAATTAAAATGTGGCCTGATAAACTTTTGAGTGCATATCTCAGACAAAACACAAACACTCAGCAACCTTATGTGGGCTGCTGTCAAGAGTAGTGTCGATCGATGGTTTCGCCTCTTGGTTTTGGGTCATACACGAATGAGCAAGAAAAAGGGCAGGAAAGTACAGTCCGATATCTGGTGCCGCAGATGTCACAGGAATCATGGATCACGATTGAAACAAAAGCTAGACAAGAGAAACCTCAAATCAAAAGCTAATCAATCTCCAACTAGGTCAAATAGGTCGACTAATTTAAGTGAATAGCTCGTACTTGGTTTGAGTGAACTGTTTGCTAAATTTGACTAATGTGACAAAGATTCAAACATGCAACTACGAGTATTAATAAGCGTAACAGGGCTGTTCATACGAGTATGAAAACCAAACTGATTTATAGCGAAGCACGTTCGTTCAATACCGTCAGCACCGGTCAATCCATGAGCCGACATCGTCCGTGGCTGCACGACTTTTGACCGCCCTGACTCCAACGTTGCCGGCGCTGTGTCGATTGCGCTTTCGTTGCTGCAGCCTGACCACTGAAGCGGTTGACGCCGAATTGTCTGCAGGCGTCATTTGCATTGCCGACCTCCTGGACTCCGGCTTCCTTGAGAGGTTGACCAGCTTTGGCATTATTGTGACCGGCGAGTCGCGTCAGGGTGACTGTCTTCAACAGGTAAAGTGAAATCAGTATATGTTATTAATAAGCAATTCCTGTATTAACCAACTTTAATAGTTCGTTGCTAAATGTAATTAGAAACACAGGACCTCCACTTTTAAGAACTGGAAAAGCATGAAAGAAAGGCGGCTAAAAAAATCGAAAAACCTGATCTTTTCTCACCTTGTACCTTCGTACACGACTTGAACTCATTAACAGATATTGGTGGTTCTTTGTTTTTTCAACATCAAACAGATTTGAGAAATCTCTTAAAGAAGTCACTGCATCAAAAAGCAGTAAAACCAGTCGAAAAAACACTTCCTTTATTAAATTCATACCGACATGTATACCCTTAAACATTGTTCTGTGTTTTTAACTAAATCTATTAATTTAGTTGGCTCTGATGGATGCTAATCGCATGCCCATTTTCTTTCATGAAACCCAAACTAATGTCTGGTTGCTTACGGAAAAGAACCCGGATGCTTTGACGCAGTCTAGTGGTTAGAGTCGGATTGTAGCCTTGGTGGTTAGAGCGTCGGACTCATTACTTGAAGGTCGGGGGTTCGATTCTTTATCCACTCGAAACAATTTTGTGTCCTTGAGAAAGACACTTAACTCTGCATTGCTTCAGTTCACCCAGCTGTAAAATGGGTGCCAGCATTAGCTGGGGTAATTGAGGGTGTGCGTGGCGACCCCCCAGTCCTTGGACTGAACAGCCGTACGCGGCCTTCAGATGCGCCGCGCAATAGCTGCAGCTGAGCTGTCGGTTGCATATCTGGCCCAATTGGGGCAGGTGTAAGCAATTATTATCATCATTATTATTTGGTGCAGAGTCGAACGAGTCAACCGCTGAGCTAAATCTGTCCCCACCGCCTCAACTATGCAGGCTTGCCTGCTGCTGCTCATCTGCGAACGCCTAACTAGCTTCGGTTTCGCCTGCGGAACTCTCGGGGCAGCCGCTGATGCGGATGCGGTGGCCGATGATGCGTCACACGTCGCGTTGCTAATCCAGGCGGCCCTCTGCGCTCCTGACTGTCTGCAGCAAGTGCATCTGGAGCTTGGCGACGTGCCCGAAGGTCGGATACGCTGGCTGGCTTGCTGGTTGTCCACCGCGACAATAACGCCGGCTATTTTTAGTAGCAGTGATCGGCGTCGAGGAATCCCATGTTCAAGAAAGCGACTTTGCATTGGCGGCCGAGTGACCGGCGTCGGGGCGATGAAGGCGGCTGAAGCCTTGAAGCAGCAGCTTCTTCGGCGCGGATTTTTAAGCAACGGCTGCGTTGAATTGGACCTGCGTTGAGGAAAAGGCTGGTTGAATTGAGAGCCAGTCTACGCACGTACTGTTACGCAAGAACTGCAAGTGCCATGGACAGCTAAAGTTGAAGGACGTTATCTGCATGCACTCGCTAATTGGTAAAATCTCGCTGAGAGAGGTAGAATCTCGATTTTCCTAGAAAGGCTTTCCGTTGTTTAGCATCATGTTAGATAAAATTGCCAAAAATTCGCTCACTTTTTAAAACGTCGAAGTGCCAATGCTGCAAAAATTGTCAAAAGAAATTTCGAAACCTCACCTGGACTAGCTATAGCAAAAATTTGCGTTGTCTCCAATTTAGGTTGATCTAAAAGTTACTTTCTGCAAAGAAAATTCCCACATTGTTGCAGACGTTGTTCCTAGGCCTTCAGTGCGTTTATTTTCGACTTTCTCCTAATTTTTAGAGTTGCGCGAAATAAATTATTCGCAGATGTTCTCCTTTTGAATAGCCTTTAAGGGGTTGTAACATGGAAGAAATTAGGGGAAAGTCGAAAATAACGCACCAAAGACCTAGGAACAACGTCTGCAATAATGGGGGAATGTTCTTTCGAGAGAAAATGTACTTTTGGATCAACCTTATTTGGAGATAACGCACATTTTTAATATAGCTTCAAAAGTCCAGAAGCCCGGGGTCAAAAAATGGTCCGAATGACGTCCTGAAATCAGAGTCCTCTGGTACTACGCATTATGTACAAATGCGTACCACTACACTATACTACTGTTGTAAGTAGCAAAATTAGCTATAGAAATGAAGGGGTCATTTTTGAAAGTACATGTCAGTTTAAAACGGACTATCAAAGTGATTTCAATATGTGTATAATATTCAGAAATAAACCCTAAACTAAGCGAAATCTCGACATATTATCAGAATTACAGCGATCAAAACTAATTTTAAAAAATTAGCTCGGATCTTAACAACGGACGATAGTAGACTGAAAACGGACCCACAAAAGTCCATCAGTAATAAATTTTCTAACCATTTTGGTAACTGCAATTTGATCTTTTGCAGTGGTTTGACGTGAAAATTCGTGCTTTTTCTCCAAAAGCTGACGCGACCCTGTCTAAGCTAATGTCTTACTTTTATCACAAATATAAATTTATAACGGACTTTAGCTGCCATTAGGAAGTATTTGCCCACATGAAATATTTCCACATTTACTAGCTGTACAATTTACAAGTACCTTCATCCTTGTACCATTTTCCGATTTTCCCCATTCTTCATCAAATCTAAATGCTGAAATTTTATCTTCCATATTAAAATTTACAAAGTAGCTTACTTAGTTTAGTAGCCATTAAAGTTATTTTTTTAATTCCATAAGTTTATTATAATAAACAATATCAATACACGAGCGTACTAATAAGTTTATGAAACTAAGTAATTAAAACAAAGCTATGTTTCTTAGAAATACAGTCTTGTTGCGAGTGGGGACTTTTTTCGACACACTAAACTACGTACAATGAGATGGCCTTTT
>NIVC01001049.1:190000-373835 GCA_002269645.1 Macrostomum lignano | reverse complement strand
CTCTTCGATTTCAACGACGGCGGTCCAACGAAGAATTACACAAATTTGCACATAACATAAGCCAGGTTGAGTCATAATGCAGAAATTTCAAAAGGCGTTTGCTTTTCCTGCGGCAAGTAGTCAAGACACTTAAGATCTACCTAATTTTGGTAAGTCAACATGCAACAAGTGCGGCAAGCAAGGTCAAATTGCGACGGTATGCCGATCTGGAGTTACGAAAATGCACTGTAACGAACTGGAAAATTCCAACAGTGAGACCGATAAACTACCCAGACTCTTTCTATAGGAATCGCAGTTTACAGCAGTCATTCATGGTACAAGAAGTTTAAGATTGGGAATCTCCGCTCAAGAATGTGTATCGACACTGGCAGCCAAATATCCGCATTATCAGAAGAGCTTGCAATCAGGACTTTTGGGAGCCGCCTTGGGAGGTACATCCGGTGGAGCGGCCCGATCAAAGTCAACCCCATCGGCGCCCTTCCCAAGTCCATGGGCGGGTCCGCCTGATCCATGATCTGTCCTATCCGACCGGCCAGTCAGTCAACGACTTCTACGACCAACAGAAGCACATCAAGTACTGCACTGTCCAGCAGCTGGTTCGTCATCTCCGTCCGGGACACTACATGGCCAAAATTGATCTCAAAAGCGCTTACAGGTCCGTGCCAATCAGGCCTGCTGACTACCGGCTCGTCGGCCTCGCCTGGCGGTAGGACACAGTCTGCTCTGCGACACCAGGCTTCCATTCGGCAAACGCTGCTTGCGAAGTTTTTCACCGTCTTTCAGCCACCGTTACCCGGCACATGCACCGGCTTGGCTTTTCTGCTACAATGAACCACTTGGATGACTGGGCAGTCGCTGGGAAATCCGAGTCCGAGGCTTTCGCTGCTTTCAATTGCCTGCTGGACATCTTGCAGCGCCTCGGCTTTACCATCAACTGAGACAAGGTTGTCAGACCTACGCAATGCATCGACTTCCTTGGCGTGCGCATCAGCACCGCTACCGCACCAAGTCGCTGCCCGAGGAGAAAGCTCTCGAGACGACAAAGCTGCTGACTCAAACCTGCTCGGAGACTCGGGTGCACATGCGCTCTGCTCAGAAGCTGATTGGCAAGCTTGGCTGGTTCTGTCAGATTGTCCCTAATGTCAGAGTTTTCCTGCGTCCGCTCTTCGACTGGCTGACAACTGCTGTTGACTGCAAGCTTTGGGTGACCGATGAGACCCGCGCCAACCTGTCCTGGTGGCTCAGAGCCCTGGCTTGGCTCCACCCGGTGGCTTTGTGTGAGCTATCGAGCTCTTAGCTATAACTGAATTTACTTTGTGGCTGTATGTCTATGGTTACAAACTCGTTCCGTTTGATACAGACCACGACATCGAGAAGCATAAGCTATGCTCGTAAGCGGTATAAAATAAAAGGTCCAAAACACCTCGCTTATAGAGCGAGCGAACGTTATAGAAAGTAGCAAGCCAAGGGCTGCTCATAAAAGTTGTCTTTGAATTTGTTATCATTCTTCGGCCAAAACTTAACACTGGCGACGACGGCTGGTCAAATCGAGCCCTTGGAGACCGACTCTCCAGTGGACATCGGGCGATGGTTTTAAAGGTTCGAGGCGGTGGCGAAAATCAACAAATGGGAGGACGACACCATGAAGTTCGCCCTCATCGCACAGATGGGCAAGAAAGCCTTCGGCCTGCTGTCTGATGCGACTCTCCCGGGAAAGCCGAGGACAAGAGCTACGACGAGTTAAAGGATCTTCTCGTCTTGGAAACTCGAGCAACAAAGTCCGAGATCGCACACCGATACGCCTTCCATCACCTGAAGCAAGACAGCGGTGAGGACGCACCTGCGTACGCCAGACTACTGCGTCACATGGCGGAGAACTGCAACTTCTCAGACCAGAACGAGCGGCTGAGAGATCAGTTCGTGTTTGGCCTGGCGAACAAGAACATCGTCAGGAAGCTACTGATTGAAAAGGCGTCAGATCTCACCTTTGAGAGGGTAATCTCGCTCGCCAGCGCTTGTGAAGCGTCAGCCGAGGAGAAAAACAAATCGCTGGAGGCGAAGTGCTGTTCGTGAGTCGAGGGCACGCGGGTCATGGGAAACCTACGAAGACAACTCGACATGAAAACGGTTCTAAAAGCGGCAAAAAGGGCGGACGATGCGAGGTTAAATGCTTTTGCTGTGGACACTCAAAGCAAACCTGTCAGCATCGAACAAAGTCCTGCTTGAACTGTGGCAAGCCAGGACACCTCAAAACAGTCTGCAGGTCCAAGGGGCCTGGATGCGGAACGGACAAACGAGCAGGCGTTCGGCTGATAGACGACGCTGATGATCGCATCTTTACACTTCAGTGCTGCAGACTCCCGCACTCTGGGCCTGAGGGTTCCAGGATCGTGAGGAGCCTAATATTCAACGGATTAGAGGTCAAGATGATTCTGGACACTGGATCTTCTGCATCATACATGTCCAACAGTGCCTTTGAGCGACTCCCAGCCGAAGCGGAGCTGAAGCCAACGCTACGACGATTCGCCGCCTACCAAGGAGACCAAGTAAGCCTACGGGGGAGGCAGAAGTAAGCGTCGAACACAACGGGCAACATGCAAGGCTACCGCTTTTCGTGGCGGACCGGCCAAATTCCGAATCAATCTACGTTCTCGACTGGTTGTCCGTACTACGAGCGTAGAACCCGAACTCTACAATTGTCTCTGCCGAGTTAACGGTCCAGTAAGCAGCATAAATGATAACAGTGCCAATGGCAAGAAACCGTGTGCGTCTCTAGAGATCGAAAGCGGAACGCAACCGATTTTCGTGAAGCCCAGACAGATCCCTTTTGGCTTAGCAGACGACGTCAAGGTGGAGCTGCACCGCATGGAGCGAGAGGGCCAGTTGAAGAAAGTGGAATCAAGCGACTGGGCGACTCCCATAGTCTGCGTGCGCAAGCAATCCGGGAAAATCAGGATCTGCGGAGACTACAAAGTGACCTTGAACCCCAGACTCAAGGACATGATTTCTTCAACGCCTTCGATTGACGAGGTACTGTCCCGGCTGGGCAAGGCTAAACGGTTTTCCACCCTAGATCTCACCAATGCCTATCTGCAGGTTCCAGTGGAGCAGCGTGATGCAGACCTGGAGCACCCCATTTGGCTTGTACAGGCCGACTGCTCTGGCATACGGTGTGAAACAGGCTCCTGCCATCTTCCAAACTTTCATGGACAAGCTTCTGCTTAACCTTGACGGAGTTATCTCGTACCAGGATGACATCCTAGTGTGGGGCGCCAATCAGGCTGACCATGATGAAAGACTGTCAAAAGTTCTTCAAGTTATTAAACAGAACGGTTTAAACATCAATACGGACAAGCGCGTTTTCAATCAGCAGTCAATAGTCTTCCTTGGTTTTGAGATCAGCGACAACGGAATCAGACCTCCAAAGAAGAAAGTCGAGGCGATTGCTGGCTTGGGCGAACCGACGGATGCAAAACAACTGATGTCCTTCATCGGAATGGTGGAGTTCTACGCTCGATGCATCCCTAACCTAGCGAGCTTGAAGGAACCCTTGACCAACCTGACGAGAACCGGCGTCAAATGGTCCTGGGGGAAAGGGGAGAAAGAAGCATTCAACAATATCAAAGAGCGACTCCTTAACGCAGTGCACCTGAAGCCGTTTGACCCGACGGGAAACATCTGGCTCACGACTGATGCGTCACCTTCAGGATTTGGAGCCGTATTGGAACAAGAAGCAGGACCAGTGATGTTCATTTCTAAAACACTGACATCAGCAGCGAAACTACGCACAGATTGAGAGGGAAGCACTCGCCATAGTATAGTCAGTTAAGCGGTTACACAAGTATCTCTTTGGCCGCAAGTTCATACTGCGCACCGATCACCACCCGTTAAAGTTCATATTTGATCCGAAGTGAGCACTTTCTACCGTCGCAGCAGCTCGAGTGCAACGGTGGGCGGTAGCACTGATGGGATACGACTACTCTATAGAGTGCAAACGATCTGAGGAGATACTAGTGGCGGATGCTCTATCTCGTCTCAAGACTAGCACCGCAGAGCAAGAGCAATTCGACGTCAGCTCCGTACAAGAATGCATCGTAGCAATACCGATCAACAAGAACCGACTAAGGTGGCAATCCAAGGGTGATAGGGAAACAAGAAAGCTTTTCGGTTTAGTAAAGCACGGTTGGAAAACACCTGTATCGGAAGAACTTCAGCAGTACCACTCGTATCGGAACGAGCTGGTGATTGAAGATCGACTACTCTACCGAGGAATTCGCCTGTTGGTACCGAGTCAAGAGCGACAAGCGGTTCTACGGCTGCTTCATACGGTCACATCGGGCCTGACAAGATGAAGTCGATAGCCAGGCAGTGTGTCTGGTGGCTGAAAATTGATCGCGACATCGTCGAGTTCTATAAGCGATGCTCTTCGTGCCAACAAAACAAATACCACGGCATTACTCGACACTGGACTTCTTGGCCAGACGAGACTGAAAGGTGGGCACGAGTCCATGTTGACTACGCCGGACCTCTACCCGGAGGCAACTACCTTCTAGTGATAATAGACGCCTACAGCAAGTGGGCCGAGGTTCATGTCACCAGGAGTACTTCGAGCACAGAAACAATCAAGCGACTACGGCGGACATTCGCCCAGGAGGGAGTACCAGCGACTATCGTGTCGGACAATGGACCTCAGTTCATTTCTGCGGAGATGGAGGGCTGGCTGAAAGGAATTCAGTGCCACCACGTGCTCGCCCCTCCATACCACCCGAGATCAAATGGACTGGCTGAGATATTTGTGCGCGATTTGAAAAACCATGTAAGAGCTTCTAGTGAGACTGATCTTCAAACGTGCATTGACCATATCTCTTGCAGTACAGAAACGCGAAGCACGCAACTACGGAAAATCTCCTGAAATGCGCGGTCATTTATTACTCTCGGGAGCCCGTGCGAACAACGAGACAGCAAAATGGAGAGAGGGAGAGATCATTTCCCGCAAAGGCAACGTGGTTGTCGACGTGGAGTTTAGCGATGGACGACAATGCCGACGCCACCTGAAGCAGGTGAAGCCAAGGGTGACGGAGGACCCAACACCGGCAGCAGATGTTTCAGCTCCGATTGACGAAGACCCGAGCCCCAAGACATTGAAGCACCAAGGGTTCGACGGAGTCAGCGAGCTAGACGAACACCTGACAGACTGCAATACCGATTTCTAGGTGTACCTACGTAAACTCTATCTACCGTGGAGGAGTTTGAGCTATCGAGCTCTTAGCTATAACTGAATTTACTTTGTGGCTGTATGTCTATGGTTACAAACTCGTTCCGTTTGATAGACCACGACATCGAGAAGCATAAGCTATGCTCGTGCGTAGGATCGATAGAGCGAACGTTATAGAAAGTAGCAAGCCAAGGGCTGCTCATAAAAGTTGTCTTTGAATTTGTTATCATTCTTCGGCCAAAACTTAACACTTTGTGGCCGCGCTTGATGAGGAGTTTGCCATGGAGACTGACAGCAGCCGGTCAGGCGCAGCCGCAATCATCTGGGGTGCCGAGAGTTTCTGGAGTGTCATCGACTGGGAGATTCACGAATGTTCATATCAACTTCAAGGAGGCTCTGGCACCTTTTCGGATCATCCTGCACCGTCGCTCTCAGCTAAAGAACTGCAAAAAGTCATCTACGCCGACAGCACCGCATCGGCTGGCATGATCAATCGGCTGAGCTGTCGTGACCCGCGTTCCTGCAGGTGTACCAGACTGTGGCTCTGCTGTGCATCAGGAACAGCATCAGTTTGGAGGCCTTTCGCCTTCCTGGTCGCATGCAGATTTTTCTGATGCCGCCTCCCGCATGTTTGCCTCGCAGTCTGAGCTCATTAACTTTTGTTGCCGCAACTACCGTACGCTCGTGATCTGCCCGCTTGAGTTCACGTCGCACGCGCTCTCTGCCGCTTCCCAATCTCGTCTCCTTTTGCAGGTCGCCCTCGCCCTTCGGAGAAGCCGCCCGCCCCCGCGCTGTGTCCGACGGACACCTGTGCCGCCTCGGCCTGGCGGAGAACTCCTGGCGATCCTACCTCAGCCAGCTGCGCTCCTGGGAAGCCTTCTGTGTTAGCGCAAACCGCCCTTCATCTCCAGCTGACGGTGACCTGCTCTGCCGCTACATCGCGCACCCGGTGAGCACTCGGCTCCGGTCCTTCTCCAGCCTCAGATCCTACGTCCATGCTGTCTCTTTTCTGCACCAAGCCACCGGCGCCCCCGACCCAGCGAAAGACTTCGCCGTGCAGCTGGCCCTCCGCGGCGCCAAACGTCATCTGGGCCTGCGATGCAAACAGGCGAAGCCGCTGACCATCGAGCACCTCAAGAGCATCCATCAACAGCTCCCGCGCTCCATCTCAAGCGCAGATCTCAGGGCCGCCTTCTGGGCGGCTCTTTTGGTGGGCTGGTGGGGCATGTTGCGCCTTGGCGACTTCCTATCGACCCGCGGCAGCCGATCTGTCTCGCGGGCCTGTCTGTCGGCTTCATCTGGCTGCTGGAAGTTGGCCCTCCCTAAGTCCAAGACCAACCAGTTCGGGTCGACGCCGCATGTCGTTCTTCTGCCACCTGTTCAAGAGTCACCACTCTGCCCTGTGCGCGCTCTGCGGTCTCAGCTGCACCTGTCACCAGCCAGCGACCCAAGGGCGCCACTCTTTGGCTACGGCCTCGGAGGCGAGCTCTCAGCCAGCCAGTTCATCAGCTGTCTTCGTGCGTGTCTGGCTGCGTGCGGCCTTCCAGCTGCTGGTTTCTCCGGCCACAGCATCCGGCGTGGGGTGCCAGCTTCTGCCATCAAATCGGCTTGTCAGATTCGGACGTTCGGGCTCTTGGGGGCTGGAGATTGGACGCTGTTCTTCGCTACTTTTCTGCCAGCTCTACCCTGTCGCGCCGCCAGCGCTCTGCTTCTTTCATGGCTTCGCAGCTGCAGGCTGCGTCCACCTGACTGCCTTCCCGCTTTTACTCCTTCCCTTTCCCATCATTGGGTTGGGATCCGCTTTCTCGGCCGCTGCCTGCTTTTCGCAACTGATTTGTCTCGTTTGGCTCCTTCCGGCGTGTTTAATGCAATCGTTACTCTCTGCGTAAGGTGTGTTAAACGCGCCGGAGGGTGCCGCTGTACATATCGCTGTACTTTGGCGGGGGTCGAGGTGTGGGGGTGTTGGCCGCGCCGGCCAGCTTAAAGCCTCTACACCCGGCCGGGCTTGGCTCCGCCGCAATTTCTCAATTTTTTTATTCTGCTTTTTACGAACCAATAAATATTAACTCGTTAAAACTAATAAACAAACGCTTCGCTTGATCCGCTGGGATCCGCTTTCTCGGCCGCTGCCAGCTTTTCGCAACTGATTTGTCTCGTTTGGCTCCTTCCGGTTTAACCAGTGCTAAACGCACCTGTACGAGCATCTCTTGTTCAATTGTACCTCTTCTGAAGTTCGTGAAAAAAATTGTTAACTCCCTGTACGTTTTTCTTTCAAGATCGCATCTTAATAAAATAGTATTCAGATCACGGTTAGTGGCACGTCCTCATGCTGATAGCGACGTCGACGCACTAACGGCTTGACGATCTTGGTAGCTTGATCCGGTTGTGGAACAGGTTGACATTTTTCCAACTGTGTTGCCTTTTCTCCGGGTTGAGGCTGGCCGATTAAATGTTCCAGTACCTCGTCCGTAATCATCTGGGGTTGCTCTGCAGCACTAGCAGGAGTATGTGGTCCACATGTCGCTTCCAGATGATGGGGCCCACCTTCACTAGATATGATAGCGGGGCTCGGCGTCGAAGGATTGTTCCCACAGCCCATTTGTCCTCCGCTTGTCTTCTAAAGTCCAACGTTAGCACGTTGTCGCCTTGCTTGAACTCTCTGATCTTCGGACTGGCTCTTGCATCATGCTGCATTTTCTGTTGATGCTGCTTCTCGGCGACTCGCTGATCCGTGTCTGGATTAAGTATGCTGAGTTTGGTTCGTATTGAGTATTTGAGTATCATTTCAGCAGTTGACTTCCCGGTAGTAGAATGGGGCGTCATGCGGTATCGTGCCAAGAAGGCATTAATGCTTTCTATAGCATCATGGCTGCTCTTCATCTCAGCCCTCAAGGCTCGCTTTGCTGTTTGCACCATCCGTTCGGCTTGCCCATTTGAGCGTGGATGCCCAATTGATGTTAGAACTTGTACAATTCCGCGACTCCTTAAGTAGTCCTTGAACTCCTTTGCAGTAAATTGGGATCCGTTGTCTGTAAGGATCTGCTTCGGATATCTGTAGCGAGCGAACGTCTCTTGGAGTCTATTGATGGTGTTATAAGTGGTCGCCGATCTCATTGGGAAGATTTCCACCCATTTTGTTGTGGCGTCCACGAGCAACACCCAAGTATATCCGTAGCATGGGCCGAAAAAGTCCAAGTGCAGTCGAGTCCATGGCTTCTCTGGCCAATTGAGAGGCTGTAGCGGTGCTTGTGCAGGCAGGTTTCGTTGCGATTGACATCCTGTGCATCTAGCCAAGCAATTTTCTGTATCATTATCAATGCCTGGGTTACCATATGTGCATTCTTGCCAGCGACTTTTCGTGCCATAATTCCGGGGTGTTCTTCATGCAGCAGCTGCAGAAGCTGACTTCTTAATACTGATGCAATTATTCTCCGAATTCCCCAGAATAGAACTCCATCTTCCACGCTCAGTTCATGCCGCCGGCTATGAAATGGCCTTAACTCTGCCTCCATTTATTCTGGCCAACCAGCTCTGCAGTAGTGAAGAACTCGCGACAGCAAGGGGTCATTCGAAGTGGCTCTTTTTAAGTCATTGGAGTCGATCGGTTGCGCGTCTATCCTATTCTGGAACACGGCATCATCTGCTCCTTGAAATTCGGAAGTGGGCAGTCTGGATAAGGCATCCGCATTCCTGTGGTCTTCCGTTCGTCGGTACCGAATTTCAAAGCTGTAGGCTGAAAGAATTACTGCCCATCTTTGTAAACGGCTGGCGGCAATGCTGGTATGTTGTTCTTAGGCCCAAAAATCGTGACCAGAGGCTCATGATCAGTTACCAGGATAAACGGGCGCCCATAGAGATATTGATGAAATTTCTTTACCGCGAACACGATGGCTAAACCTTCCTTCTCAATCTGAGAGTAGTTCCGGTCCGCTTTGGACAAACTTCGAGATGCATAGCATATAGGCTTCTCTTCCGAGTCTTTAAGCGTGTGTGACAGAACAGCACCTACTCCATAGCATGATGCGTCGGTCTGTACTACGAGTGGCTTGCTGGGGTCATAATGCGTTAGGACCTTGATGTGGATGGACTCTTATTAGTACATCCATGTCTATGGCCCTGACCTCCACCGCCTACGTGCTAAGAGGCAGGGCGATTAAATATATTGTTTTAAGCTCCTTGGCTCGCCACCAGAGCAGCCCAAGTTACATTATACCAAAGCATATAACATGGCATCGCAAGCAGGCACTGAAACCGTGTGCTAAAGCTTCTCGCAAAAAAACCACAAAATGCCCCCAAAGCAGCAGCGCTCTACGTCGCATCGCCTTCAAGGCAGAAGCCAGAAAAGTCGGAACGATCATCAGCAGCATCAGCAGCATCATCAGCAGCAGCATCAGCAGCAAAATATCTCACCAACTGGACAAGCTGAGCTGAAACTATCTCTGCCGGTTTGCACATCCCTCGACTAGACCTATCAGTGGATACGATCGATGATTTCGACGCTTGAAGAGCGACTCTTGAGGCATACTTCGATGCAGTTAACATCCAGCACGAGGAATCAGACAGCATCCACGTAACTAAGAAGAAAATGGCAGCTCGACGAGCTTGCATGTTGAACGCATTTACATCTGCTACCTTCTCGAAGGATAATAATCTACCTCTGACGGATCAACAATTCAAGTACCCTGAGGTCGTCATGAATTCCATCAGAGATCACGTACTCCGACAGGTTAATATCATCGTAGAGAGGAACAGGTTCTGGAAACGGCAACAAAATGACGGAGAAAATTTTAACGACTATGTCATGCAATTGAGGGACCTGATGCGAACATGTAAGTTCTGTAAGCATTCCGACGACCTACTGAGGGATAAACTTGTGCTAGGAGTACGAAATTTGGAGACAATCAAGCGTCTATTAGCACAGCCAGATCTCTCTCTCGCTGACGCGCTGACAATATGCAGATCAGAGGAAGCCTGAGAGATCCAAAAAATGAAATCTGCACAGCTTCACAGGTGTCCATAGTGCGCAAACATCGAGGAAAAATTCCAGGTGGGGCTCGATCAAAGACTCCAGAAGCAAAGAAATGCACTGCCTGTGGTAAAGGGCGATATCAGCGCTCAGAATGTCTCGCCAAGGACAAGAAGTGCTTTAACTGCGGTCGCATTGGACATTTTGGTTCCATGTGCCGGTCCAGTCGCAGCACTGGTCATCCGGATAAAAGGCAACCACCGAGAATGTCAACTTTGAACCCGCAACCCCAACAGTAGTAGTCTCAATAAATGGGGAGCAGCTGGAAATGATGCCCGATACGGGATCCAATATCGATGCAATCCGAGAATGCGATTTCAAAAAGCTCCGCATCCGTATTGCACAACTAAGGCATGACGCCATATTTCCTAAATCAGCCAGTGGACAGTTCATTAAGAGTAACGGCAATTTCTCCGCCACAATAATGCTGAACGGGAAGCACGCAGCGACAAGGATTCATGTGCTGAAGAACTTGGTCGCGCCAGTGCTGTCCTGGCAGAGCTGTAGAAAACTGGGAATCATCCCTGAAGAGTTTCCAAGTCAGATAAACCAGATAACTCAGGTTTTGACGAATGACGGAAGAAAGCATACAGAACTGGATTTGATCCAAGAATTCCCGAGGGTCTTCGACGGAGTAATTCGGCCGATGAAGGGCGAAAAATTTTCAATTGTGCTCAAAGAGGACGCGATCCCATTTTCCATGGAGACGCCACGCCGGCTACCACTGCCACTGCATGAAAAACTTAAAAACGAACTCGATGCCTTGGAAAGACAGCAAATTATCTGCAAAATAACAGAGCCGACACCCTGGTGCGCTCCAATAGTCGTAGCCCCGAAGAAGGGCACTGACCTAATTCGTCTTTGCGTGGATTTTAGAGAGATAAACAAATACGTTCTGAGACCTCGATACCAATCACCAACACCACTGGAAGTTGTGGCCAGCACCAATGTATCCAACGCAGAATGGTTTACAGTTGTTGATGCATTGAAAGGATACCATCAAGTATCACTCCACGAGGACAGTATGCCACTGACAACATTTATTACTCCTTATGGAAGATACATGTTCAGAATGGCACCTTTCGGGATCAGCTCTATCTCAGAATATTACAAAAAGAGACTGGATAGTGTTCTACAGGGCTTGAAAGATACTCGCCACATTGTGGATGACTGCGTAATCGCAAGCGCCGACTACGAAAGCCACATACAAGCTGTTCGCGAATTTCTTTATCGGTGTGACGAGAGTGGAATATCATTGAATAAAAAAAATTGTCTTCGCCAAGAAAAATGTAAAGTTTGCTGGATTTATCCTTACACTAAAGTGCTATCAGGTAGACCCTGACATGACAGCAGCCATTGCTCAATTCCCTGAGCCATCAAATATTACAGAATTACGCGCATTTATGGGCCAAGTGAATCAAATAGGACCATTCACAGATTCGATCGCAGAATGTACCTCGATATTAAAACCTCTACTGAGCGCGAAGAATTCATTCATCTGGAACGAGGAGCACCAAAAAGCCTTCGATAAGGCACAAATCCATCTGTCTAAAGTCCCATCATTGGCATACTACGATCACACGAAGCCAATCGCACTGCACACCGACGCATCAAGGTTGAAGGGACTCGGATTTGTTCTCAAGCAGCAACAACCTGACGGCGCCTGGCGAATGATTCAGGCGGGCTCACGGTTTCTGGCTGACGCGGAGACGCGAAATGCTACGATCGAGCTCGAGTTGCTAGCAATTGTGTGGGCTTCGCAAAAATGTCGCTCGTTTTTAGAAGAACTCGATTCATTTTAAATCGTGACTGACCACAAGCCACTTATTCCGATATTAAACGGCTACAACTAGACCAAATCGAAAACCCGAGGTTGCAGCGCCTTCGTGCCAAGCTTAATCGCTACAACTATGAAGCAAAATGGGTACGAGGTAAAGACAATGTAGATGCCGATGCACTATCAAGAGCTCGGATTGCAAATGCAACTGAAGAAGATCAGATTGATGAAAATCAAGCTCTAAGTAGTGTGAATTTGTTGACCATGGTAATAGAAGATACGGAAATGGACTTTAACATGAAGAGAATACAAGAACACGTAAAGAAAGACACCGAAATGCAAGAGCTCATCCAAGTAATAGAGAATGGATTCCCGAACGATAAAGCTAATCTTCCAGTTAATCTAAGACCGTACTGGCACATTCGACATAAGCTTGTCGTCGAAAACGGAGTCGTTCTCAATGGATGCCGGTGTATCATCCCTAAAGAAATGCGAAAAGAAGTTTTGAGAACACTACATTCAAGTCACCAAGGTGCTACTAAGACCAAAGCAAGAGCAAGAATGGTCGTCTATTGGCCCAGCATGGAACGTCAGATCGATGACACAATAAAGCAATGCAAAGCATGCCAAGAAACCCGTCCAAATCAGGTTAGAGAACTGATGTTGCCGAGAACTTCACCAGCAAGGTGCTTCCAGGAAGTTCATGCCGACTTTTGTGAACACCGCGGCAGGCAATTACTAGTGATAGTGGACGGATACTCTGGATGGATCAACGTATGGAACTTCGGACAAAATGCTCCGATTTACAAGCTGATTAACGCGTGCCGTGAGCTATTTTGTCAGACAGCTGTACCGGAATTGTTCTGGTCAGACTCAGGTCCTCAGTTCAAGGCCAGCGCATTTGGTAACTTTTTGAAGAGATGGGGAGTCGAGTCCAGATTCTCATCCCCATACCCCCACCAAAGCAACGGGAGAGCCGAAGCGGCAGTCAAGTCAGCCAAAAAGATCATCAGAGGATCGTGGGATTATCGCAACAATGACATAAACAAGGACAAAATGGCGGAAGAAATACTTATCTATAGAAACACACCTATGTATGATGGACGCATTCCTTCTATTATGCTGTATGGACAGCCAGCAAGAGATTCACTTCCTGCTCATCGAAGAAGCTTTAATCCCGAATGGTACAACACGATTAAACAAACGGAGGACACAGCATCAGAAGTTCACGAGGCTGTGGAGCAACAGTACAACAAGTCCAAGAGAAGCCTCGATGGAATCCGAATAGGGTCGACTTTAGTTCTTCAATAGCCAACAACGAAACTGTGGCAACGGAGAGGAGTAGTGGTAGAGGTCGGAAAAGACCGCGACTACCTGGTAAAGTTGGCGAGCGGCAGAATACTACGGAGAAACCGCATTTACGTACGGCCAACATTGCCACTGACCGCCGACAACTGGTGTTGCATATTCTGCATGCTATGCTGCATTATTCATAGATTTATTTGTGGTATATGCGCATTTAAGTATATTTCATTTCACACACATTGGCCATAGACACTGCCCCTGTTAACCCTGCGTTCTAAAGCTAATATAAGGAGAGCAAATATAAAGGAAATGAATGTTAACATCGGCATGGCAAGAGCCCGCTACCAAGCTTGAGATTACTAACCATAATTCACCTGGACTTCGAGTTGGTAACGGAAGTCGGATGTAACATTGGCGACGAGGATTCTTCAGAAGAAGACAAAATGACCGCGCCAAATACTGCTTCGAAAATCAGCACATTTGATCCGGCACGACCTGAAAGGTGGACTGTATACGAGGAGCGTCTGGAACAATACTTCATCGCTAAATCCATCACCAAAGAGGAGATTAAGCGAGCCGAGCTCATCACAGTAATTGGTGAAGACTGCTATACGTTGCTCAGAGACTTACTGTCTCCAGACTCCCCGAAGGACAAATCCTACGATGATTTAATTGAAAAGTTACGAACGCATTTCACCCCAACGCCGAAAAGAATCATCGAGAGATACAACTTTCATCACCGAAGCCAGCAGGAAGGCGAATCCATTGCAGAGTACGTCGCGCAGCTACGGAAGTTGGCGGCGACCTGTTCGTTTGGAGGCTTTTTGTCGGAGGCGATCAGAGACAGACTGGTTTGTGGACTACGAAGCAAGCTGACACAGCAAAGGCTGCTGCAGGAGGACGATGTTTCACTGGACTTCGAGTTATGTGGTATGTGCGCATATAAAGTATATTTCATTTCACACACATTGGCCATAGACACTGCCCCTGTTAACCCTGCGTTCTAAAGCTAATATAAGGAGAGCAAATATAAAGGAAATGAATGTTAACATCGGCATGGCAAGAGCCCGCTACCAAGCTTGAGATTACTAACCATAATTCACCTGGACTTCGAGTTGGTAACGGAAGTCGGATGTAACATTATTTTCTTCTAAAAGTAGTCTATGTGCCATCGGGGCAAAATGTTACCGTACACCTTGTTTGCTAGAAACTTCAATGCCCTTAAGGGTAAAGAAATATAAGAGCGAGCTTTGTGCTCATGCCAATTTGGAGCTGCTCAAATAACGCCCTCCTTCAATTCATAAACCCAAAAGCCTTCGTGTTCTTCAACCGTAACATGGCGATGAGGAAAAGTCACTGGATTCACTGAAGAAGCTGTGTACTGACTACCTTACGTTCGCAGGACTGATGACTCAGCCGCTGGATTTTCGACTTGGAGATTGCCTCTTTCTTATCCTGAGATTGAGAAGTATTTCGAAAGACTGCAGTTTTACTTGGTGGCTTCAGGGAAGCAAGCTCACTCCAAAGCAGTACTTCTAGCGACATGCGGAGACGCAGCCTTCACGCTGATAGAAGAGCTTGCAAAGCCAAAAGACATCACGAAGGACGAAGTAACGTTCGATGATATCCAGAGTTCGCTAACCGCACATTTTAAGCTCAAAACATTGCTTCACTATGAGAGACACGTGCTTCACTCCATGGTGCAAAAGGAGGGTGAATCGATTGCTACTTACATCGAATGTCTAAAGCGCCAAGCCAACAAATGCAGATTCGGTGATCTCCGAGACGAACTAATTCTGTCGCAGTACATATTTGGCTTGCGGAATCAAGTGCTAAAGCAAAAGCTTCTTTCAAGAGCGGATGTCATTTTGGAAGACGCGATAAAAGAAGGTTTGCTGTCTGAGTCGATTAGGATGGCAACAAGCAAGCCGGATACAATCACGGCGGTGCAGAAGAAGAGTCATTCCGGATGGGTCAGACCAGAGAAGACGCCTGCCCACAAGCAGCAGCACAGTTTGGACAACCGCAAAGGACCGACAAAGCCTCGTGAAACTGGTCACTGCCACACATGCGGAAAAGCAGGACACATCAGGTCAAAGTGCCGATTTCGGGATGCGCAGTGCCGAAAGTGTGGGAAGGTTGGATACCTGGCAGCAGTCTGTCGCTCCAAGACCGTTAATGCTCTGCAGAACGTGTGCCGATCAGAGGATTCTAGCCATGGACATGTGGGAGCAATCTACGCGACAACTGACATCGGAGATCGTCATTCAACGGATCAGTGGTTTGTTACATGCGAGATCGGAGACGCGAGTGCTAAGATGTTGGTAGATACAGGCAGTCAAGTTACCATCATACCCAAGCATGTTGCTGATAGTTCCAATCTGAAAGTCGAACCGGTTACTAAAGCGCTCAAGTCGTACGGCGGTTTCCAGCCAGAAATATACTCAGTCATTCAGGATGCCATGATTACTCTGTCCGATGGAATATCTGCCACTGGAAAAGTGTATGTAGGCAGCGATTTATTGGCTATACTGGGAATGGATTTCCTATCGCACCTGGACATACTAAACCTCGACGGAAGCATTTCAGAAGATCTTCTTTGCATGCCAGTGGTGCGTGATGCAAATTCGAGATTTCTCGCAAGTTTCCGCCTCCGCTCAGATGCTAGAACGGACGGCATGCGAAATCCTGCCAGATCTCTGCCCTTTTCGATGAAGTCTATGGTTGAGACTGAGCTCAACAACTGCTAAATGCAGGCATCATATATCCAGTGGAAGACCCAGCCGTTTCTGCGCCAATTGTTCCAGTTTTAAAGCAGCAAGGCACAGCGAGACCAATACGTCTATGTGGCGACTATTCAGTCACGCTAAATCGCATAATCGATGCCGATCGCTACAAGCTTCCAAAGCTAGAAGAAATCCTTTCTAAAATTCCTAATGCCAAGTACTATTCAGTCTTGGATTTGGAAGACGCGTTTCTTCTAGTTGCGCTTTCGCCTGAGAGCCAGAAACTTGCCTGCATCTCTACGCACCTGGGCTACTTCGCTTTCAAAAATCTTCAGTTCGGAATTTCCGCAGCACCATTAATATTCCAAGAAGTCAAGGATGAGGTGCTCAGAAACGTAGAATGCACTGCTTCGTATCAAGACGACATAATAATCGGAACTCCCGGAGACCGACAACAACACACCCTGGTGCTAAACAAGGTAAAGCAACGTTTGGCTGACAATGGGTTCAAGATTAACGCCCGCAAGTCACAGGAATGCTTACAAAGCGTCAAGTTTCTTGGGTTCATTCTCCACAACGGCAAGCTCGAGCCTGATCCAGCGAGAATAGAGGCATGGGAAAATATGCCAGATCCCGCGGATAAAGACCAATTAAAAAGCGCCTTGTGTACTCTTCGACACTACGGCCTGTTCTGCAAGAATTTTTCTATCATCGCTCGACCATTGTATTCATTATTGAAGAAAGGACAGCACTGGTTCTGGAACAAAGAACATTCACAGGCCTTCACGAGATTGAAGCAAAGTATTCGACAAGGAGCAATAACTGCTTACGACTCGTCCAAGCGTCTGTTTCTGACTTTTGATGCGTCAAAGGATGGATTGGGGTTCGTGCTCTCTCATGACAGAGAGCAGAGACAGATTGTTTGGCTCGGAAGCAGAGTGCTCACACCCGCAGAGGGCAATTATGCAAATATCGAACGAGAGGCGCTGGCTATCGTCGAAGGAGTTAAGTATTTCCACCAGTTTCTCGCCGGAAGAAGATTTACTTTTATATCAGACCACAGACTGCTTCAGTTCATTTTCGATCACAATAAATCGTCTGAGCGTGTTTCCGCC
Organism: Macrostomum lignano; assembly: GCA_002269645.1. Classification (NCBI taxonomy): domain Eukaryota; kingdom Metazoa; phylum Platyhelminthes; family Macrostomidae; genus Macrostomum; species Macrostomum lignano. Next base: position 356,671 of record NIVC01001049.1, on the reverse strand, counting down.
AGGCTTCAACGCTGGTCGCTCATTCTACGAGCGTATGACTACAAGATCGAATATTCCAAAGGCGATTCGATGTACGCCGCTGATACTCTGTCGCGACTTCCAAGTGGCAATTGCATAACGAAGGAATCCGTCAACCTACTGTCAATAAATGCCCTGGACACCTTTGCGAATTCCGAAGATCTACTGCGTCAAATTGCTAAGACGAATGACTGCCATCTGCAGACACTGAAGCATTACATTCAGGATGGATGGCCGGAGTACTTACCGAAAGTCTTACTCAAAAGGAAAGCTTGAGTATACTATACAAAATGGCATTGTGTTTAAAGGATTGCGCATTGTACCACCCAGTGATTTACGAACGGAAATTTTACACCTGCTGCATGAAAATCACCCCGGAGTTGTGCGCATGATTCGCTTGGCACGACAGTATTTCTGGTGGTCAGGAATCGACACGCAGATGAACAGTTTCGTTCGAAGGTGTGCACAGTGTCAGCTTCACGCAAAAAAGCGAACTAACTCCAATTTATCGTCTTGGGAGGATGCGCAGACGTTCTTCGAGAGAGTACACGCCGACGTCGCGATATTCAAAGGACACCGATTCCTAGTGCTAGTAGACGCATTCTCGAAGTGGGTGGATGTTCGGCATATCGATTCAATGAAATCGCAATCTGTAATTCGGGCAGTTCGACAAACATTTAATTACATGGGTCTCCCACAAACCTTGGTGACAGACAACGGTACAAACTTCACGTCCGCCGAATTCGCCACGTTCCTAAAGGAGAACTTCGTTCAGCACCTTTTGACTCCTCCAGGTCACCATTAGTCGAATGGGCAAGTGGAGCGGGTAATAGAAGAGTTTAAATTTCATCTAAAGAAGTCAAACGCTACTTCTGACGTGGCTGAACTAGAGCGAATTGCAATCGCGTTCTGTCTGTTTCACAATACTACACCGCAATGTAATGGTTCTATTCCTGCTGGTTTGGTGTTTCTTCAACTGCCAAGAACTCGCTTGTCAAGAGTATGCACTGAATGGATCCAACCTCGACTACAAGCCGAACCAGTTTTCATTCCTGTGGAACACAAGGAAGAGAGGGTTCCGTCAACGATTACTACTTCCGTCGGAACTAATACCTTTCGTGACGACGTCGATCGACGTAAGATCGATGTGGGCAGCTTCTAGCCCAGTGACCCGTCGACAAGCATCGGTAGCACCTGTCATGAGCAGAGTCTTTTGAGCTTTTTGGCCTGACTTCCTTGACTGAGTTGGCTTGAGCTCCACTGAATTTGTTAGTGTTGATGAGCGTTGCACCTTTTCTGCAGTTTCTATGGCGTTTGATATTTTGATGGCCTCGTCCAGCGCGATGTCATCTTTTTGCAGAAGACGCTGCTGAATGAGCTTGCTGCGCAATCCGCAAACAAACTTATCTCTGATAGCTTCATTCAGAAAGGTTCCAAACATACAGGTTGCAGCCAGCTTCCTTCAATTTGCTATATACTCTGAGATTACTTCGCTCTCTTGTTGATTTCGATTGTAGAAATTGTAGCGCTCCACGACTTTCTTTGGCGTCGGTGCGAAATAGTTTCTTAGCGCCGTTATCAGCTCGTCATAAGACTTATTTTTCGGGAGGTCTGGAGACAGCAGATCTCGCAGCAGGCAGTAGCAATCTTCACCCACCACTGTGATGAGCTCAGCCTTCTTTATCTTCTCATCGGTGATGGCTTTGGCGATAAAATATTGCTCCAACCGTTTTTCGTACACCGACCATCTCTCTGGTCTTGCCGGATCGAATGCACTGATTCTTGAAGCGGTGTTGGGTACGGCAGTCATATCCTCGTCGCCAATGTACTGGTAGCATCCGGTTTCAGTAATTTATTCTAGGAGTGCTCTTTAGAGTTTGCGCGAGAGTATATTTCTTCCTTTTTCCTTTTTCCCTTTTTCTTCAAGGCAGCTCACAGCTTAGTACTTCAAAGAAAGTGTCAGAGCAGAATCATAACAAAATAAGTCTATGGCCGAAAAGAGAGACACACGTAGGATCATATACCACATATACCAGTCCGCGAGATCAGTTCGGCCCATCCGAATTTGCTGAGGCTATTAAATGACGCTGAATCGCCTTATTGGAACTGATTGCAATAAGCTTTCAAGGCTTAAATCGCTATTTTCCGACTTGTCCGACATACTTCTAGTGACTTGAAAGACGCATATCTTCAAATAGGCTTGTCTGAAGACAGTAAAAAATTAATGTGCGTTCCAACTCACATGGGTCATTTGCTTTCCGAAAAATGCAATTTGGAATATCCGCTGCACCTCTGATTTTTCAAGAGCTAATGGACAACCTGTTGAGGGGCACACCGTGTGTAATCATAATTGGAACGCCTACATGGAGCGACCATCGCAGGATTCTTTCAAAAGTAAAAGATAGACTTTACTAAGCTTACTAAGCTTTACTAATTCAGTACACTCGTACTGTGGCGGCTCGAAACAGAAGCATCTTTTGCCTTTTACCATTTCCGATGTGTATGCGTCTCGTTACAGTTGAGTAGCCCACAGACTGAGAGAAATAAACGAGCGCACTTCGCGATCGCAAGCTACTTCATTGGTGAGCCCGACGTCTCAAACCGCAAGTTTGAGCATGCCTGAGCACGCAAAAGACACAGCGAGCAACAGAGATGCAGATCAGGAGTCTGTCATCTCGTTTGGCGTCAACACAGCGGCCAGTGCGGCCAGCAGCAACTCAGCCATCAACGCAATAACGGTCAAGTTGCCGACTTTTTGGCCAGCTCAGTCCCAGGCTTGGTTCACCCAGGCTGAGCCACAGTTCAGCCTCCGAGGAATAACACAAGATGAAACTAACTATCAGCATTTGGTCGCATCTCTCGATCAACAGTCGGCCGAGCGACTCCTGAACTTACTAAAGAATCCTCCGGCAGCAGACAAGTACAAGCAGCTGAAGACTCGCCTATTGGGCACGTTCGGGCTAACGCGGAAGCAGCGGGCCTTCAGGTTGCTTAGTATGACAGGCCTCGGAGATCGGCGCCATGAACGATATGTTGGCGTTGTTGAGCGACCATCGGCTATGCATGTCATTGGAGGAACTTTTTCGACAGCAGCTCTCACCAGACATCCGACTGGCATCCGATCTTCAGAATTTGCGGATCCGCTATCAGTGGCACAGCACGCCAACATGCTTTGGATCCAATCTAGCCCAGCCGGTTGTGAGCGAAATTCAGCAGCCTGACGAGCCAGTGGTTGCGGCCGCCCGCCAGGGCAGAACAAGCTGGTTTGCCTACGCCCAGCCATCACGTCCCTGCGAGGAAACCACCGATCTGTGCTTCTTTCATAAGAGTTCAGCGCAAAAGCCAGATTTTTTGAAGCGCTTTGTAAATTTCGGGGAAACGGGCAGTCCGCATCGGTGAACAGCTCGGCGGCTGGCAGCAGCAGCCTGTTCCTCATCGCGGAGTTGCTGACAGGCCTGCGTTTCCTGGTATACACTGGAGCTGAAGTCAGCATATTTGTCGACTTTTCACTTGTAGATTTTTAATGAAATCGGCCGCTAGCGGTCCGGCATTTCGCTAATTTCTGGAGGAACGCATTTTTACGGCCTACACCGAGCACAAGCCGTTGGTCGCCACCATGTCGAAAGTGGCGAATCTGTGGTGTGGCGCCGGTTGGCGGTGCTCATTAACTATCGATGTGCTAAAGCTTGAAACGGCTGCGCTGGTATTATTGGCGGCATATGGCCCTCGGTCATTTTTTCTAGTAAATAAAAATACTGCTTGGGCTATCGGCGAAAGGCTCGTTTTCTTTGCTCAGATAAGAGCTCTCGTAAACAGGAGAGTCCACTGCATTGCTACGACACGACAATGGCGTCGCGAGCAGACCATCTGCCGCTGAACGACCCCGCAATAGCGGAAGCTTGGCTACGAAGTTTCGCTGCTGTCAGCCGCAGCTAAAATCTCACGGACACCGCAGAAAATCGGCAGGTCACTGACCTAGTTCTAGCGAAAGCCGGCGTGAATGCAGTGCGGATCGTCAGTGTCATGGCAAAGCCTAAGGAGCTGGAGGAGATGGACTTCGCAGATATCAGAAAATTGATTGATCATCGAGAAGACTCTCCCGAAAAAGAAGCTCGTCATCGCAGAACGATCGAAATTCATGCCGATGCGCCAGGAGCCGACTGAGTCAGTGCAGGCCTTCGCACAGAGACTCCGGGATGCCGCCCGCTTCTGCGAGTTCGACCAGTTGAATGCGGAAGACAGCCACCAGACTGCCGAGGACGAGCTCATGCAGACGATGCTCGGGACTCGGGATCGGACAGTAGCATCATCCCACAGAACTTCTGGAAGCAGCTCGGCGAGCCTCGGCTGCGGCAGTGCAGGCACCAGCTTCGCAAGTTCGATGGCTCGATCATCAAGACTCTCGGCAGCTTCACAGAGACGCCTCTCGGGAAGCTGAATGGCCTCAAGGCGCGCATCCTTCTGAGGGACAATGTCCGGCCGAGTTATTTTGAGGCGCGACCAGTGCCCATTCACCTGAAGCCGCTGGTCATCACAAAGCTCCGGAAGCTCACCGACAGCGGTGTTCTGGAGTCAGTGGCGCCTGGAGGCAGTCAGTGGGCATCTCCGATCGTGGTCGTGAGGACGCCCAACGGCGACATCAGGATATGTGCCGACTACAAGATCGGGGTGAACCCAAAAATCTGTGCTGATTCCTATCAGCTACCCAACATCGAAACAGCGTTCTGCGAGCTTGCGGGAATGTCTCACTTCGGCACCATCGACCTGGCGGACGCGTACAATCAGCTCGAGCTGGACGAGGCTTCAAAGGAAATTTTCACCATCAATACCCCGATTGGACTGCTACGCTGGACAAGGATGCCCTGCGGCGTGAAGACGGCGAGTGCACAGTTCCTGGCGGCCATGGAAGCAACGATCAGTGGTCTGGTGTCGAACCTGGTCATCTACCAGGATGATGTCTGTGTCGGAGCCAGGTCCGAGGCCGAGCTGGACGAGAAGGTAGAGAAACTGTTGCGCAAGCTCAAAGCGGCCGGAATGCAGATCAACGATGTGTCTTTAGGAGCACTGCAATCTCATTCCTCGGTTACAAGATCTCCACTGATGGTGTTCGGCCCGACTCGAAGCTGGTGGGAAAAGTTCAGCAGACCCGTGCGCCGACGAACCGCAAAGAGCTCGAATCCTTCCTGGGGCTCACGAACTACTACGCGGTATGTTCAGGCCAACGCTGAGCGGGTCGAGCCACTCACAAACCTGAGAAGCAAGCAGACACCATTCCAGTGGGGCCAGGACCAGCAGAAGGCATTTGACGACCTCAAGAAGGCTCTGAAAGTGTATCCAGTAGTGCGCATCTTCGATGCTTCGAAGCGCACGACACTGACAACAGACGCCAGCGAAAAAGCGATCTTAGCCATCCTGACTCAAGACGAGCACCCAGTGATCTACCTGTCTCGACGGCTCACAGTGGGGGAGCAGAACTACTCCAACATTGAACGAGAGGCCCTCACCATAGTGTGGGCGACTCAGCGAGCACGACACTTTCTGCTCGGGGCCAAGTTCACCCTAAACTGCTACCATCAGCCGCTGGAGTTCATCTTCAGCCCAGCCAAGGAGATCCCGAAGGTCACGTCTGCGAGAATCACGCGGTGGGCCATCTAACTGGCTGCTTTCGACTACGATATCGCGTACGTCCGCGGAAGAAGCATCCCACATGTCGACGCGATGTCGAGGCTCGAGTTTGAGGAGAAGCCCGAGCAACCAGAGGTGGTCGAGAGGGTCATCCACTGGACCGAGACTGACGTGCTGAAACTCGAGGATGTTAAGCAGGCAACTGCGACCGACTCAGTGCTGCTGGGCATCAAACGCTGGATCCGCGACAACGTCTGGAGCAACTGCTCTGCAGCCGAGCGTCCCTTTAAGAGCGTGCGCCAGCAGCTGTCCGTCGAGGACGGCGTCATCTGCCTGGGTAACCTAGTGGTGCCGCCAGCCGTGCTGCGACCTCAGCTGCTGCAAGCGGCACACGGCGACACCTACTGCAGAGCGCTGGCCACGCGCAACCGGCTCAAGTGAGAGGCCTAAGGCCGAGAACGAACAGGCGCTTAAATACAGTTGACGTGAATGAGCTACAAGTTCGATCTCCAATTCTCAACTGATCGCCCTAATTCAGATTCTCAAGAGCGTGGGGGAAGAAAATAAAGGTGACGAGTCCGAACCTGGGCGCATTCATCTGCAGCAACCCAAGAGGTTGGGAAGAATACTGAGAGCAGTTCGAACGGTATCTGGTCGTCCAAGGCACTAATGAAGACGCCGACAAGAAGGCACATCTAATCACAAAAATTGGTGAAGAAGCCTATTCTATCCTCGAGAATTTGATTGCGCCACAAAAGTGCTCACACAAGAAGTTCGGTTAACTTTTCGATCGAAAGCAACATGATTGCGAGAGCATAACCGATTTCTGCGCTGCGACGCCTGAGCATGAATTGCACCTACGGCAACTGCGAGGGTCACTCAGAAAGTCTTTAGCCTGAGTTGGATCTATGAGACGTAGAAGCATGAAATTTGTGTTAGTAGAGACCAACTTTTAAAAGCATTGCAGAAAAATTTTCTAACAGAAGCCACTTTTGAGTCCACTGCAGCGATTCAAAGTCAGTTCATCCCTTGCGTCATTTAATTCAACAATGAAGCTGAAAAATCGCGACTTCAGAGCACTTTTCATAGCACTTCAAGCAAGGCAAGTCACCGGCCGATTCGTTTCAAACTTTACCGAACATTTTCACCCATCTATGTCCTTCAGACGCTACCGTCAAAGACTTGTTCGCTGAACTTGTTGCTGTTTTCTCCTTCAGGCTAAGAACTTTTTGAGTGACCCTTGTATCTTGATCAAGCTCTACGCGATGCTTTCGTATTCGGTCTTGGAGATGAAACCATATTTAACCGTCTGTTGAGCACGTTGAAGGACAAAACTTCGTTCAAGGATTCTGTCGAAGAAGCTCAAACTCTAGAAGAAGCCATCAAGCATACACGACAGTTCAGAACCAATGATGCTGGTGTTAATAAGGTGAACACGAAGATAAGGAGCAGCTCGGACTGAAAAATTCAAATCAGGCAGTCGCACTGGCAATGCACGTGGCCCTGGAGAGAAGCGATGTTTCCCCTTTTAATAATTTGGCCAAGAGCCGTCCTTTTCTCAATAAAACCTGCTTTAGTGCGGAAAAAGGTCCCTGTCGAGTGTTTAGAAGACTTTTATGTTTTTTAATTCTTATGCACTTTTTTGGTTGAGCGAAGTGTCTATGACACAAAATCCCTCCCGGGTACAGAATTACGTTATTTTCTTTCTTGTATTACGAGTGTATAATATCGGCCTAAGGCAGAAAAAATAAACCCATGTCCCACAGCCGCAGAGGGCACAAGCGCTCAAAGAGTGAAAGATAAAGTTCGAGTAATTAACTGAGAATTCACACTTGCGGCTTCAGTGCCGAAACATCGAGAAGCATTCAGATCAACAAAGTCTGCTTCATTTGGCAGGGCTGCTAATAATATCCAAGTTATACCGCAGCAGAGATCAAGTCCTACTCGCTCCCAGCAATCAGAGAGTGAAAGCAAGGACTATCGCACAAATAGTGCTCGTGACTGGGCCCCTCAAGGTCAGAAGAAGACTGTGCCGTCAGTTGTTCTGGTTCTCAACAACGTCCCGGTAACTTTCGAAGTGGACACGGGAGCAGAGAGATCAATTCATAGTCAGAACATCAACGAGAGATTGTTACACCTGAAACCGGAACCACCGAGCACTAGGCTTTGTCATTACCTCGGCGGTGAGATTGATGCCCGGAGTGAGTTGTGAGGTTGAAGTTACCTATGAAAATCAGGCGTGCAAACTTCCTGTTTTAGTGGTCGAAGGAGACAAGGCAAACCTGCTTGGTCGCGACTGGCTGTCGCACATTTGACGAACAGTTGAGCGAACAGTTTCAAAGGCTTGTGCGACTTCAATCGCCTTTTTAGAGTCAATCCTGGCAGTTTCTCCGTGAGTACGAGCTAACTCTTTGAGTGCGTCTTGATTAGAGAGGCCCAATAGAAATATGTCTCTCAAGCGACATTGTGACTCATTCGTACGTTTCAAACCTGCAATCGTCCTCAGCTTGTTGTGTATAGACAAAAGACTAAATGGAATTTAATTTCTCTCTGCATGTTTATTTTCTAGGGTAGAAACTTTTATTTCCTTTAGAGCCGAATAAATATAGTAGCGCAAAGAGCAAGGCTCTGCGTGTACTCGCTAGAGGCAAAAATATAAGCCGTGAACCGCGGTACTCTAAACAAAGTTTTTTAGACTTTTATGTCCGATGATAGCCTTGAGGCTGTAATCATTGTTGAAGTAGAAGACAACAATGGCGACGAGTTGTAAAATATCCGAGTTCGACATAGCTAAACCGGATCAATGGGAAGCCTACGAAGAGCGACTCGAGCAGTTCCTCGTTGTGACCAAGGTGACCAAAGAAGAGGCAGAAGAGAGCGGCGCTGATAACAGTGATAGGAAACGACTGCTATCAGCTTCTTCGCAACCTGCTGTCGCCGAAGAAGCCCAAGGAAACACCTTACGACGATCAGGTCAAGGCGCTCAGGGAGAAAATTAAAACCTCTTATCTCTGTAGTGTATTTTTCGGCGAAAAGTTGCCTTCAAAACATTTACCATAGATTTCGAGTGTTGCGTCCTATATATATGTTTCTTGAGTAGTTCATGGCAGAAGATCAATCTGTTAGAAATCAATGCGCTAGACGGCTTCAAGAATTCTGAACATTTACCGCAAACGATTGTACGCACCAAGGATTGTAAACTGGACATACTCAATTGAAATAATAAAATATATTCAAGGTGGCTTGCCTCCCCGGTCAGGCTGCTGCATTCCCGAAACAAGCGAGTACACAATGCAAAACGAAGCCGAGTTTTCAAGGAATTGCGCATCATTCCATTACCAGTATGAGAAAATAAATTCTTCAATTACTTCATCAGGGCCACTCGAGCATCTCGCGGATGTTACATCTGTCGAGACAATACTTTTAGTGGCCTATCATAGACGCTCAGATTAACGCCTTCGTCCAGCGTTGTGTGCGATTTCAGCTCCATGCCAGAAAAAGTACAAAATGCAAATCTGTCAACATGGGCAGAGGCAAAAAGTTTCTTACAAAGAGTTTATGTAGACAGCTACTTTTAAAAGCCAAGATTTTCTGGTACTAGTTGACACCTTTTAAAGTGGGTGAGCATCCAGTCCATACCGTCGATGAAGGCACCCCCTTATTAATGCCCTTCGCAGGACATGCAAACACAAAGGAATTCCGAAGAATCTCGTTTAAGACAGCAGTAGCACTTTTTTGCTAGTGTTCAAAGCATTCCTGTGAGAAAACTGACCATACCCTTACTCCTCCGGGACATCATCAGTCAAATGGTCAGGTGGAGAGATTAATTGAAGAACTCAACTTTCTACTTGCGAAAGGTTATAGCTACAGAATGCCGTACTTACACGTAGGAGTACTTGTAACATACAATACGTGTCACGTACGAGTTGCGATCCTCTTTTTGTGATGCTGGTGCTTTTCTATGGCTAGGACCAAAAAATCGAGCTTTTGACGAACGATCCAGTTATACGACGTATTATTCATCCATGACTGTGACCCGCGAAATCAGGGAAGAAAACAAGGAGAAGCTTACATCTTCTCGCAGGCGCTACCGTTGCTCTGCCCCAGATCACTTGGCAAATACTTGCCCACATCGTAATAGCTCGTAAAAAGTGCAAGAAGTGTGGAAAGGAAGGACATCTGGGAGTTGTATGTAGCTCGTAAGTATACCGTGGCTCTGAAAGGATTTCCTAACAAGCAGGGTACATAGTACTTCGCGAACGAACCGTGTAACCAAGAAGCCAGAGTATCACCACTAAGCATCAATCGGGTATACGACAGAGGCAATCCTGCTTACTTCGTAGAAATTTTGATTAACGAAAAGCCTGTTTGCTTTGAAGTCGACACAGGGGCTGAAAGGACCATCCTGAATAAAGAGACAGCAGAGTCGCAGCCGAAGGATACCAAGCTCCGTCATTACATGTACCTTGGTGGAGAAATTACTGTCAAGGGGGAATGCAGTGAATGCAGTGCAGAGTACGAGCGTACCTAGGTCAGATTGCCAAACTTTCGATACTTGCAGTGTCAGGCATCGGGTCCAATTTAGCTCGTACTTGAAAGAGACTGGATGCGACAGGGTGGCTTGAAACTGAGTGGAATCAGATCCTCGAAACGCAAAGCGTAGTAAAGAACGCGAGCTGCAAGGACTGAGCTGCAAGATGCTGCAAGGACTGAGCTGCAAGATGCTGCAAGGATTGGGCTGCAAGATGCTGCAAGGACTGAGCGGAGTCATCTGCTCCATTGACGATGTTTTAGTTGTTGGGAAGAATTCCGAGGAACATTTGCAAAATCTGAAGAAGGTTTTGCAACGCTTTCGAGAGCGAGGTGTCAGACTAAAGAAGTCGAAGTGCAAATTCGGGCAGACGTCTGTCACTTTCCTTGGATACAGGATAGATAAAAAGAGAATCCACCGAACTGAGGACAAGATCAGAGCTATACATGAGGCTCCATGCCCACGAAATGTGTCCGAGCTGAGAGCTTGGATTGGACTGGTTACTTTGGTTACAAAGAATCTGGTTCCTTTGATGCACCCCTTTCTTGCGACTTCGAAAAGAAAAGGATTTCGACTGGCCAGCCGAGTGCGAATCCGCGTTCAAGTACGTTAAAGGTCAACTTACCTCAAGCAAGGTGCTGACTCACTATGATCCTCCTAGAAGCTGAAGCTAGAATATGACGCTTGACCTTACGGTTTTGGTTCGGTCATTTCCCATGAAACGAAGACCGGAGACAGGCCAATCGCCTACGCTTCTAGAACACTGTCAGCTGCTGAAAAGATCTATGCCCGAATTGAAAAAGAGGCATTGGTAATTATACTTGGACTTAAGAAGTTTCTTTAGTACCTATTTGGTCGAAAGTTCAGCCTGGTCGCGGACCACAAACCGCTTCTAGCAATTTTCGATTCCGAGACCATTAACGCTTGTGGCAGCAAGTAGTTTGCAACGATGGGCGATGTTTCTAGGCGCTCATTCGTATGAAATCAAGTTTAGCCTTTGTGTACAAATATATAAGTATACAATACAAGTCTAGGCTACTGCAGCTGCGACCGTCACCCACAGCTGAACACTGGCTTTGTCTCATTTATCTGTGGCAATCAAAACGAAAGTAAATTTACGTGGTAAATGTTCTGTAAAGTTCCGTATCATAAGCTCTTTCCATGTTCTCAAGTGACTAGCAACTAAAAAAGATTTTGCCTAGACACTGAGCTGACTATTATCTATTCAATGAATTTCGGGAATACGCAGCGCTACGTTAAAATATAAACTTTTTGCAACTGAATTCGTCTAAACTGCAAAAATTTCTTCCACTATTGGCATTGCTTTCTTACACCATTTTACCCTCGATTTTGAACAAGGAGAACTTCGAAACTGACAAACTCCTCTTCAATATTGACACTCTATGGTCGGGCACTCAAAATCTACAATCAATATTGACAGATCAAGCTTCAATTTTGACAAACTCTGGTTCAATTTTGACAATGCACGTTTAGTCAACTTCTCCTGGGAGAATTCGGTAACAAAGTAATCCAATGAAAGCCTGAACGGGGCTGAAGTGAGCTGTGCAAAATCAGCTTATTCTGACTTTGCTTTTTGGATCTACAAGTATTGATAAAATTTATTTTTCTCCATCCTTTAGACACACAGACTAAAATAGCCTGACTGGTTGGGCTGCAAAGTCTGATTCTATTTTGACAGAGTTGCTTCAAAACTGACACTCCATGGTTTGTGTACCCAAAAAGTCCGCTTCATTTTTGACAACTCCGAATCAATATTGAACAGTTAACAATCAATTTTGACTAAGACATTTTTTGAAATAGATTTTGACAAGTTTTACTAAGATTTCTCTCTTGAGGGGGGGTACTTGCTATTTGGGAGAAGGGGTACTGGCTGCATGTATCTACGAGTACATGTATGGGAATATTTCTATTTAGGGATGCTTGCTAGAGTCCCTGCTCTCTCAGAGACTCTAGCAAAATGCCGGTCATTTAACATCCCAAGACAGCAAGCATCCACCCAGATAGCAAGCATCCCTCAGATAGAAGCATCCACCCAGATAGCAAGCATCCACCCAGATAGCAAACATTCACCCAGATAGCAAACATCCACCCAGATAGCAAGCATCCACCCAGATAGCAAACATCCACCCAGATAGCAAACATCCACCCAGATAGCAAACATCCACCCAGATAGCAAGCATCCACCCAGATAGCAAGCATCCACCCAGATAGCAAACATCCACCCAGATAGCAAGCATCATCCAGGTAGCAAACATCCACCCAGATAGCAAGCATCCCCCAGATAGCAAGCATCATCCAGGTAGCAAACATCCCCCAGATAGCAAGCATCATCCAGGTAGCAAACATCCACCCAGATAGCAAGCATCCACCCAGATAGCAAACATCCACCCAGATAGCAAGCATCCACTCAGATAGCAAGCATCCCCCAGATAGCAAACATCCACCCAGATAGCAAACATCCACCCAGATAGCAAGCATCCACCCAGATAGCAAGCATCCACCCAGATAGCAAACATCCACCCAGATAGCAAGCATCATCCAGGTAGCAAACATCCACCCAGATAGCAAGCATCCCCCAGATAGCAAGCATCATCCAGGTAGCAAACATCCACCCAGATAGCAAGCATCCCCCAGATAGCAAGCATCCCCCAGATAGCAAGCATCTTGCAGATAGCAAGCATCATCCAGGTAGCAAACATCCACCCAGATAGCAAGCATCCCTGGATAAAAATATTCCCATACATGTACTCGTAGATACATGCAGCCAGTACCCCTTCTCCCAAATAGCAAGTACCCCCCTCAAGAGAGAAATCTTAGTAAAACTTGTCAAAATCTATTTCAAAAAATGTCTTAGTCAAAATTGATTGTTAACTGTTCAATATTGATTCGGAGTTGTCAAAAATGAAGCGGACTTTTTGGGTACACAAACCATGGAGTGTCAGTTTTGAAGCAACTCTGTCAAAATAGAATCAGACTTTGCAGCCCAACCAGTCAGGCTATTTTAGTCTGTGTGTCTAAAGGATGGAGAAAAATAAATTTTATCAATACTTGTAGATCCAAAAAGCAAAGTCAGAATAAGCTGATTTTGCACAGCTCACTTCAGCCCCGTTCAGGCTTTCATTGGATTACTTTGTTACCGAATTCTCCCAGGAGAAGTTGACTAAACGTGCATTGTCAAAATTGAACCAGAGTTTGTCAAAATTGAAGCTTGATCTGTCAATATTGATTGTAGATTTTGAGTGCCCGACCATAGAGTGTCAATATTGAAGAGGAGTTTGTCAGTTTCGAAGTTCTCCTTGTTCAAAATCGAGGGTAAAATGGTGTAGTGGTGGCTAGGCTAAATTTAGCTCGTGGATCATACCATAGACAGCTGCGTTCACGCAAGACGTTTCACCCATCGGTTCTTTTTCCAGGAACGGAGCGATTTTTCGAGTGTTTCATGAGAAGTAGCGCAAAACAGTGTCAATGTTAAATTGTTAACTTTGGTATACTGTCTAGTCTAGGGTACAAAATGTTTTGCAAACTGGGCTGGTGTAGAATATGTATACGAGCTATCTCTATAATAGGTTTACTTTCAGTTGCCATCGACACTGCTATACCCCTTGCGCTCAAGATAATATAGCTTTCTTCTCTTAGCTTGAGCTTAGGGGCAGTTGAATTAATCCACAGTGCAAGGACAACTTGATAACTCAGGACCGGAAACGAGCCAATTCATGGCGAAAAAAGTATGAGGCTCGTTTAAAAGCATTGTTCTATGGCCCATCCAAAGCTACGAAAGCGAAGAAATCTGAGCTTAAAATTGAGTTCTTCGCATGCACTTGCAATTGAGAGAGAGAACTTTTATTCTTGCTGAAACTAAATATCATGCCGAGAAAATGCAGCGTCATTTTTTGTTGTGCAAACTACAATAGTAACCGTGATCGGAATGTTGCAGTATTTTCGTTTCCTAAAGATGAAACTGAACGAGAGGCTTGGCGACTGTCTCTGCCTAATCAACTGACGGTAAGAATTTCTTCAAATGTGCTTTGTGAATCAGATTTAGCCTGGCCACATGAATTCATTAGCAATTTTGTTGTTGTTTAGACCGTGACAGACTACATGGGCGTGTGTGCTAAGCACTGGCCTCAAGATGCACCAATGATAAAAAAGGGAAGAAATGAAAGGCCGCTACATCCACCATCAGTTTTCGACGGAGTCCCGCAGTCCTGCCTCGTTCAAACACAAGGTTTGTGAAGTTCTACTGCTCAAATATTTGCACTCCATCAAATAGGGTCGAAACGAAACACTAAGGTGCGTGCTTGGATATTGCAGTGCGTGCTAGTCGACAGGCTGAGGAAAGGGGCGTGCTGCTGTCCGAACGATGCCTTTTCCAAGATGAACTAGTAGAATTTCGAGAGCGGGACACGCTGCCATCGTGGACTGAATTCCGAGCATCCATTCACTGTTCAGACGTCATCAAAGCACATCAGCTTATTGTTACAATTGTTCAAGAGGAGGTGTTTATCTTCTCGTTAAGCGCCAATGCCGAAATGGTTCTGCGAGTTTTCGTTTCACCAAACCATTCCATGCGATGCTTTCGGTTACACTCACCAGTTGCGGTTCGAGATCTGCTTGGATTTCAACCTACATTAAAGTATTGGTCGCAACTTGAAGCTATCATAAATCGTTGTAAAAACTCTACAGTGGACGTCGAAAGTGAGGTGAGGGCATTATCTAAGAACCTTTCTATTGCCTTTAACCACGATGGAGTTGTACCGGACACATCAGTTACATTCATCCTGAAGCTACTCGAGTTCGCCACAACGCACCCAAACAATCGACGATACGACATTGCCACTATGCGCCAATCTGCTTTGCTTTACCTGATTAGCAGTTCTGCATACGCGCATGCACAGACGCTCCTTCCTTTGCCCCACCAACGCACATTACGCACTCAGTTGGCTGGTCTAGGAGAGATTGGCACTGAAAATGATGCACACGAGATCGTAAAGGTCACATTTGCCAAACTGAAACCGCAGCAGAAGTC
Source organism: Macrostomum lignano (assembly GCA_002269645.1). NCBI lineage: Eukaryota > Metazoa > Platyhelminthes > Macrostomidae > Macrostomum > Macrostomum lignano. The sequence continues at coordinate 341,450 of NIVC01001049.1, read as the reverse complement.
TTGTGTGTTGATTTTCGATGAAATGTATGTCCAGCCATCGATTCGCTATCGGTGCCAACATCTGCTCGGCCAAGCGTCAGACAATCATAACAAAACTGCTCGAACAGTGCTCGCAATAATGTTGAAGCCATTGTTAGGCGGTAAGCCATTTGTTCTAAGGCTGATACCGATTTTTCTTCTTTCCGCCGACTTTTTGTACCATCAGCTTCGAAAGTGCATTCAACTCGTCAATCAACATGGAGGCCTCGTTGTAGCGCTTGTGTGTGACAACCATCCCACAAAAAGAAAGTGCTTCTCGATGTTTGCTGCTCAACAGACAAAACCTTGGATCGGCAAATCTGAATCACAGGAGTCTACTTTCTTTTTGCTCCATGATGTTGTACACCTTTTAAAGTCAATTCGGAACTATTGGCAGTCTGAGTCTGATGGAATGCTAACCATTCGTTTGCCCAAGTATACAACAGTCGTCACGGCTAAGTGGTCAGACATTGTAGAACTGTATAAATCTGAAGCAAATCACATTGTTAAGCGTACAGGCATTACATACGAAGCGTGTTTCCCAACAAATGTCCAAAAGACTAAAGTCAATTTAGCTCTTCAAGTTTTCTGCGACAATGTTGCTGCCGCCCTAAAATGCGACGGGAAGAATGGAACAGCTGCATTCATTGACGTTATTTCAAAATTCTGGAAAATTGTGAACTGCAAGAACCCGCATCTTCATGTTAGACTTAATGACCCAGACAGACGGGCTGTCTATTCAGTTCAAGATCCAAACATCAAGTTCCTGCGCGCGCTTTGCGAATCGATTGAGGAGATGCGCAGTGGAAAGGGAAGAACAAGACACCAATCTCTGACGTCAGAGACGAAGAGGTCATTAGCTTACACTATTCATGCAATCATAGAACTATGCGAACGACTGCTCTGCGAATCTGGTGCAACTTACATTCTCATAGCGGAGTTGCAAAGTGATCCTCTGGAAGCAGAATTTGGTGTTTATCGCCAAATGAGCGGAGGCAATTACTTTATCTCAGTAGAGCAAGTTCTTCTCAGCGCTCGACTCCGACGAATGAAACTCTACACAGTGTTAGAGCTGGATGGATTCGTGCACAACAAAGGACTTTGCTGCGACACGCCCCTTTCAGACGAAGAACTTTCGACGCTCGATGACTGCTACGTCAAAGCTGAGAGCCTATCAATGGCCGAAAAGGCATCTGTTTATTATATTGCAGGTAAGGCATGCATTTGTGTTACTTGAACTTGGATGGAAATAACGATTGCTGAGGCGAAGGACAACTGAGGCATAATAATAACATTTCAGGCTACATAACGTTTAAGGAGAAAATTGCCGGTGATGATCCTGCCGAAAATTTAAACACCCCGCCCGCTCGGTGAATTCACTGAAATGATTTCCCGGGGAAAGTTGAAGCACCCGCCAAAGTGGCTGTTCAATTTTGCTTGCCTTTGTTTCGGATGCTTCATTTCGCTGCAATCACCGTCATGTGCTTTGCGAGTGCGCAAATTGTTTGCTGCCGTTGGCGAGTTTTACTTCCCTGAAGCAGATGTTCTGGGATGCTGCGTGCGCCTCACCAACTGTTTCTTCAAGGGTTATGTTCAACGAGGAGCAAAGAGCGCTCCTTCACCGGATAAAGTGCACGATAGAAAAATACTGAAGCTGAGTGGACAGTGAGCGAACCTGGAGCAAACACTTCACTATTTATCATGGTCAGCTCTTGTCCCGTTCTGTGACTGTTATTTTCCTCTCTGTTTGTAGTTCAGATGAAGAAAGAATCGTAAATTTTTCTCGAGTTTCCTTATACATGTGCTGCATGTACAGCTTTCCCATTGTGTATTTTCACGAAGGTTACTTTATGTAATAAAACTATTCAACATTTAAGAAAACCGACCCTGCACCCGCCTTCTGACTGCCTACGCTCGTATCAAAAAGTCAAATATGATACGCGTATACATTGGCAACTGAAAGCATGCGCATACGGATGGGCCATAGAACAATGCTTTTAAACGAGCCTCATACTTTTTTCGCCATGAATTGGCTCGTTTCCGGTCCTGAGTTATCAAGTTGTCCTTGCCACAGTGACAGAACGCTAACACTTGAGACAACTAGCTTATGGCCCTGGAGTTTGACTGGTGAGCAAAGACTTTTTCATTGGAGCATAAACTTGGTCCATTTTCCGTTTTTGCATCTGGATTTTATTCTGCCTGAATCAGCTCCTCGGCATCATCATAATCATCATCATCAAACCTTTTGTCGCCTGATGGCGTGGTTTCATCTCCTGAAATCTGGCAGTCGTCGTCGTCTCGAAAAGGAAATTGTGGTGCACTGTATTGGCCGGTCGCTCACCTCTGTCCAAGGCTTTGATGACTAAGATTGTGCATCTCATCACTGATTTTTGTCCATGCTCTTGGTTGCAGGCCGTCGCCCTGCTCGTCTGGGGTCGTTTCTTAGTTACGAGCGTAGTGTCGCTATTTTCATATTCCAAGCTCACATTATTGCTGACTTGTAGGTTAGAGAGCGATGCTAAGCCTTCAGCAGTCATTAGAGGACTAAGTTTATGCTCCAAAGATTAAGCCTTTGCTCACCAGTCAAACTTTTGGGTCATTGACTAGGGGCAGCAGCATTTGTCTCGAGTGTAGCGTTCTTCCACTCTGGATTAAGTCAGCTGCTCCTAAGCTCAAACTGACTGCAAAAAGCTATACAAAAGAAATATAAAGGAAAGAAAAAAGAGAGGCAGTGTGTGAGGGCCGGCTACTGACATTAAACGATCTGATCTTCGACTTGGTAACGAAAGCGGCATGCAACAGCTAGCAAAATCTTCGCTAGCAAAGTTCGGCTAGCTAGTTTCTCGGTAGCAAACTTCATAGAACCACCACAACTTGTATAACACAAAACCAATTTCAAGAATGAAAGCAAGAAACTCACCGTCAGCAGCAGCAGTTCTTTCGCAAAAGTTGTTGCTGGCCCACTAGCCGCTCTTTGACACAGTAGCCGATTTTTTGCAGTGGAGGGTTGAAATTTCTCCCTAGGGTGACTCTTGGCAGCGCTAGGCCTGTACGCCTAATCTGAAGAAGGCTGGGCCATCGATTTTAGTTTATGGCACAAACCTCCTCAGCCTTAGAGGCTTTTTTTCAACATGCCATAGACTATGAGCTCGCCAGTGAGGCTGAAATACTGTCTACATTTTGAATACTGAGTTTTTACAATAAGACACAAGATGATGGCCCAAACTGCTAACTAAGTCTGCCCCCCAAGTGTCTGTATGTCTGTCTGTCTGTCTACCTGTGTCTACCTGTGTCTGTCTGTCTGTCTGTCTGTCTGTCTGTCTGTCTGTCTGTCTGTCTACCTGTGTCTACCTGTGTCTGTCTGTCTGTCTGTCTGTCTGTCTGTCTACCTGTGTCTGTCTGTCTGTCTGCCTGTCTGTCTGTCTGTCTGTCTGTCTGTCTGTCTGTCTGTCTGTCTGTCTGTCTGCCTGTCTGTCTGCCTCTGTCTGTCTGTGTGTCCCAGTGTCTGTCTGCAAGCTCACTCAGGTTAATTGAATTTTGAGCCTTGCTCATTTCTGTTTCGCTCTTTGTCTGCTTCAATTTGGAAATTGAAGCTGAGACGCGTCTTTGAGCTCAAAGACTTTCATTAGAGAGGTGCCAGAGTGTTTATTTGTCCTTCGGGATTCGCAATGGGTGCCGGGCTGTGCCCGCATGCTTGAAGCTTTGGAAAATCAGCACTCATTCGTCTAAGTAGCCAAAAAGACTCAAGGCGCAATCCTGCTAATGAGTGGTTCTAGCGATGAGTGAAACAGTAAGATATTACAGAAATTTCTGTCCCAATATTTCTGGGCGTGGCGCTCATGGTGCTGACAAATTAGTGGCAGGATACTGAATGGCCGGACAAGAACAGAAAAAGCAGTCACAGCAATAAATTATCCGGGAAAATAAAACTCTACTCTATGCTTTACGCGTATAATAGGTGCGCAATCTAATGCTAGATGTGAAGTGGTACAAACATTTTATGCTTGCATGAACTTCTCTCACGGGGCGGGGGGGTTGGCATGGCCTGCGTACCTCCCTGGCAACGCATCTCGCAACTACGGCGAACAAAAAGGTGCAGGATGTTGAGTTCAAGTGCTGAGAACCTCTGTCTATCTATCTATAAGCATTTAATAAAGTAGAAAAAAATCCAATCCAAAGGATGCAAAAAGGTCAAAGTGCATTCATATTTGCGGTTGGTGCCCACACGACGAATGTTCTGCACTCGTTGAAAGCGGTCTTGTGGTCCGGAAAGCCGCCCGGAGTCCTAGTCGGTGTCCCATTGCGGCTCGCTCAGGTCTTGGATGCCAGCGATGGAGAATACTGGGCTCCTCTCATTCACGGAGCCGCAAGACAACAAGTAGAAAGGCTTCGTCTTGCTCTTGCAGCAGGGCGCGATCCTGCCCAGCGCAAACTTCACGAACTCCACCTGGCAGCCGAACTCGATGAGAAGCATAGCGCGGTGCTCATCGAAGAATTCCTTGACGCTGGACAGATGCATCGACAGGAGGCCGATGATGAAATTAATAAAGAAAATCGGCACCATCAGGATCAGCACAAAGTGAAAGAAGACAAGCGGGAGAGTCTCCGCCTGCGGCACGAAGGATTCAATGTCCGGGACAATATTCAGCGTCAGCAGGAATGTGAAGTAGCTGGCGGGCAGCAGGTACTGGCTGATTCTGCCGGTCAGGCCCAGGTCGGAGCGCGCTAGACTCGTGTCATTGCCTGACATCGCCGACTGCACGCCAGAGGACAGGATCTGGCTGAACAAGCCAATCAGAGCGAGGTACACGGACACGAAGACTATGAAGTTGTTGAAGCAGACTGTCATGCCGATCATGAATGTTTGGAACGGGCCAACAACGCGCAGGTGCGCGACAATCAAGTAGAACTTGACGAGGAGCAGCAAGCCGGTGAGCATTGCGGTAATGATTGACAGGTAGCTTGGAAATATTCTGGCTAAGAACTCAGGCAAGCTGTAAATTGCAATCAGCGCACCTTGGAAGGCCAGGCACAACCCGATGGCGGCGCTGGCTCGCAGCATCTCTCTATATCCTTTTCTGGGATCCTTTGGGTAGCCGATTTTGTTTAAAAAGGTCTCGCGCGCACGGATAAAGGTGAGAGATATGCTCATATCAAAGCAATCGTAGAGCTCGTTTAACACCAGACAGATGATGGCAGGTGTGAATGTTCCTGTGTCATATGGCACCTGTTCAATTTTCACTTCTCCATCACGCATCAACTGGCAAATTAGCCTGAGACTGTGTATGGGTCCGTTGGTGTCAAAGGCCAGCAGCAGCAGAGCCAGCAGCAGCCTAATAAGCAGACCTGCGTAGCAGAACCAAAAGGTTTTGTTCCACACCAGCTGAAGCCAGGTGTCCAGAAAGGATCTACGTCGGAACACACCCAGCTGCCGCAGTCTCAGCAGGTCCTCACGCTCGGTATTGAATTTATCAAACAGAATGAGCAGTGGCGACACAAAGAATCGAGATTCTTTCTCCCAGCAGTTTGTGTGATAAACTGTCAAGTCAAATGTGCGCTGTTGGTAGCTGCGCACCAGCTGCGACGCGGCAAAATCGGCAGCAAATTTATGGTTCGTCACCTCGTCAACAGAGTCGGGCCGGTCTAGAAAGACCATCAGTTCATATGCAGACAGGCCTTGTTCCGGGTACATCTTGAGCTTTCTAATCTCCTCACTGTTGAACAGTTCAGTGAGAAAAAAGCTGTAGAAGCCGTTGTCTTCTGCAATGTCATCGAAACCAGCCTTGATTGTCTGAAAGTGCATTCCCAGTAGCAGGTAATGATAGGCGTTCAGACCCCTCTCGCTGATGGAGCAAGAATCGGCGGCCAGCGACTCTCTCAGGAGCAAGCTGATCTTCTTCGCTCCGTAGTTGATAGCCAAGAAGAAGGGGTTGGTAGGCTGCAGATGATACGACACCCCGTCCAGGTTCGTTCGGAAAGAGTCGAGGGCCTGGTCGGCTCGGCAGACAAGTGTCTGATCCCGGTGGTCTGTGCACCTGATAAACTGCTTCCACTTCTTCCTGCCAAGGTGCTGCCGCAGGGATTCAATCCAGTCTACTCTGTCCTTCAGCAAAGCCCAAAGAAACTTGGCGTGACTGGCTCCGGTCAGGAAGGTTGAGTAGCAGGGGATTCCATCACGCCCAGCGACTGACATTGTGTACTGGACTGACCGGGCCTTTGTCATTCCTGCTGCATGAATTCAAGATGTAATGATTGTGGGCCCGCGGTTCGAGCTGCAATTCAGGCTTTTATGCGTTGGCTTTAAGGAAATTATACTTATTGAAGCCATTAGTTTTATTAAGTCAAGGACAATATCTGCGTACCTTTGTGCAGGTTGTCTGATCGGGTCGGCACTTCCGGCTTTTAAGCTTCCAACAGCCGCCAATGAGCTTCTTTAATCAGTGAAAATTGATTTTCTGTTCTACTTCTAGGCGTGTATTTTCTTTTGTGGACCCTTTTGGCGACAAAATATTGTTTTTCTGTCATCTCGGGTATTTTTTAGGTACACTCTCTCCTGATTTCTGCTCCGTTCTTGAGTCGGCCTCATTGTTTTTCTCCAATTTGAATCAGTTGCCTGTGAAATGTTCTATACGATTAATGCTCTATGTCCTTGGGTTAATATCAACATCTCTCTTCCCAAGGATGAGTAGAATGCATATAATGTGCCTAGTAGCGCATAGGTCTTTCAACCTCTTCCGGGTGCTGTTTTTCTTCACAAAATTTTCCACGGTATTTCCTTTGTATTTTTAAAAACTTCAGTCGTTCTCCTCGCTTTTCTACTTTTCAGTTTGTCATCATTAAAACAATAATTTTTACAGATTTTTATTTCACGGCATCAGTTATTGAAACGATGCGCTCCAAAGCAATTAATGTACTAGTAATAAATGCACTAACGTTGCAACATGCACGGGCATTGGCAAAAAGTACACGCAGTTGATGTGCAAAAACTTGCCATTCCATACTCATTTAACTTTTGCAACTAGATTGCTAGATTTTATTGCAAGGCCATTTCTTTTTTACACTAAAACCAAACCAATGACACGTACCAGGAATGAATTGACTCGGGTCAGCTTACGAGCGTATTGCCTTCATTTTTGTCTTTTCTAGGTTGTGTAGTTAATACAGTTACAAAAATTCTAAGTAAAAAGTTTAAAATTCAGGTTTTCCTAACCCGAAAAATCCGTAAAATATACTCGTAGTTTATAACAAAAACAACAACAATACGCTCGTATACGCAGCTAGTCCCCTGTAAGTCAGTGGAGAAGGTGCACCAGTCTAGATGGCACACCGAAGCGCCGGCAGCGAAGAAACTCCGGCCAATTGACGGTGTCGGGCACCCCAGCGTCGCTCAGGATGCAGCCTACGTATCTCCGAGTCCTCGCTTGACCCCGCCTGAACGGTCCCAGCAAAGTGAGCAGCAGGACGTCCTGGACAGGCTGAAGGGCAGTAGCTCTCAGCCAGGATCACGTGGCCTGCCAGCTGGAGTCGCCGCCGGCGCAGGATGGTAGATGGGGCGTTGGCTCTCTCGTACAGCCTCGGACCCGACGTAGTCCCGAGTGCGCAAAGTCAAGCATGGCCGTAGCATCCACGTCTCGGCGTTGTAGAGCAAGACGGTTTCGATCACCGCGCTTTTTGCCACAGCCGAGCCCTCTGGCGATCGGCAGCGCTTTGGACTGAAGGACGACGCGGATCGACTGGTAGGCCACCCAAGCGAGTCCTCTGCGCCACCAGATGTCGTCCCAAGCGTTCGCACCAACATTCGGTAGGTGAACCGCTGGCAGCGCGCGGGCTTGGTCGTCTGCCCGGCATGTCATCTCCGCTGGGCTATCGGCCGAGATGGTCAACACGTAATTGTCTTCAGCGTGTTAACAACTAGGCTGGCACTTCATACCCCTAAGTTTATACTCCTAATCATTATTAGTAGTCGTTGGCGGAGAACGAAGTACGCGAGCCGACGCATTCTAAGTGCCTCAGGCAATATTTAAAGAGCTTTTTGGTTAATACGAACTGTATATTTTGATCACAAAATATTTGTACAAAACGATAATTTTAGCGATATTAATTTATAATAATTTTCATAGAGCTATCAAGTCTTAAAAAACAAATTCCGTATCTAAACGTTACATTAGCCCAATCAGTAGCTCTTTACTGTAAACCTTACAGTCTTTTTAGTACTTTTTCAATAAAACAATAATGTATAAATTTAATACCAACTAAACAGACAATATGTTTTTGGCTTATCTTAATTTACTATGCATTTCACAAAGTTTAAATTTTGTTTTAGCTATTGAACAATTTGATTTCGTTAATTCCTGAGTGAAAAACTTTGTGCTGCACTAATGTCAACGAGTTAAAGTTAGTTAATTAGGCCTAATTAGTATCAATAAAATCGAAACAGAAGCGAAACGTGTTATCTTGTACAAAATCTATATTTGCATTCTTGTGACCGTGTTTTGACTATTGTGTTAGTTATAAGAATCTGCCAAGATAATGTAAATGTTTGTTTATAGATAGTAAACTATTTGGACTATTGTATTTGTGTTGGTATCTTGATATATTTCTAGGCCAGACCTATTAGTCTAATCCCAACTTGTGTTAATAGATCTTAACATAAAAATTAGAGGACCTATTTATTGTGTAAAATTGGAAAATGAATAAAGCTGACTTATTTGAAAACCTTCTCAAATGGGTAAGAATTGCTATAACTTTTTTTATTATTTATAATATTTATTTGTATTTTGTATTAAGCAACAATCCTCGATTTCAATTTTAGGCCCCTAGTATTTTTGTGAATAAAGACTTCTAAGGGTTTTGTTTTGTGAATAACTAGGGCCTATAACTATGGCCTAAGATAATTTTGACTTTATTGAATATTAGCCATAGTCAGGAAGGTGGCAAGTGCACGCGGGAATCAATTTATGGAAAAATCCTTGGTGCACGCCAATGTACGCCAATTTTTTAAAGCCCTTAACATGACGTTTCTGTTGCACGCCAAAAATCTTGAATACCAAAAATCATGTACGCCTCATGTACGTGTGATTTGAATATTAACCATATTAGATACTATTTTTAAATAAATTTTCTACTTACATTAAACAAAGTTTATATAAAAAAAGGAAATTCGCTACAAAGAACATAGTGAGTATCAAAAACTTTTTCTTCAAATTTCAAGAAACAAATAAACTAAAAGTCTACAAGAGTCACAAAATAAGAGCGTTTAAAAGTTATTGGATATTTTAATTTTAATGTAGGCTGTAGAGTGAAGGCCTGGCTGTAGCCTCAACTAGTTGGTTTAATAAATATTCAAATTCAATTGTTCACGTTTAACTTTATATATTGTATATATATATAGTGTATACATCTATATCTGACTTGTTGATATACTATCAGTTTGTAATTGCATGCCAAGGTTACACGCCAAGTAAAAAACTTGTACGCTGAAAATTTAGGCGTGGCTTGAGACCCCTATTTGCACGCCAACTTTGCACGCCAAAATTTTAGTGTGGCTTGTGCCACGCGGGAATTCCCACGTGCAGGCCACCTTCCTGAGTATGGAATATTAGCCTATATCAATACAATAGTATTTTTGCTCTGTATATTTTTGCTAGCCATTGTCATTGGTCAATTTTTTGTTATTATATATTAGAAGTTAATATATATATATAATAATCTATAATAGTATATAACATAACATATCCATAGTCCAAATCATGCTGGGTGCACATAAACAAAAATCCAATAATTACAAATGCATGCCAAAATAAACTAAGTGCATGCTCATTCTCAAAACTATATTAGTATTGTGACAGTAAATGACCTTTTTACATTGTGACAATAAATGACCCTTTTTGAATTGCATAATTAATCCTTTTTGGTAATGGTAGATCATTTGGTTAATTTTTCTGCTTTTTGGTAGTACTCTGTTTAGTAAAAAATGATACATACAAAAAATTGTTTAAATGCTTCATTATAAGCTTTAAAAACCCAGAAAGCTTAAAATTTATGTTTAAAATGATTCTTTTCATTTTTTCATCTTTATAATAACTCTTGCACAATTCTACAAAGTGTATGCCAGGTATATACGCACATTATTTTCTTAGGAGTGATGCATGCCAATTGTGCATGCTTACTTTTGGCATACAAAGCAAATTTTTGGGCATATATTATATGATCTAAAGTGTGATAACATATATCACGTTTACATGTCAATACTAACAATAGTATATATGGAAAAAATGATAAAATAGATTTATTATATCATGATACATAGTTATAGTATATCTTTTTATAGTGAATAAAGATAATCTAGTCTTTTTGTAAGATGCTTAGAAAAAGACCTTAAGGCCTAGTCATTATATCAATTTTGTCTTATTAGACTAGTTGTAATGGTTTAAATAAATGAGATAGAAGGTGGTAGTTCTTAGTTAATTATATTATTGAGAACAAGATAATAATGGGCCAAAACAAAAGCTTGCAACCATTTGATAATGAGTGCTTTATACCTTTATATTTATAGCTTTTTGATAGAACATTCCAAAAAAAGAATGTTCTAGAAAGAGTTAGTGTAGGAATTTGAGTGATTATATTTATTATATATTAACGATTTAGTACGTTTAGATTTATTATAGAAATTTCTAGAATAAAACGTTTATTGCATAGTCAAAAAGTTTACAAAGGTTTATTACAAGGCCATCACAAGGGAAGATAGAAAAGGAGTCTTATAGCTAATCGTTTCATCATGATATCAGTTATAAATATGAGATCTAAATAGTAAATCATTTTTCAAAGATAACCTAGGCATCATTTATATATTATTTGTGTTATTGGCCCATGTATATATTAGATATTTATTGTCATTAAGTGAGACAATAGCAAAGTATGTGCCAAAACAATTTGTTTGAGACAATCTATGTATCACTTATATACTATATGCTATTGTCCTATCTATGTATTATCTATATGCTGTTTTATTGTCCTAACCTTTTAGGCCAACAACTAAGACATTTCCATTATATAATAATATTTTATTAAGAAAATTAGGCCAATACACTTTGGTTTTAGATTGGGTTTATGTTAAAAATCAAGAAATAAAAGAAATAGAAAAGCAGCTATATTAAAATTGCATTTAATATATTATATTTAATGGTGTTCTTTTAAGGCAATTATAGATTATTAGTGCAATTGTGATTTGGGTTATCAATCACATCTGATTGGTTTCTAAATGAAAACTATACCTTCACATTGTTATTGAAGTGGATAATTATCTGTGTCCTCGTGAGTAACTTGTGATTCATTTGTGATTGACAATGCTACATCATGGGTAACATTTTAAATGGCCAAGTACCAACTGACTTATTACATTGATGTGTCATACATACTAATAAAATAGTACCCATAAGACAATAATAGTAATAAATTCACCATGCAATAATAAAATTGTAGTTGCAAACATTTGAGTGTGCATCAGGAGTGAGCTCAGCCCTTGAACTGTCTGATGGAGTCATTATTGCCAAGACTCTTCACACCATGTGAGTAGTGCTTGCATTGAATCCTATATTATAGCTTTGTCCCAGCTTTGCCACATGTCTTGACAATTTACAATGCTGAACTCCCTCTGCAGCTCTTCAGACTGCTTCAGTGAAGACTGGCTGTCAAAAATTAAACCGGACTCTGGCAGCAATTGGCGATTGAAGGTGAGTTGCCACTAGAGAGCTGTCCTTTTGCAAGCTTGCATTTTCACTCATAAACTTGCATTTTTTACTCATAAGCTTGTATTTTCACTCAAGCCTGCATTTTCACTCATAAGCTTGAATTTTCACTAATAAAGCTTTAATTTTCACTCATAAGCTTGAATTTTCACTCATAAAGCTTGAATTTTCACTCATAAAGCTATGATTCTCACTCATAGACTTGCATTTTCACTCATAGACTTGCATTTTCACCCATAAAGCTTGCATTTTCACTCATAAGCTCGTATTTTCATTCATAAGCTTGTATTGCCACTCATAAGCTTCGGTTTTTATACTCATAAACTTGGATTTTTACTCATAAGCTTGGATTTTTACTCATAAGCTTGAATTTTGACTCATAAGGTTGTGTTTTCACTCATAAGCCTGCATTTTCACTCATCATAAGCTTGAATTTTCGCTCATAAGCTTGTATTGTCACTCATAAACCTTCATTTTCACTCATCATAAGCTTGAATTTTCGCTCATAAGCTTGTAATTTCACTCATAAGCCTGCATTTTCACTCATAAGATGGACTTTTGCATTGCCAAAGGAAGTAGCAAGACTTGGGGATTTGACGTTTATCTGCTCTCAACTCTTACTTTTTTAGAATGTTTTGTTGAGTTAGGAATTGGTATTGATGCGGGCGGCCGCTTCTTTAGTACAATTGTGGTCTTGCTGCCAACAGATGGCATCAGGTGCCCATTGTTGACTCAAAAGCCGGGCACTGCGTGCAGCTTTAAAGCCTACTGTGAATGCTCTGCAAGATTCAATATTTACCTAAGACTTTTCCACTCTAATATCGGAGATGCAAATCCGGAAAAATGAAGACATTATGCTATGATGAAGGCTTTTGTTTAAAGTGCAGTTTTATTTCAGTCCATGGCATTTATCTTAGGCTGGGAAACTCCCAGCAGTCTGAAACGATTCGAGTGGAATTCAGTGAACAGAGCTCGGCTCAGTCGCATCCGATGTCTTCCTCCTTGCTGCTGCCGAGGGAGCGCTTGCCGTATCTGAGGGTAGAGAATTTGATGCGGCAATGGCATTCAGTGATTTTGTTGCTACAAATGCTGTATTAGTACGGCCGCAGCCTCACCTGGGCCTGGCCAGTGTAGCGTAGTGACCATTGAGACTGCGCAGGTACTGTCTGAGTACTTCGGGATCGTCGAATAGCGGCGGCAGCAGGTCATCCATATCCGGCTGCTGATGCTGCAGCGCCTGCCGCTGCGGGCTGGCAGAGCCGAGCTGGCCGCTCGCCGTCAGGACGGCTACCGCCAGGAGGAGCGCCACCACTGCTGACTGCATTGGACACCGAACTGCGGGGCTGGGTAGAGACTCTGTGAGATGGAGAGATCGAGACTCCTGCTGCTGATGGAGCAGGGTAGCTTCACTTCTTGATGATGAGCGGCTGGGGATCCCAGTGAGTTCGGCTATTTATTAGCTACAGGCGGGCTGCCTGTTTGAGACAGTCGGGGGTTCGAGTCGGCGCTGGCGCAGCTGCTGCCGTCAGCAGCCTGCCTTCAACTGCCAGATCCGCCCTGCAGCCCCCTGACGGGCAGTAAATTGGATTGGGGGGGGGGGGGGCACGCTGCTGCTGCAAGCGTCCTGCATGCCCCCCCCCCAAGGTGTCGTCAGCACCTGGAGCCGGTCTGGCCAGCTGGCTGAGAGGTGCTAATTAATGAGTCAAAGCCTTTCTTCTTTGTTAATCACAAATTTTCTGCATCGGAATTTTCCTAGCATCTGTTAGCACCTGGCGGTATTGTTAGATTTATATATTCATGGCTGGCAGAGATCAGTGCTCCGAAATTCACCCGGCCCGTCTCCCAGGTGAGCAACCTGAAGAAGATTGTGAAGGCTGTCCGAGACTTCTACTCGGACTGCTTGGACATGCACATCAACAACTTCGAGACGCCGGACATCAACAGCATCGGGGAGAGCGCCTCGCCCGACGAGCTGGGCGCCCTGCTGCAGCTGGTGCTGGGCTGCGCGGTATCCTGCGCGGACAAGGAGAAGTACATCCAGCTGATCATGGGCATGGAGGAGCAGTTCCAGCAGAGCATCATGCTGGCTATCAAAGATGTGAGTTGCTGTGGCAGTGCCAGTTCATCTGTAGTGCGCAGAGTGTGCTGATTGAGCAGTTCCAGCAGAGCATCATGCTGGCTATCAAAGATGTGAGTTGCTGTGGCAGTGCCAGTTCATCTGTAGTGCGCAGAGTGTGCTGATTGAGCAGTTCCAGCAGAGCATCATGCTGGCTATCAAAGATGTGAGTTGCTGTGGCAGTGCCAGTTCATCTGTAGTGCGCAGAGTGTGCTGATTGAGCAGTTCCAGCAGAGCATCATGCTGGCTATCAAAGATGTGAGTTGCTGTGGCAGTGCCAGTTCATCTGTAGTGCGCAGAGTGTGCTGATTGAGCAGTTCCAGCAGAGCATCATGCTGGCTATCAAAGATGTGAGTTGCTGTGGCAGTGCCAGTTTATCTGTAGTGCGCAGAGTGTGCTGATTGAGCAGTTCCAGCAGAGCATCATGCTGGCTATCAAAGATGTGAGTTGCTGTGGCAGTGCCAGTTTATCTGTAGTGCGCAGAGTGTGCTGATTGAGCAGTTCCAGCAGAGCATCATGCTGGCTATCAAAGATGTGAGTTGCTGTGGCAGTGCCAGTTCATCTGTAGTGCGCAGAGTGTGCTGATTGAGCAGTTCCAGCAGAGCATCATGCTGGCTATCAAAGATGTGAGTTGTTGTGGCAGTGCCAGTTTATCTGTAGTGCGCAGAGTGTGCTGATTGAGCAGTTCCAGCAGAGCATCATGCTGGCTATCAAAGATGTGAGTTGCTGTGGCAGTGCCAGTTCATCTGTAGTGCGCAGAGTGTGCTGATTGAGCAGTTCCAGCAGAGCATCATGCTGGCTATCAAAGATGTGAGTTGCTGTGGCAGTGCCAGTTTATCTGTAGTGCGCAGAGTGTGCTGATTGAGCAGTTCCAGCAGAGCATCATGCTGGCTATCAAAGATGTGAGTTGCTGTGGCAGTGCCAGTTCATCTGTAGTGCGCAGAGTGTGCTGATTGAGCAGTTCCAGCAGAGCATCATGCTGGCTATCAAAGATGTGAGTTGCTGTGGCAGTGCCAGTTTATCTGTAGTGCGCAGAGTGTGCTGATTGAGCAGTTCCAGCAGAGCATCATGCTGGCTATCAAAGATGTGAGTTGCTGTGGCAGTGCCAGTTCATCTGTAGTGCGCAGAGTGTGCTGATTGAGCAGTTCCAGCAGAGCATCATGCTGGCTATCAAAGATGTGAGTTGCTGTGGCAGTGCCAGTTTATCTGTAGTGCGCAGAGTGTGCTCAGTAAACTGGCCGAGATTCCTAGCTAGCGGGCCCAGGCACTGCATGCCAATCTCTAAGCTGCGGTGCAAAGCCGGTTTTTTCAAAGGCCCGCTGCTTATCTTGTTTTTGGTGTGCTTTTTTTACACGCGCAATGCACTGTTTGAGCTGGCATGGAGCTTAATTATTTTATTGTCATCTTAGATTTAATTTATTCAGTGTAATTGTGTAATTTTGACTGCGTCTTTGTCCCAACTGCTGTGTGACAAAGACTGAGTATCTCTGCTAACTTATCGATTCGGCAAAGTTTATTGTGACCTTCTTTTATAAGTGGAAATTTCCATAACTGAATCTGGCTCACCTGCCGCAGGACGCTCAGAGATTAGGGCTGGGGGGGCGCTGCGGCAGTTTCCAAGCGAGTGGCGCACCGAAAAACCGGCTGAGAAATTCTAGCTGGGTCAAGCGCTTATCTGCGCTGCCAACCGGCGTATTTAGCCTTTAGACTTTGCCATTACGGCGCTGTGAGCTGATAAATAGGCCTCACTGTGGGCCCAACTCTGTTCTTCAATCTGCCGATCTCTGCTGGTTTCTGCTGGCCTCCGCTCTGTCCCGCTCTCATGACTGCCAGCTCTGCTGCTCGGGGCTCCGTGGAGCTGCTGAAGCTGCTCAACCAGCGGCCACCTTGAGAGAACTCGTGTCGCTTTAATAATGAGTGTCCGCATTGTTTTAACTATTAGTGACCACTCTATTCTCCGTTGCTATGCCGCTGTAAGTTTGTTAGCGGGTTTTTGGTAGCGAGTTTTACTTAGCGAGGTTTTGGTAGCGAGTTTTACTTAGCGAGGTTTTGGTAGCGAGTTTTACTTAGCGAGGTTTTGGTAGCGAGTTTTACTTAGCGAGGTTTTGGTAGCGAGTTTTACTTAGCGAGGTTTTGGTAGCGAGTTTTACTTAGCGAGGTTTTGGTAGCGAGTTTTACTTAGCGAGGTTTTGGTAGCGAGTTTTACTTAGCGAGGTTTTGGTAGCGAGTTTTACTTAGCGAGGTTTTGGTAGCGAGTTTTACTTAGCGAGGTTTTGGTAGCGAGTTTTACTTAGCGAGGTTTTGGTAGCGAGTTTTACTTAGCGAGGTTTTGGTAGCGAGTTTTACTTAGCGAGGTTTTGGTAGCGAGTTTTACTTAGCGAGGTTTTGGTAGCGAGTTTTACTTAGCGAGGTTTTGGTAGCGAGTTTTACTTAGCGAGGTTTTGGTAGCGAGTTTTACTTAGCGAGGTTTTGGTAGCGAGTTTTACTTAGCGAGGTTTTGGTAACGAGTTTTACTTAGCGAGGTTTTGGTAGCGAGTTTTACTTAGCGAGGTTTTGGTAGCGAGTTTTACTTAGCGAGGTTTTGGTAGCGAGTTTTACTTAGCGAGGTTTTCTTAGCGAGTTTTATCTGTTTTTGTGGCGTTCGCACGACCCGAATTTCCGGCGGTCTGCCGCCTCCTTTTGGGAGCGTCACGTGACCGACCCGGACCAGACAGCGTGCCAGACTGGCTAAGCGCTGCCGCCTCGGCGACTCACTCGTTCCTTTGTTATAGAATGAAATGAAGTCGCTCTATTGCGGGTGCCTCTTGGCGTCCCCGAGGCGGCTACAGTGACCTTTATTGTCCTCTCTGTGAATAAACCAAGCCGGTGGTAGTCATAGCTTATTAAATCGCCCGTGTTATCTTTGGCACGACCCGAATTTCCGACCAGTCTGGCGCCACAATTAACTGGTGCGTCACGTGACCGGCCCGGACCAGACAGCGTGCCAGATTATAGTGAATGAATAACTATTGTTAGCAATGGTTATCTCTGCCTGAGTCCTGAGGTGCGAATTCCACCTGGTGGCTATTCAGCTTTTGCCTATATAAGCTGAGCTGGCTTGATGACTTGGCTACATTGCTCTTTGTTTATCAGCTGTATCTTCAATTATATCTGACAGTCCGGAGACTAATGGCCTCCATTTATCCAATTTTCAGCTCATGGACCGGCCCAGGGCGGAGAGCGATGTTGATAAAAAGGTGAGCCGCTTGTGTTGTCTGGATCGATTGCGGGAACGGCAGTACAGATACCTCAGCTTATTTCAATTCAATATGTGTCCTATGGGGTTGCAGTGGACACACTTTGTCTTAGGAGGGTCACAGTGGACACACTTTGTGTCTTATTGGGGGTCGCAGTGGACACACTTTGTGTCTTAGGAGGGTCACAGTAGACACACTTTGTGTCTTAGGAGGGTCACAGTGGACACACTTTGTGTCTTAGGAGGGTCACAGTGGACACACTTTGTGTCTTAGGAGGGTCACAGTGGACACACTGCGTATTATGGGGTCGCAGTGGACACATGGTGTGTCTTATCCTGAGCCGCACAGGCCCAATACCAGGCATTCCCAACCCCCAACTGCAGCTGAAGAAGGCCCTGGAGGACTGCTACAGCGCCGTGCAGGCCAAGGAGGAGATGTCCCAGCGCTGTCACGAGCTGGACTACCAGGTGTCCGCCCTGCAGGAGGAGCGGACATCCCTGCAGGCCGAGGTGGAGCGCCTCACCCGCCGAGTGGAGTCGCTGGAGTCGGCGCAGAAAGCGGAGAGCGGCGCCGCCTACAGGACGCGGGCGCTAGAGGAGCAGGTGGAGCTGATGCAGGAGGAGCTGTGCCGCCTGGAGGCGCAGCGGCAGGAGGCCAAGGCCCGGGCCGACCAGCTGGAGCGGGAGAAGGAGGACCTCCTGCGGCAGAGCGGCAATCTCGCGGCGCTTCGCGACGAGCTCGACGTGCTAAGAGAGCGTCAGGCCACCTTAGCCAAGACTGAGGCCGCCTTGGAGCAGATGCGGCGCAAGGTGATGACTCACTCAGGCCGGGGCGGGGTCGGATGTCTCGCCTCTGCCTGCATTATTTATGCAAGTGGCTCCGGCGTAGAGGGGGGCTGAGGTGAAGAGAGAAGGTTCTTGATATGAAAGAGATTCGGGTTAGGGGGCTGAACGCTTGTCTGTTTTATTACTCAGCAAATAATTCAGAGTGAGAGAGAGTTCTTTTCCTGCTCGCAAGCCCGTTCAAGCTACTGTTAGTAGAGCATAAAGCAAATATGCATTTTATTAATTTAATCTGGAATTCCCTTAGGCCGAGGACGCCAGCGAGTTGCGCAGCCAGCTGAAGCTGCTTCAACAGCAAGGCGAGGAGAGCCTCCGCCGCCGGCTCGAGCTGGAGGAGGAGAATGAGCGCCTGCTGGACAGCCGGCGACTGGCCGAGTCGCTGCGCGAGCAGCTGGCCACCTGCCAGGCCGAGCTCAGCGAGGAGCGGAAGCGAGCCGAGCGGGCCGCACTGGATCTGGCGCATCACGTGAGCAGAGCGGAGACCCTGGAGCCGGAGCTGGAGAAGCTGCGCATCGAGCGCGACAGCCTGCGCGAGGCCAACGAAGACTTGGAGATGCAGGTTAGCGGCGTGGTTTGCAAATCTACGTTGAGTTTCTTGACTCTAAGACCTGCCTTCTCAGATCTATAGACTCCAACACCTGCCTTCTCAGATCTATATACTCCAACACCTGCCTTCCCAGATCTATAGACTCCAACACCTGCCTTCTCAGATCTATAGACTCCAACACCTGCCTTCTCAGATCTATAGACTCCAACATCTGCCTTCTCAAATCTATAGACTCCAACACCTGCCTTCTCATATCTATAGACTCCAACGCCTGCCTTCTCAGATCTATAGACTCCAACACCTGCCTTCTCAGATCTATAGACTCCAACGCCTGCCTTCTCAGATCTATAGACTCCAACGCCTGCCTTCTCAGATCTATAGACTCCAACACCTGCCTTCTCAGATCTATAGACTCCAACACCTGCCTTCCCAGATCTGTAGACTTGATCTATAAATTAATACACCGTCTGATCCAGATCAATATATTCCACCATCAGCTTACATCAGCTCAGGATCTACATGTATAGATTCGAACACCCTCACCAAGTCCATAGATCCTAACAACTCAATCCAGCTAAAAGTACATTCGTTATCCAAACCCCCGCAGGTGAAGCTGCAGGCGGACCCCAGCGGCAAGTCGCTGGCCCTGGAGGACGATGAGCCGGAGTTCCTCGGCCTGCCGTTGCGCGTCAAGGAAAAACTGCTGCGGTTGGAGCGGGACAACCGGCGGTTGAAGGAGAGCCAGGAGAGCAGCGAGGCTGGCGGCAACGTCGTGCAGGACCTGCGGAGACAGGTTCGTAGGTTGTGTGACTGAGTGGGTGATTCTGTGACTGAGTGGCTGATTGCGTGACTGAGTGAGTGATTGTGTGATTGAGTGGCTGATTGTGTGACTGAGTGGGTGATTGTGTGACTGAGTGGCTGATTGTGTGACTGAGTGGGTGATTGTACGACTGAGAGTGTGATTGTGTGACTGAGTGGGTGATTGTGTGACTGAGTGGGTGATTATGTGACTGTGTGGGTGATTGTGTGATTGAGTGGGTGATTGTGTGATTGAGTGGCTGATTATGTGACTGAGTGTGTGATTATGTGACTGAGTGGGTGATTGTGTGATTGAGTGGCTGATTGTGTGACTGAGTGGGTGATTGTGTGACTGAGAGTGTGATTGTGTGACTGAGTGGCTGATTGTGTGATTGAGTGGCTGATTGTGTGACTGAGAGTGTGATTGTGTGACTGAGTGGCTGATTGTGTGACTGAGTGGGTGATTGTGTGACTGAGAGTGTGATTGTGTGACTGAGTGGGTGATTGCGTGACTGAGTGGCTGATTGTCCAACGGTCGCGCCCCTCTCCCACCGGCAGGTTTCGGATCAGCTAACGGCCCGCGGGCAGCTGGAGGCGGAGTTGCAGCGGCAGCGGCAGCGCATGTTGGAGCTGGAGGACCGGGCAAAGTCGGGCGCGGCCCGAGTGAAAGAGCTGTCGGAGCAGCTGGCCAGGCGGGAGGAGGAGGCGCGCGGGGCCGAGGAGCGCTACAAGCGCTACCTGGAGCGCGCAAAATCCGTGATCAGGGCGCTGGACACGCGCGCTACCAGCCACGGCTTGAACGAGACTGAGGAACTCGGCGCCCTGAAGCAGCAGCTGGTGGAGAAGGACCGCGTCATCGAGCAGCTGGAGCGGGCCCAGGAGAAGTCGCAGAAATGCCGCGAGATGGAGGACCGCCTGATGGTGTCTGCCTGGTACAGCCTGGGCATGCAGCTCAACCAGGGCGTGGCCGGCGAGTACGACCTGCCCGGCGGCGGCGGCGGCAGCCCCGGCCAGACCTTCCTGCAGCGCCAGCGCATGGCGCACCTGCAGCGCCCGGGGCCGCAGGGAGCCGCCGGGCCTGGCGGAGGTGCTGCCGCGGCCGCTGGCTCGGTGGCGGACCGGGACTGATCGATAATCTCCTTTACTCCACAACTCCACGGTCTCAGATAAGCTGCGACAATTGTAAATTACGCCGGAGTGCTCAGGATTTATCCGAGTTATTTGAATTCATGCTGCGTTTCTCTGTGCGTTCTTTTTGCACAGAACATTCGCTTGTCTTGGCAAGATTTGCTTCTAATAGCAGCGTTCTCTGGGTGATTCACAGCCCTGGCTGTTCGGAGGGAGTCCACCTGCTGTACACATCCCGGCCTCTACTGGGCCCTTATTGTTTTTCAAACACATCTCTTGTGCTTATAATTGCTCGTTCTCTGCTGAATTGTCTTTTATAATCAGCGGTTTTAATCGGGCATTGGGATTTGTTATTGCTGCCGTCACTAATCTGTCTGTCTATCTGCCCCTGTCTGCCCCTGTCTGCCTCTGTCTGCCTCTGTCTGCCTGTGTCTGCCTGTGTCTGTCTGCCTCTGTCTGCCTGTCTGTCTGCCTCTGTCTGCCTGTGTCTGCCTCTGTCTGCCTGTGTCTGTCTGCCTGTGTCTGTCTGTGTCTGTCTGCCTCTGTCTGCCTGTCTGTCTGCCTAGATCTGTCTGCCTCTGTCTGCCTGTGTCTGCCTCTGTCTGCCTGTCTGTCTGCCTCTGTCTGCCTGTCTGCCTGTGTCTGCCTGTGTCTGCCTCTGTCTGCCTGTGTCTGCCTCTGTCTGCCTGTCTGTCTGCCCGCCTGTCTGCCTGTGTCTGCCTCTGTCTGCCTGTCTGTCTGCCCGTGTCTGTCTGCCTGTGTCTGTCTGCCTCTGTCTGTCTGTGTCTGTCTGCCTCTGTCTGCCTGTGTCTGTCTGCCTCTGTCTGCCTGTCTGTCTGCCTGTGTCTGTCTGCCTGTGTCTGCCTGTCTGCCTGTGTCTGTCTGCCTGTGTCTGCCTGCCTGTGTCTGTCTGCCTCTGTCTGTCTGTCTTTCTGTCTGTCTGTCTGTCTGCCTGTGTCTGTCTGTCTGTCTGTCTGTCCGCCTGCTCTCCCCACTCTACACACTATAAATAGCTTTATACAGCGAGAGAATTTCTCCAACCCCTCAACCTCAACTCGTTGCCAAGCAAGAATTTTCCGCTCTCATGTGCGGGGGTTTTGTTCCATTATTTTGTCTCTGCGACAGACCTGCCCGCCGTGCGGTGGCCAGCTGCTTTGCCCAGTTGTACACGAGCCCCCGGGTGCTCGGCTGCCTGCCTGAGCACACAGAACAATCACTCTTGGCCTCTGCTGTCAGATGGCGACTCAACTGTGCTCTAATTCTCTTTTTTGTGTTTTTATTAACAAAATTTTCAATCGTTAACAAAGAGTTGCTTTGCTCTCCATTTTAATATTTGGATCTTTGTCACCATGCGATCACTGTTTTTAATATTGCTTCGGATTGCAAAACTTTGGCTTGTTTATGCCTATTTTTTATGTCAAAGATTTTAGATCTAGGGACGCAAATCCAGTAGATCTAGGGACACCAATCCAGTAGATCTAGGGACACCAATCCAGTAGATCTAGGGACACCAATCCAGTAGATCTAGGGACACCAATCCAGTAGATCTAAGGACACCAATCCAGTAGATCTAGGGACACCAATCCAGTAGATCTAGGGACACCAATCCAGTAGATCTAGGGACACCAATCCAGTAGATCTAGGGACACCAATCCAGTAGATCTAGGGACACCAATCCAGTAGATCTAGGGACACCAATCCAGTAGATCTAAGGACACCAATCCAGTAGATCTAGGGACACCAATCCAGTAGATCTAGGGACACCAATCCAGTAGATCTAGGGACACCAATCCAGTAGATCTAGGGACACCAATCGCTGTAGATTTAGATCATATTAGATTTAAGCCAAATTAATGACGTCACCCGCCTGCCCTCAGCCTTATTCCCAAGCCAAGATGCTGGCCCAACTGCGGATGCCCGCCCTGACCCGTCAGGCCGCCGGCCTGGCCAAGCAGTGCCGCCTGCGCCATTCGCTGTCCGGCCGCTCGCCCATCGCCGCCTACTCAGCCGTGTCGGGCTCGCCCGTCGCCGAGACCAAGACTCGGCAGGACTTGAAATACGCGGAGAACGTGGTGGTGAAGCTGGGCAGCGCCGTCATCACCCGCGCCGATGAGTGCGGACTGGCGCTGGGCCGCCTCGCCTCCATTGTGGAGCAGATCTCCGACATGTGCCTGCAGGTGAGCACCGGTATTTGTGCTTGCTGCTAGCTGTGACTCCCAGACGATGTACAACCAGCCATCTGCTGTGTACACCCTCCCAGTCATCAGCTGTGTACACCCTCCCAGCCATCAGCTGTGTACACCCTCCCAGCGATCAGCTGTGTACACCCTCCCAGCCATCAGCTGTGTACACCCTCCCAGTCATCATCTGTGTACACCCTCCCAGCCATCAGCTGTGTACACCCTCCCAGCCATCAGCTGTGTACACCCTCCCAGCCATCAGCTGTGTACTGCATCTTCCCAACAGAGTGCGCATTCATTATTCATACAACTGAGCTTATCAACATGCAGGGAAAGCACTGCGTGCTGGTCACCAGCGGCGCGGTGGCCTTCGGCAAGCAGAAGCTCCGCCAGCAGCAGATGATGAGCATGAGCATCGGCGAGACGCTATCAGCCGACGTGAACTCGCGCCGGAAGGCCTTTCAAAGCCAGATCGACCCCAGGGCCTGCGCCGCCACCGGCATGTCCGGCCTCATGGCGCTGTACGAAGCGCTGTTCATGCAGTACGGCATCCAGACCGCCGAGATCCTGCTCACCAAGCCCGACTTCGAGGACGCCAACTCGCGGGCCAACCTGCGGAGCACCCTGGCTGAGCTGCTGCAGCTGAACATCGTCCCCATCGTCAACACCAACGACGCGGTGGCGCCGCCGCCCAGACACGACTCGGACCTGCAGGGCGTGCTGAGGATCCAGGACAACGACTCGCTGGCAGCCCGGCTGGCTGTGGAAGTCAACGCAGAATTGCTGATCATCATGAGCGACGTCAAGGTGAGTCTCGGTGTCCAGGCCGAACATGGCTGGTCTCAGATTCAGATTTTGTTTTTTCGCTTTCATTTTCACCTTGCCGTTATCCGCCGATCCGGCAGGGCCTGTACACCTCGCCGCCAGACCGCGAGGACTCCCGCCTGCTGCACACCTTCAATCCGGACTTTGACAGCGCCATGCTGCAGTTCGGCAGCAAATCCAGTGTAGGAACGGGCGGCATGGAGTCCAAGGTCAAGGCCGCCCAGTGGGCCGTCCGCAAGGGCACCTCTGTGGTCATCTGCGAGGGCACGGCCGCCAACGTCATCCCCAGCGTGCTGAATGGCAAGAAGGTCGGCACCTTCTTTACTTTGGCGCCACCGGAGGGCGTCGGTGTGGAGCAGCAGGCGTGGGAGGCGCGGTCTGCCAGCCAGCAGCTGCAGGCCATGCCAGCCAACGACCGCGCGAGCGTCATCAGGAAGCTGGCCGACCTGCTGGTGAGCCTTGAATATTCTCCTTGTGGAAGTGGATGCTTTTTGGCGACATGTGAAATTTAAGAAGCTCTTAGATCCCTGCATGCAGACTGGCTGACCAGACGCCTCGCTCTCATCACGTAGATCGAGCGCCAGGCGGACATCCTGCTGGCCAACAGCCTGGACCTTGGCAACGCCACTGGCCTCAGCCCGCACCTGCTGGCCAGGCTGAAGCTCACGCCTGAGAAGCTGCAGGTGCTGGCCGACGGGCTGCGGCAGATCGCCGACTCCTGCCCCGGCCTGCTGGGCCGCGTGCTGCGCCGCACCAAACTGGCCGAGGGCCTCAAGCTGGAGCAGGTGACCGTGCCGATCGGAGTGCTGCTGGTCATCTTCGAGTCCAGGCCCGACTGCCTGCCGCAGGTAGCCATTTTTACAGCTGAACTACTTTGATTTGTTTGAAGTTTAAGTATTCCGTGTCTCTGCGGCCACAATGTCACCTGAATCACTGTAATCGCCTATAATTACCTACAAGCACTGTATTAGCCGGAAATCATCTGTTAGCACTGTAATCACCTGTAATCATCTGTAATCATCTGTAATCACCTGTAATCACCTGCAATCACCGCCCCCCCCTCCTAGGTGGCCGCCCTCAGCATCGCCAGCGGCAACGGCCTGCTGCTCAAGGGCGGCAGCGAGGCCCAG
Organism: Macrostomum lignano; assembly: GCA_002269645.1. Lineage (NCBI taxonomy): Eukaryota > Metazoa > Platyhelminthes > Macrostomidae > Macrostomum > Macrostomum lignano. The sequence continues at coordinate 316,883 of NIVC01001049.1, read as the reverse complement.
CAGACGAACGGCGCCCTGCACCGCCTGGTGGAGGAGGCGGTCCGCGCCCACGGCCTGAGTCCCCGCCTGGTCGGGCTGGTGGGCGGCCGGGAGCAGGTGTCCGACCTGCTGGCCATGGGCGAGCACGTTGACCTGGTGATTCCGCGCGGCTCCGCCCAGATGATCCGCGACATCCAGCGGCAGAGCGTGGGCATCCCCGTGCTGGGCCACAGCGACGGAGTCTGCCACGTCTACATCGACGAGCTGGCGGACAGGGACCGGGCCATTCGAATTGGTGAGTCCCTTCTTCAAGTCTCCAGGGTCTGTGACTGGCTTTGCTGTGGCTTTGCAGTATAGTATTGCAGTGCCGCTCCCTCTCTTCCTCCGGGCTTCAGCTTTCAACCCGAATCGCCACTGAACCGCCATTCAGTGTCTAAGCCATATCTCTACTCGTATTTGCTCTACGCAGTATGGTACTTAAAGTAGTAGTGGATCTTGACGTACGGATGCTCAATGCCATTCCCGCAGTGCTGGACTCCAAGTGCGACTACCCGGCCGCGTGCAACGCCATGGAGACTGTGCTGCTGCACGAGAACCACCTGAAGAGCGGCTTCTTTGATGAGCTGTTCGACGCGCTCAGGTCTCGAGATGTGAGTATAATTAATTGGTTTCGGCTGACCTTGTATTGTACGCCAGGTACATGCGCATAGATAAGAATTTGTGACTTAAACCTGTTTCACCCCCGCCCCCACCTGTCACAGGTGAAGGTGAACACCGGGCCCAGGCTGGCCAAGAAGATCCGCTTCGGCCCGTCGCCGGCCACCTCGCTGCGCACGGAGTACAGCAGCCTGGAGTGCTGCATCGAGATCGTGTCCGGCGTGGCGGAGGCTGTGGACCACATCAACACCTACGGCAGCCACCACACCGACTCCATCGTGTCTGAGAACGGTGAGGGGGTGTTTGAATGGTGTGGTATTGTGTGAATAGTGTGGTATTGTGTGAATAGTGTGGTATTGTGTGAATAGTGTAGTTAATGTGTAAATTGTGTGGTATTGTGTGAATAGTGTGGTATTGTGTGAATAGTGTGGTATTGTGTGAATAGTGTGGTATTGTGTGAATAGTGTGGTATTGTGTGAATAGTGTGGTATTATGTGAATAGTGTGGTATTGTGTGAATAGTGTGGTATTGTGTGAATAGTGTGGTATTGTGTGAATAGTGCAGTTAATGTGTAAATTGTGTGGTATTGTGTGAATAGTGTGGTATTGTGTGAATAGTGTGGTATTATGTGAATAGTGTGGTATTATGTGAATAGTGTGGTATTGTGCGAATAGTGTGATAAATGTGTGAGTTGTGTGGTAAATGTGTGAATAATGCGGTTGATGTGTGAATAGTGTCTTTACTGTGTGAACAATGTTATTTAATGTGTGAATGGTGTGGTTAATGTGTGAATAGTGCGGTTAATGTGCGGATAGTGTGGTCAATTGGAATGCGAATTGATGGCCATTGTCACACATTGGAATGCAAATTGATGGCCATTGTCACACATTGGAATGCAAATTGATGGCCATTGCCACACATTGGAATGCAAATTGATGGCCATTGCCACACATTGGAATGCAAATTGATTTTGTCTCCCCCCCCCAGAAACCAACGTTAACAGCTTCCTGACCAACGTGGACAGCGCCTGTGTCTTCCACAACTGCAGCACCCGCTTCTCCGACGGCTACCGCTTCGGACTGGGTGAGTTGATATGAGTTAATCCTCTTGTCCTTTCCTTCATCATCATCTCAGCACTTATCCCTACTCAGCTTACCCATCATCTCAACCCTTATCCCTACTCAGCCTCCCCATCATCTCAGCCTTATCCCTACTCAGCCTCCCCATCATCTCAGCCCTTATCCCTACTCAGCCTCCCCATCATCTCAGCCTTATCCCTACTCAGCCTCCTAATCATCTCAGCCCTTATCCCTACTCAGCCTCCCATCATCTCAGCCCTTATTCCTACTCAGCCTCCCCATCATCTCAGCCCTTATCCCTGCTCAGCTTCCCCATCATCTCAGCCCTTATCCCTACTCACCCTCCCTATCATCTCAGCCCTTATCCCTACTCAACTTCCCCATCATCTCAGCCCTTATCCCTACTCAGCTTCCCCATCATCTCAGCCCTTATCCCTACTCAGCCTCCCATCATCTCAAGCCGCCTTTCCCCGTCCCGCAGGCGCCGAGGTGGGCATCAGCACCAGCCGCATCCACGCCCGCGGCCCGGTGGGCGTTGAGGGCCTCCTGACCACCAAGTGGCTGCTGCACGGCAGCGGCGACACGGTCAGCGACTTCGCCGACGGCACGAAGAAGTTCGTCCACGAGAACCTGCTGAGTGCGGACTCCGCCTGAGCCGCTGGGCCAATCAACCGACCTTTAGATTAACTTTAGATTAGCACAGCCATAATTAGTGTCCAGGTGTTCCATGCTAGCATTTCGGCCTGTCCAACTGTGTACATGCCGGACGGCGAATCCATCGGGCCAGTCAGCGATGCCAATCCTTCACTATGACTTCCAGTTTATTTACAATACCGCACAGGTTTTTTTAATCCCAGAGCTCCCAGCCAGGACTGTCTGCTTAGCGTTTACAATGTGATAATTCTGGGCATTCCTCGTACCTGCAATGGTTGCTGTTTTACATTATTATGACAATTTTTACATCAATTTGGTAAAGGCAATATTTGAGCAATATTTTCAGCATGATAGTATATATTGGTAAAGGCAATATTTAAGCAATATTTTCCGCATAATAGTATATTTTTTTATCCGCAATTTTGAACAAACTATTCCATGACTTAAAATTCTGATTTTAACAAAATAAACTGCCAATATCTTTGCTTTTACCTTTGTATTGACTTTTGCTTCTTTATGTAGAAAATACCGCTGTGCTTGCTTCTCTTTTTGGTTCATTCCGCCGGAAGTACCGTAGTAACTAGGGACCCTTGGTGACAGCTGCTGTAGGCATTCAACTCATGCGATTCACCCACGTGCATCCTTAGCTGCTGTCACCTGCCCTTAGCTGCTCTGCTGCCTGCCCTTAGCTGCTCTACCACCTGCCCTTAGCTGCTCTACCACCTGCCCTTAGCTGCTCTGCCACCTGCCCTTAGCTGCTCTGCCACCTGCCCTTAGCTGCTCTGCCACCTGCCCTTAGCTGCTCTGCCACCTGCCCTTAGCTGCTCTGCCACCTGCCCTTAGCTGCTCTGCCACCTGCCCTTAGCTGCTCTGCCACCTGCCCTTAGCTCTAGCTGCTCTGCCACCTGCTCTGCCACATGCCCTTAGCTGCTCTGCTGCCTTTCAAAACTTAATACCCTAGAGATTTGGCCAACCCCTTCCCATTAATCCCATTGTCATTGACATTGTCAAAATAACTCACAAAAAAGTACAAATGCACTTAATCAAGCCAGGCTTCGGTTATCTCCGAAAACCCAGAGTTCTCTAAGCAATATTGCTTCACGGGCTAAATACATACGTTAGAATACGTAACCGCATTCAGCTTCATCGCTCGGGGATGCTGGCCCGCCTGCGGATGCTCGCCCTGCCGCGCCAGGCCTCCTGCTGTCTGGCCTCTGTTCAGCGCTGCCGCCTGCGGCACTCGCTCTCGGGCCGCTCCACCATTGCTCCGTTCTCCGCTGTGCCGGCTGCCTTGGCCGTCGCCACGCAGCCGCCCAAGTCTCGGCAGGACTTGAAATACGCCGAGCACGTGGTGGTGAAGCTGGGCAGCGCCGTCATCACCCGAGCCGATGAGTGCGGACTGGCGCTGGGCCGCCTCGCCTCCATTGTGGAGCAGATCTCCGACCTGTGTCTGCAGGTGAGCACCGGTGTTGGTGCTTGCACAATTCATCTCACCCTTTTCATCTAGTCTTCTATCTTGTAAACCAGTCCTCTATCTTGTACACCTGGTCCTCTATCTTGTACACCAGTCCTCTATCTTGTACACCTGGTCCTCTATCTTGTACACCTGGTCCTCTATCTTGTACACCTAGTATTTTATCTTGTACACCTATTCCTCTATCTTGTACACCTGGTCCTCTCTCCTGTACGCCCAATTTCCCCGACCTTTTCAATCAGTCACCGTCACCCATGAAATTTTTCAACAGGGCCGTCACTGCGTGCTGGTCACCAGCGGCGCGGTGGCCTTCGGCAAGCAGAAGCTCCGCCAGCAGCAGATGATGAGCATGAGCATCGGCGAGACGCTATCAGCCGACGTGAACTCGCGCCGGAAGGCCTTTCAAAGCCAGATCGACCCCAGGGCCTGCGCCGCCACCGGCATGTCCGGCCTCATGGCGCTGTACGAAGCGCTGTTCATGCAGTACGGCATCCAGACCGCCGAGATCCTGCTCACCAAGCCCGACTTCGAGGACGCCAACTCGCGGGCCAACCTGCGGAGCACCCTGGCTGAGCTGCTTCGGTTGAACATCGTCCCCATCGTCAACACCAACGACGCGGTGGCGCCGCCGCCAAGCCAGGACTCGGACCTGCAGGGCGTGCTGAGCATCCAAGACAACGACTCGCTGGCAGCCCGGCTGGCTGTGGAAGTCAACGCCGACCTGCTGATCATCATGAGCGATGTCAAGGTGAGTCATGAATCTCACTGTTGGTAAGGTCTTATGTAGCATTTGCGCATCTGCCTACTCTAAGTAGAAATGTCAGTGTTTTAGTTTGTGATTTCACCCAATTTAACAATCCCAATCAGTACCTATTCTCAAGCACCTCAGATATACCTGAGAATACTGCTTTGATTGAGCTCTGCTCTGCCATCCGCCCTTAGCTGCTCAGTGTTAGCACTGTGATGAACTTTTATTTATTCGAGAATGCACTTTGCTTAGTAGCCGTCAACGGCTGAGAATCCTATTGATGTCTATGGACATTTGTACAGTTCAATTCGGTGGCTTAAAGAGTTGCCAAAATATAATTGAAAAGACCAAGTGTCTGCAGAGTTAAGCTAAAGGCTGAGACTCGATCAATTTTCTTACTCGTCCCAAAAAACGAACACTGGCGACGACGGCTGGTCTTATCGAGCCTCTGGAGACAGAAACCCCAGCGGAAATTGAGCGCTGGTTCCAACGCTTCGAAGCAGTTTCCAAGCTGAACAAGTGGGATGACACCGCTCAGAAGTTCGCCCTCATCGCACACCTCGGCAAGAAGGCCTTCGCACTGTTGGCGGATGCGCTATTGCCAGATAAGCCTGACGCCAAGACCTACGCTGATCTGAAAACTCAGCTGATCAAGGAGACGAAAGCGGCGAAATCCGAGATTGCATACCGGTACGCGTTCCATCACCTCAAGCAGGACGACGGCGAAGACGTTTCTGCCTACGCAAGAAGGCTGCGACTGGGTTCGGAGAACTGCGGCTTTTCAACCGCCGAACTGAATGGCCGCCTGCGGGACCAATTTATCTTCGGACTGTCGAACAAGGAGATCGTCAGAAAGTTGCTCACGGAGAAACTGAAAGATCTGACGTGGGAAAAAGTAACTACGGTGGCCAATGCATGCGAGGCCGTAAGTCGCGGCGAGAGACAAATCTCAGGAGGCGAAATTCTACATGTCAAGACAGATCCTCCTTCGACATCGAAAGCCCAGAAGCCAGCGTACCAGAAAAGCGACCAGAAGAACGGCCAATTGCGCCAAGTCAAGTGCTTCTGCTGCGGCAAGGAAGGACATACAAAGGACCAGTGCCACCACCGGACTAAGACATGCCTTCAGTGTGGTAAGGTTGGTCATCTCAAAGCAGTTTGCAGGTGCGGACCGAACAAAGGTGGACAACGGCCTTCAACGAGCAACAAATGGTCACAAGGAGGCGGACGGCATCCAAGGAGCAGAGTCAGAGCAATCGACGATGCAGCTGATCAAGTCGGGCACATTTTCTCGATGATGACGCCGGAAGATGGTCGTGGAAGCAGAAGGATAACGCGACATGTAGTAGTCAATGGTACGAAAATCAAGATGCTACTGGACACCGGGTCGTGCTCAACGTTCGTGTCAAGCTCGGTGTTTCAAAGCCTACTCGAACCAGCAAATGTAAGGCCCACAAGCAGACGATTCGCTGCGTATCAAGGGGATCCAGTGCTAGTGAAAGGCGAAGCTATTGTGAACGCCAAGCTAAACTCAGTAAGTTACGACCTAACTCTGTTTGTGGTGGACAACCCAAAAGCCGAATCTATCTATGGCCTAGATTGGATTGCTGCCCTTGAGCCAGACCTCTACACTTTTATTACAAAATGTACGGTGCCTGAGGAAGACGGCTCGAATCCTACAACGGCGTGCTCTGTAAAAAGATTTTCTGTATCATTGGTCATTGAGGCGGGAGCAAAGCCCATTTTTTTAAACCTCGGCAAATTCCATACGGGATTCAGGACGATGTCAAGGCCGAGTTGAAGAGAATGGAAGAGGCTGGACAGCTCTAGAAGGTGGAATCCAGCGAGTGGGCTACACCCAATGTCTGTGTTTGAAAGCAGTCTGGAAAGGTTCGGATTTGTCGTGACTACAAAGTTACCCTCAACCTACTGCTGAAAGACATGGTGTCAACAACGCCCACAATTGACGAAGTTCTGTCAAAACTAGGCCGTGCCCGCCGATTCTCTACGTTGGACCTATCAAATGCGTACCTCCAAGTACCGGTGGATGAAGACAGCAGCGTGATGCTGACGTGGAGCACTCCGTTCGGCTTATACAGGCCCACTGCATTGGCATATGGAGTAAAGCAAGCACCAGCAATTTTTCAGTCATTCATGGACAGGTTGCTTATAAACATAGAAGGTGTCATTTCCTACCAAGATGACGACATTCTTGTGTGGGGTTTCAACCAACAGAGTCATGACAACCAACTGTCAAATGTGCTTCGAATTTTAAAGGAGAGTGGACTAAGCATTAACGAGGAAAAATGACTTTTAACAAGCCATCTATCATGTTCCTGGGATATGAGATCAGTGAAAACGGCATTCGTCCACCACCAAAGAAAGCCAAGGAGATTGCAGGATTAGAAGAGCCAAAGAATCTCAAGCAGCTGCAGTCATTTATCGGGATGGTCGATTTCTACGGACGGTGTATCAAGAATCTCGCGAGCCTGAAAGAACCTCTAACGAAACTGACCAGGTCAGGAACGAAGTGGGCATGGGGCCCAATCAAGCAGAGAGCCTTTCAGAGCATCAAGGACGAACTACACAATGCAGTCGCTCTCAAGCCTTTTGATCCCTCAGATAAGATCGTTCTCACTACTGACGCGTCACCATCGGGACTTGGTGCAGTCCTCGAGTAGTCGTCCGGGCCCGTAATATTCATTTCAGACTCTAACTCAAGCAGAGCGCAACTATGCTCAAATTTAACGCGAGGCCCTCGCCATTGTATGGGCTGTGAAGCGCTTACACAAGTATTTGCTGGGACACAAGTTCGTCATTCGCACAGACCACCAACCGTTAAAGTTCATCTTTGATCCTTGCAGATCCTTGTCAACTGTTGCTGCAGCGAGAGTGCAACGCTGGGCAATCACTTTGATGAGCTACGAATACGCCATTGAGTGCAAGAGATCTGCTGAGATTCCCGTGGCCGATGCCCTGTCAAGACTGCAGAACAGCACGTCTGAAGGGGAGCAGTTTGACATTAGCTCAGTGCAGGACTGCCTACTAGATTTTCCAATCAACAAGGAGCGTTTGAGAAGACAATCGAAAGAGGATTCAGAGCTCCGGAAGTTATTCTTGCTGGTCAAGAGTTCACATGGACTACGCAGGGCCTATGAAGGGAGGAAACTACATGTTGGTACTGATTGATGCGTTCAGTAAATGGGCTGAAGTTCACGTGACTAAGGGAACCACTTCATCTGAGACAATCAAGCGACTGCGAAGAACGTTCGCCCAAGAAGGCGTGCCCGTGACTATTGTTTCCGACAATGGACCTCAATTTGTATCGAAAGAAATGCAAGGTTGGTTAAAAGGAATCAACTGCCCACATGTTCTCACACCACCGTATCATCCAAGGTCAAATGGACTGGCCGAGCGCTTTGTGAGAGATTTAAAAAATCACGTCCGAGCCGCTGAAGGAGACGAAGAAGTCCGGTTTCTGCTTCAATACCGGAACGCGAAACATTCTACGACCGGAAAATCGCCCTCTGAGCTGATGAGAGGTCACCTACTTCGCACCCCTGTATTTTCTCCCGACCGAAAATATTTTTCCTTTCAAAAACAGTAAGTGTGCCAGTTGTGCCACAAATATGCCCTTTGACAGAGTTATAAATGTCTTTGTATGTCATATTTGGCACACTTGATACAATTGTACCAATTGTGCCATAGCTATGCCATTTGGCACAGTTTGTAAATGTCGATGTATGTCCTATTTGGCACACTTGACACAAATAGTATTTTTACTGCTAATTGGCCAATGAAACCAATTGGTACACTTGGCACACTTGCTACAATTGTGCCAGTTGTGCCACAGCTATACCATTTAGCACAGTTATAAATGTCTTTGTATGTCCCATTTGGCACACCTGGCACAAATAACCTTTTTATAGCTAATTGCCCTTGGAAACCATTTGGCACACTTGGCGCACTTACTACAAGTGTACCAGTTGTGCCACAGCTATACCATTTAGCACAGTTATAAATGTCTTTGTATGTCCCATTTGGCACACCTGGCACAAATAACCTTTTTATAGCTAATTGCCCTTGGAAACCATTTGGCACACTTGGCGCACTTACTACAAGTGTACCAGTTGTGCCACAGCTATACTATTTGACACAGTTATATAACTGTCTTGGACTGTCCTTCTTGGCACACTTGGCACGAATATCCTTTTTATAGCTAATTGGTTATTAAAACAGACTGGCACACTTGGCACACTTGCTACAATTGTACCAGTTGTGCCACAGCTATGACATTTGGCACAGTTATATGTCTTTGTCCTTCTTGGCACACTTGGCTCAAATAACCTTTTTTATTGCTAATTACCTAACAAAACTGTTTGACGCACACCCGGTGCAACTTGCACTGAGGCTGCGACGTCAGTAGCTTCGATTTTGGCAGATGACCGGCAGGTTTTCACTCCCAACTTGCGGCATGATCTGCTCAGACGCTCGAAAATGGCGCAACCGCGTTTGATTGACGCCATTACAAAAGAACTAAAGCAGCAGATCACGCAGCATCTCGCCGTCCATCTAGATCAGCTCGTGGACCCAGCCGTCACAGTTGACAACATGCTGGTCGACGACAATGGAAAGAAATTATACTACGGTAAGAAATTAATAGTCCTTCCCCGACCGAAAATATTTGTCCTTTCAAAAACAGTAAGTGTGCCAGTTGTGCCACAAATATGCCCTTTGACAGAGTTATAAATGTCTTTGTATGTCATATTTGGCACACTTGATACAATTGTACCAATTGTGCCGTAGCTATGCCATTTGGCACAGTTTGTAAATGTCGATGTATGTCCTATTTGGCACACTTGACACAAATAGTATTTTTACTGCTAATTGGCCAATGAAACCAATTGGCACACTTGGCACACTTGCTACAATTGTGCCAGTTGTGCCACAGCTATACCATTTAGCACAGTTATAAATGTCTTTGTATGTCCTATTTGGCACACCTGGCACAAATAACCTTTTTATAGCTAATTCCTCTTGGAAACCATTTGGCACACTTGGCGCACTTACTACAAGTGTACCAGTTGTGCCACAGCTATACTATTTGACACAGTTATATAACTGTCTTGGACTGTCCTTCTTGGCACACTTGGCACGAATATCCTTTTTATAGCTAATTGGTTATTAAAACAGACTGGCACACTTGGCACGCTTGCTACAATTGTACCAGTTGTGCCACAGCTATGACATTTGGCACAGTTATATGTCTTTGTCCTTCTTGGCACACTTGGCTCAAATAACCTTTTTCATTGCTAATTACCTAACAAAACTGTTTGACGCACACCCGGTGCAACTTGCACTGAGGCTGCGACGTCAGTAGCTTCGATTTTGGCAGATGACCGGCAGGTTTTCACTCCCAACTTGCGGCATGATCTGCTCAGACGCTCGAAAATGGCGCAACCGCGTTTGATTGACGCCATTACAAAAGAACTAAAGCAGCAGATCACGCAGCATCTCGCCGTCCATCTAGATCAGCTCGTGGACCCAGCCGTCACAGTTGACAACCTGCTGGTCGACGACAATGGAAAGAAATTATACTACGGTAAGAAATTAATAGTCCTTCATTTATGATCGCGCAAATATCCTATTGTTACTCTCAAACGCTCTTCAATCCTTAAAAAACACCTCTGCAGCCAATCGGTTTCGCCTTTACGTCCAACGTCGCTCGGACCAGGGTCATGGCCAGTAAGGATATATCAAGAACCAACGACTCCGGCCAACCTCAATGCACTTCTCCGCGAGATGGTGCGGGGGTGCTTCAGCGACGACGAGATTTTGGTAACGTCGTTGAGCGGTCGCGCTACTGAGCCTGGTCGGCCACGCCTGCTACCTGGCTGGAATCGACATCCCAACCAATGAAAGCGATTGAAAAGGCCTACGTCCGATGCTCCATCACCGTCATTCGGCGTGAAAAGCAATCCGGACGTTTGCCTGTAAAGAAACTTCGTCAAGGTGCGGCTGCCAATGTCACTGACACTGTGCAGTCGGAGGCGGCTAATGCACTCGCGAGGACTGAGCGCGGGATATCTGCTGTTGCATCTAGCAAAACTAAACTTGTTTGGCAGATGCGGGACCCGTCTAGCTTGGTCTGTCTCCCTCATGTTTCTGGTTTTGTTTTCCCCTGGAAATATGCTCTTTCCCACATAAAGTAACCAACTACATTACTATAGTTATTTCCAGACTCGTAAATTACAATAGCACCAGGAATCAGACTTGTTGTCTAACTAGAAAAGTATAGGGGAACAGAGGTATTGGAGTTGGTTTCACTAATTGCTTGTTTTTTATCTAGTTGTTTGTTTGTGCTTTTTAAATTAATACATTAGATGTATACATGTTGTTACATTAAAATCCTGTGCCACGTGTAGTCGACTCAGTAGTTAATTTGTTACATTGCATGTTTTAGTTTCAATGTATTAGAAGTGCAAACTCTTTGGCTGGCACCACAATTTTCATGCACCGCGCTTTTTAATTACGTTGTTTTTTGTTTCCTGTCCAATGTCCGCTGTCTGTTATGTTTCTTTCCGTTAACTTCTAGTATGCATTTTTTAATTCCGCAGCCTCCCCTTTTTCCTGTTTTATACATATTTTTTGTCCTATTTGCTACTTCCCATTAAATATATACGTATTTATGCAACATCCCTTTTTCCAACTGTTTTAATCTGTTTATGTTCGCGCTCAACATTATTTTAAAGTTTAATTTACATTGACAACTCTTTTCAATTTGTCTTCCCTCATTTAAACATGAGAAGGACTTCTCGCAAATCTTAGCTACTTCATACACTTCATAACTCGTAGTTGACTAACGGGTCAACTATAACAGCATCAGATAGCATATTATGCGCTTAGTTCAACTGCTTTAAACTGCAAATTCACTCGTCTGGAGAATTTACGCCAAATGGCACAGTACGCGCTAGTTTAACTGCTTCTAGCTGCACATTTACTCGTATGGTGCCAAATGGTACATTTATGGCACAGTTGTGCACAATTATAAGCACTCAAAAATAGCTGAGACAACTGGCACAGTTGTGGCACAGTTGTGGCACAGCAGTGCACAATTAAAAATTTGATTCTTAATTGTGTCACATGTGCCAATTGGCACAGCTTGGCACAGTTATATTTGTGCCAAGCTGTGCCACCAATTGTCGATTCTCACAAATTTCGTGTCGTTTCGACAGTTATTTTGGGATTCCCCCCAATTCATTTTTTATGTGCTATTTGACGCATTTAAAGAACAATTATTTCCGGTCGGGCTCTGGCACGTGAGCCAGTCTAGGTGAAAACCTACAACAACGAGATGACAAAGTGGAAGTCTGGCGAAGTGGTGGCAACAGAGGGAAAGGTTGTGGTCGACGTTGAGCTGGAGGACGGAAGGCGTGGACGCTACCATCGTGAACAGACAAAGCCAAGGAGTTCCGGTTCCGATGACCTGGTGGAGATGGAGACTGAAGAACATGTGCACACGGATCAAGAGTCTGGTCTTCGGAGAAGTAATCGCCATCGGCAAGTACCAAGGCGACTTGAGTACCGCAAGCTTGGTGTACCTACCTAGCTGTTAACTAATGGGAAGGAGTGTTAGCACTGTGATGAACTTTTATTTATTAGAGAATGCACTTTGCTTAGTAGCCGTCAACGGCTGAGAATCCTATTGATGTCTATGGACATTTGTACAGTTCAATTCGGTGGCTTAAAGAGTTACCAAAATATAATTGAAAAGACCAAGTGTCTGCAGAGTTAAGCTAAAGGCTGAGACTCGATCAATTTTCTTACTCGTCCCAAAAAACGAACACTCAGCTACCCACTATTAGCTACTCAGCTACCCCTATCCGACTCCCATTTCCGCAGGGCCTGTACACCTCGCCGCCAGACCGCGAGGACTCCCGCCTGCTGTACACCTTCAATCCGGACTTCGACGGCGCCAGGCTGCAGTTCGGCAGCAAGTCCCGGGTCGGGACGGGCGGCATGGAGTCCAAGGTGAAGGCCGCCCAGTGGGCCGTCCGCAAGGGCACCTCTGTGGTCATCTGCGAGGGCACGGAGGAAAATGTCATCCCCAGCGTGCTGGAAGGCAAGAAGGTCGGCACCTTCTTCACTCTGGCGCCACCCGAGGGCGTCGGCGTGGAGCAGCAGGCGTGGGAGGCGCGGTGCGCCAGTCATCAGCTGCAGGCCATGCCAGCCGATGTCCGGGCCAGCATCATCAGGAAGCTGGCCGACCTGCTGGTAAGTTAAAGCAGTCGTCTGGCATTCCCTTAAGCTGCTGGCCTTTCAGCTAGAAACCCCCCCCCCATGCCACTTTGCAGATCGAGCAGCAGGCGGAAATCCTGCTGGCCAACAATCAGGATCTGAGCAGCGCTGCCGACCTCAGCCCGCACCTGCTGGCTAGGCTGAAGCTCACGCCTGAGAAGCTGCAGGTGCTGGCCGACGGGCTGCGGCAGATCGCCGACTCCTGCCCCGGTCTGCTGGGCCGCGTGCTGCGCCGCACCAAACTGGCCGAGGGGCTCAAGCTGGAGCAGGTGACCGTGCCGATCGGAGTGCTGCTGGTCATCTTCGAGTCCAGGCCCGACTGCCTGCCGCAGGTAGCTGAGATGGGGTTTAGCGGGTAGCTGAGCTGGGGGTTCAGCGGGTAGCTGAGCTGGGGGGGTTCAGCGAGTAGCTGAGCTGGGGGGTTCAGCGAGTAGCTGAGCTGGGGGGTTCAGCGAGTAGCTGAGCTGGGGGGTTCAGCGAGTAGCTGAGCTGGGGGGTTCAGCGGGTAGCTGAGCTGGGGGGTTCAGCGAGTAGCTGAGCTGGGAGGTTCAGCGAGTAGCTGAGTTGGGGGTTCAGCGGTAGCTGAGCTGGGGGGGGTTCAGCGGGTAGCTGAGCTGGGGGTTCAGCGAGTAGCTGAGCTGGGGGTTCAGCGAGTAGCTGAGCTGGGGGGTTCAGCGAGTAGCTGAGCTGGGGGGTTCAGCGAGTAGCTGAGCTGGGGGGTTCAGCGGGTAGCTGAGCTGGGGGGTTCAGCGAGTAGCTGAGCTGGGAGGTTCAGCGAGTAGCTGAGTTGGGGGGTTCAGCGGGTAGCTGAGCTGGGGGGGGTTCAGCGGGTAGCTGAGCTGGGGGGTTCAGCGGGTAGCTGAGCTGGGGTTCAGCGGGTAGCTGAGCTGGGGGGTTCAGCGGGTAGCTGAGCTGGGGGGTTCAGCGGGTAGCTGAGCTGGGGGGGGGTTCAGCGGGTAGCTGAGCTGGGGGGGGGTTCAGCGGGTAGCTGAGCTGGGGGGGGGGGTTCAGCGGGTAGCTGAGCTGGGGGGTTCAGCTGGTAGCTGAGCTGGGGGGGGTTCAGCTGGTAGCTGAGCTGGGGGGTTCAGCTGGTAGCTGAGCTGGGGGGTTCAGCGGGTAGCTGAGCTGGGGGGTTCAGCGAGTAGCTGACTTAAGGTTCATAGCAACCATTTGCTCGCAATCAATTCTGCCTACTATCAGTAGTACATCCGACTGATTTCAGTATAATTTTTGTTTCATTTTAGCTCAGCTTGTTTCACCTTATTTTATCTTCGCCCTTTAATGCACCGCTTGAGTCACGTCATGAATTTTTAGCTATTGTGTCAAGACTTTTTAAAAGCCTCGCTTTGTCACGTAGGTCTTCAAGTATTTACGAAAAAATTTTAATTAGTAACTGTGCATTTAAAACCGTCTTCGACTGGCCGAGTTTACCGCGTTGACTCGTACAAGATAGAGAACAAGGTGTACAAGAGACAAGAGGCAGGAGACTAGGTACTCCAGCTTGTGCGCTCCCCCCCCCGTCCCCCAATCCGCCAGGTGGCCGCCCTCAGCATCGCCAGCGGCAACGGCCTGCTGCTCAAGGGCGGCAGCGAGGCCCAGCAGACGAACGGCGCCCTGCACCGCCTGGTGGAGGAGGCGGTCCGCGCCCACGGCCTGAGTCCCCGCCTGGTCGGGCTGGTGGGCGGCCGGGAGCAGGTGTCCGACCTGCTGGCCATGGGCGAGCACGTTGACCTGGTGATTCCGCGCGGCTCCGCCCAGATGATCCGCGACATCCAGCGGCAGAGCGTGGGCATCCCCGTGCTGGGCCACAGCGACGGAGTCTGCCACGTCTACATCGACGAGCTGGCGGACAAGGAGAAGGCGCTCCGAGTTGGTGAGTTTTTCACCGCTGCGGAATTTCCTGTGGAATGTGACTCGGGTTATTTTTAGTCCTTACAGCACCCCGGCCCACACAAACAATTTGTTTGTACCAAAAATGCACCAATTTTCCAGCCCACGCGGCTGTTTGGCATTCGGTTTAGTTAGTAGTTGGTGCACTCGCACTCAGCGAGAACCCCTTGGCACTCACGCCCACGCATCTAATTGGATAGTTGCGCCCAGCTCATACAGGTGTACAGTGGCCGCGAGGAATTAAACCTGGGTACTTAGCCCTCTAGCATTTATGAGATTCGTAACATTACTTGGCGTCATTGGCCATTCCCGCAGTGCTGGACTCCAAGTGCGACTACCCGGCAGCGTGCAACGCCATGGAGACCGTGCTGCTGCACGAGAGCCACCTGAAGAGCGGCTTCTTTGATGAGCTGTTCGACGCGCTCAGGTCTCGTGATGTGAGAGTTGCCCGAGCTCTGGTTGCTATGGCCTGAGATTTATTGCTGTCCTACCTGCTGCCTCTGTCTCATCCCCCTCCCTTAATCCCACATTCCCAACCCTCCGCCCCACATTCCCCACCCTCCACCCCACATTCCCAACCCTCCAATCCGCATTCCCCACCCTCCCTTCACTTTCCCCACCCTCTCCACCCCACTTTCCCCACCCTCTTCACCCCACATTCCCCACCCTCCAATCCGCATTCCCCACTCTCCCTCCACTTTCCCCACCCTCCCTCCACTTTCCCCACCCTCTCCACCCCACATTCCCCACCCTCCACCCCACTTCCCCACATCCTATATTTTAATAACCATCAAGAAGTAAAATTGGAGCTCCCAGGAGAGCGAATTACAATGCATAATTCATGGAGGGTTGGTTTACTGCTGACTATAGTGCATCCTTGATGCTGAAGTCTTGACAAACTCTAAGTTATAAAACTGTCTGCATTCAGGATGTAAATTATCAAGCGCTTTAGGGCAGCCAGCAGACCAGATGTTTATCCGTTTCTTATCATGGTTTTAGCCACTCACCGCTTACAAGGATCAGTGATGTCACACCTGAATATAGAACAGGGATCCGTGCTTATCCTGGCTCAACATCTCTGATTCAGTTGGCGTATTGGCGGATCGCTCAGACACCTGTTTCACCCCCCGCCCCCACCTGTCACAGGTGAAGGTTAACACCGGGCCCAGGCTGGCCAAGAAGATCCGCTTCGGCCCGTCGCCGGCCGTCTCGCTGCGCACGGAGTACAGCAGCCTGGAGTGCTGCATC
The DNA here is from genome assembly GCA_002269645.1 of Macrostomum lignano. Lineage (NCBI taxonomy): Eukaryota > Metazoa > Platyhelminthes > Macrostomidae > Macrostomum > Macrostomum lignano. The sequence continues at coordinate 300,856 of NIVC01001049.1, read as the reverse complement.
GAGATCGTGTCCGGCGTGGCGGAGGCTGTGGACCACATCAACACCTACGGCAGCCACCACACCGACTCCATCGTGTCTGAGAACGGTGAGGGAGTGTGTGAATAGTGTGGTTAATGTGTGAATAGTGTGGTTAATGTGTGAATAGCGTGGTATTGTGTGAATAGTGTGGTATTGTGTGAATAGTGTGCTTAATGTGTGAATAATTTGATTAATGTGTGAATAGTGTGGTATTGTGTGAATAGTGTGCTTAATTTGTGAATAATTTGATTATTGTGTGAATAGTGTGGTATTGTGTGAATAGTGTGCTTAATGCGTGAATAATTTGATTAATGTGTGAATAGTGTGCTTAATGCGTGAATACTTTTGTGAATCTCTTTTGTTTGAATTCGAGTTTTTTAGGAAATGTGTGATTTCTGTGGGTGATGTGTAAATTTTCCTGAGAACATTTAATAAAATTTGAACGAGTGCCGGATCTGTGCACGATGGTGAAATGTGTGAACATTGTTGATTCCGCGCTCACCACAGTAATCAAAGCCGTGATTACCCCCCCCCCCAGAACCCAGCGTCAACACCTTCCTGGCCAACGTGGACAGCGCCTGCGCCTTCCACAACTGCAGCACCCGCTTCTCCGACGGCTACCGCTTTGGACTGGGTGAGTTTTGGGCGCGTCTGGAGAGGTCACGTAACAGACCAGGTGTTAGTTATGCATACCTATATATTGCGTGCGTCAGCATACCTGTTGCAGTGCGTTAAATAATAGGCAAATTCTATTTGATACTGCCTAGCTTACGGCCTCTACTCCTGTCTTTGTGTGATCGTAATTATTTGTTTAGCCTAAAAACACATGACTAACTTCGTTTTTTTGTTTTCAAAATGTTGTCAAAAACTTCTGCTTTTTCTACCCTTCTGAGAGCTGAGGGGAGACCGAACTTCAGTCTCTATTGTCTCTCCAGCTGCTTGCCACAGCTCAGCTCTGTTGTTCTCCCAGGTCTTCACCTGTCTGTCGAATTATTCTTCATCAAATCTATTCCGCACTATTGTCCATTCTCCATCATCTCAGCTCTTGTCCCTGCTCAGCCTCCCCATCATCTCAGCTCTTATCCCTACTCAACCTCCCCATCATCTCAGCTCTTATCCCTACTCAACCTCCCCATCATCTCAGCTCTTATCCCTACTCAACCTCCCCATCATCTCAGCTCTTATCCCTACTCAGCCTCCCCATCATCTCAGCCTTATCCCTACTCAGCCTCCCATCATCTCAAGCCGCCTTCCCCCGTCCCGCAGGCGCCGAGGTGGGCATCAGCACCAGCCGCATCCACGCCCGCGGCCCGGTGGGCGTTGAGGGCCTCCTGACCACCAAGTGGCTGCTGCACGGCAGCGGCGACACGGTCAGCGACTTCGCCGACGGCACGAAGAAGTTCGTCCACGAGAACCTGCTGAGTGCGGACTCCGCCTGAGCCGCTGGCAGCCGCCTCATGCCACCAGAGTGGACCATGCTTTTCAATCAGGACTTATCAAGACTTATTATTAATCAAGACTCGCGCGATTTTAATTTTCCTTTCTAGCCAGAAAGTGACTTCCGCTTTTTCGGTGTTTCCAGGTGTTGTTTTTTTTAACTGGCATTTCGTCACCTCTTATTGTGCAACAGAGATTCCGATTTGAATACAGAGAGCCGCGCCTACCAATGTATTCCTGTTTTATACAGCCTGCTTATTTATGGTCTGACGGTGTCTTCCTCTCTACTTTGCGTTTCCGCGGGCCGCGTGCAGAGACCGACTTGCAGTCCAGTGCGCTTCAATTGGTTTCCGCATGCGGCCCGGCAGCTGGCCTCTGCGCTGGCCAGTTGCATTTCTCTCTCTAAGTCAGGCGATGCAACTTTTACTTTTTATTGTTATTTAGAAAGCCAAACTGCTTGATCAAATTTATTTAACACCACAACTTTCAAATTATGAGTCAAGTGCCATTTAGCAAAAATATACGGCCAATATCTTGGTTGTTGATTTTCGTTTTTTTCCTTGCTATAAGCCAGTGCGTTGGCATAATTTCCTGTGTAAGTATAAATTGAGTACAATGTGCAGCTTGTGTGCATCCAGGAAACTATACGCTCATCTATTTTAAGTCCCTGATGTGCAGTTTTACCGTTAGCCAATAGAAATAAGACACAATTCAATGCTTACGAACACTTGTACCGCATGCAGTATAAATATAGAGGCTTTTACTGCAAAATACGCTAGCCAAATTCATTTCAAGATTTCAAGCCTAGAAGTGATTTGAACTGCCGCTCCAGCCTGCGCATGTCCGAGCTGCCTTCAAGTGTGTCGGCAGCCCGGCCGGTCTCCGATCTGCCGGCTCACCTGCAGTGCAGCAGCTGCTCCAAGCCGCTCTTCAACGCCCGACAGACTCCGCACGGGTGCCGCCTGTGCCAGGCCTGCGTCACCGGCCTGCTGCACGAGGTGGAGAAGCGGCCCTGTCCCGGACACACCGAGGCCTGCACACTCAGAGGCGAGGGGGACGATGGGTCGAGATCGAGGTGAGCCAGGCTACCTGCTTTCCCGACATGGCGACGAGACGCGAGGTCGCCAAGCTGCGAGTCCGCTGTCCGAACTGCGACGCCGGCTGCTCTGTCCAACTCGAATGGGCTCGCATGGACCAGCATGTGCAACAGAGCTGCGACTGGCACTCATTCCGCTGTGAGCAGTGCAAAGAGCTCATCCTGAAGAAGGACATGCAGCGACACACCAGCAGCGAGTGTCGCCACAGGAAGGAGACCTGCGACCTGTGCTCTCAGCTGGTCACACACAGCGAGATGGAGACCAGTCACAGAAATCTGCAGTCTGATGTGTGCTGTCCGAGATTCTCAGCTCGCTGTCCTCACTGCTCGGAGCGGAGCACACCGATGGACAGGCGGGGATATGTTGCTCACCTGTCGGAGTGTCCCGAGAGACCGGTAGAGTGCAAGTACTCTCACCTGGGCTGCAGGGCGATGGTGCGCAGGTCCGATCTGGAGAGGCACTACAGGGAGAGCGTGGACTCTCACCTTGAGCTCATGGACTCGAAACTCAAGCACACAGCGATAGCTCAGCAGAGTCCTGGTGAGATTTGTTTTCAAAGTGATGCGTCATGCAGAGGCTGCCATATTCAGATTTTGAATCACATTTTACATTTTTATTCATTTTTCAGCAGCCGCGGTCCCGCAGTCCTCTGTCGGTGCCGCACATTCCGCCCCCACAGCTGCCGACGGTCGCGAGGTGGCCGATGTGAAGCGGCGAGTCGGCAGCGTCTTCGAGCAGTTCAAGAAGCTGCAGGTCAACGTGGCGAACTGGGCTCACAGCACCATGGAGCTCGAGCAGCTGGCTGACAGGTTCGGAGGCGTCTCGCAGCTGCGGACTCTGCTGAGCGGACTGGACGAGCGGACGAGGAGCGTCGAGCAGCTGCAGCAACAGGTGCAGCAGCTCCAGCAGCAGGTGCAGCAGCTCCAACAACAGGTGCAACAGCAGCGGCCCTAAAATCGTTCCAATATTTGTCTGCTTGCAGCTTTTCAATTCAAGCAGATACTGGTGCTATTGCTGTCAACTGTTTGCATTTTTGTCTGTGCATTTCCTGTCTGTGCTCTCTGGTGCTCCTGTTCAACTTCAATTTTTAACCAAGCCGAATTCAATTCAAACTGCAATAACTCCAGTCAAGACAATCCATTGAAATGCGGATGTTGCTGGAATTCAGTTCAGTCTGTATTGGAATCTCTGTTCCGACAGTCCTTCAGCCTTCAGCCAAAATAATACGTGCCAGCACTGCACCTGTCTGAAGCGGCTCTGACACTTTCAAGTCAGCAGCTGTATTCTGTTTAAACAAATTGACTCGCTTTCCTTTGTCTTGTTTCTGTTTCAAGAATTTTTTACAGAATTGGATGGCGTTGTGTGGGTTGAGCAAAGTCGTACCTTGCATTGTACAGTATGGCGCATGCGATTGCTGCAATGTTATTCTAGTTTAGAAGGCCAGTTTGCAAGGACTGGTCCAGCCGGTTGCAGCCTCTGTGCCAGCTGTATTCTGCAGAATTGTTAGGGAGTTCCAGAATTGAAAGCTTCCAGCATGTAGCGACCGTTTGGTCAGATAATGCCGGGTGTGCTTTGGTAAAATCATTCCATACAGCTCAAGCCGACGATGAGGGACTCGAAGTTTCCAAATTTCGGTCCATGGTAGCCGCTTTTGGATAATTGGATAATACGCTTCCAGCCACTTTTCGACGCCTTAACTTTCGGCGTGGTACGAGCTATACAAACTCTACTCGAAAAGTTCGGGACCTGGTCACCACAGGCACTGTTTGGCGCTAAATTCCCAATACCTCGCCTCCCGGATTTCGGCATTGCAACTAAGATAGATAGGAACAGCTGCAATTTCGTCTGAACTTTACTGGATTGCCAACCTACCAAGCAGCTGCTAGTTGAAAAAGTGGAACGCTTTTACTTGATAAATGCTTTGGTTCCTTGGTACTCTTTGGTCAACTATTTGACCTGTTGAGTTGCCTTAATCGGCTCTACTCATCGAGCAGGCTTTGTTTTGAGGTCGTTTCTCAGGCTTGAAGACTTGCTGTTTTAACTTCAGTTATGGAATTGTTCAGTTCCGAGACTGAAAAGTACAGCATGCACTTTACAGTTGTAGCCTAGTGGTTAGAGCGTCGGACTCACGACTGAAAGGTCGGGGGTTCGATTCTCGACTCACTCGAAACAATTTGTGTCGCTTTGAGCAAGGCACTCAACTCGCTATTGCTTCAGATTACCCAACTGTAGAATGGGTGCCAGCATTAGCTGGGGAAATTGAGGGTGGGTCCTTGGGCTGAACAGCCGTACGCAGCTGCGGCTGAGCTGTCGGTAGCACATCTGCTCATTGGGACAGGTGTACCGTAATCAGTTATTAATTACTATTGTGATTATTTAATTGTAACATGCAGCTTCTGTCTTCGACAATTCGAAGCTTCGATTCTGTAAAATGACCCAGTGTTTCTAGCCAATAGGACAGTTTGTTCTCACGTCAAAAATTTCTAGATATGTGACAGCAAATTGGCAGCTGTGGGTTTTCTGGTTTGGCTAGAAGTTGACCCAACCGGATTGGAGCAGCTCTTGTACCAGCTGGATTTTCACTGTTTACTGCTTGGAAAGCCAGTTTTTGTATGGCCAGTATTTTTTGAAAGTCTGCCCGCGTACGGCCAACCGACTATAATTAGCTTTTTGTGCGGGATGGCGGCCAGAATTCATAATGCACTCCCGCACATAGGGTCTACTGTACAGCGCGGCCTATTCAGCCTTCAGCACAACAGGTGTGTCTCAGCCTGAGGATCTGAGAGGGAGGCTGCTCAGCCTGAGGATCTGAGAGGGTGGCTGCTCAGCCTGAGGATCTAGCAGAATCAACTTTCAGTCCGATCAAAGTGCGCTGAGATTGGCTCTCATTAGGCGCAAATGGTATAACATGCCCCAAGCCAGCTGTGGTCCGACGCGAACTCAACCGTCAATGATTCTGTTTGCGTCTTGCGAAAGTCAGGCGAATTCACAGTTCCGTAGTCAGCCTCTGGGGTTGGGTTTTTCTGGCAGGTCTTTTACATGTACATGCGCAGGTGCTCAAAACATTTTTAACTGTTTCTTGTACTGCTAAAATAAACTAAATAAACTGCTCCCCTCTATAAAAACTGCCCCCCCCTAAAAGAAACTGGCGCCCCCCCCCTAAAAGAAACTGGCGCCCCCCCCCCTATAAGAAACTGGCGCCCCCCCCCCCTAAAAGAAACTGGCGCCCCCCCCTCTAAAAGAAACTGGCGCCCCCCCAAAAGAAACTGGCACCCCCCCCCTATAAGAAACTGGCGCCCCCCCTATAAAGAAACTGGCGCCCCCCCTCTAAAAGAAACTGGCGCCCCCCCCTAAAAGAAACTGGCGCCCCCCCAAAAGAAACTGGCACCCCCCCCTATAAAGAAACTGGCGCCCCCCTCTAAAAGAAACTGGCGCCCCCCTAAAAGAAACTGGCGCCCCCCCTATAAGAAACTGGCCCCCCTAAAAGAAACTGGCGCCCCCCTCTCTATAAGAAACTGGCGCCCCCCTCTAAAAGAAACTGGCGCCCCCCCTAAAAGAAACTGGCGCCCCCCCCTCTATAAGAAACTGGCGCCCCCCCCTCTATAAGAAACTGGCGCCCCCTAACTCACGCCCCCCCCAATCAATATTCCTGGCTACGCCCCTGCTTAGCACTAAGTGGAAACTTCACAGGCAAGATATATTGTGCCTAAATTCCGTTAAGCCACAGACTTAGTTGGAATTTTTTAAACGGAAACTGTTCACTTGGTTTTCGGTTTATTTAAAAGGAACAGGAAACGAGTATATAAAACATAGGATTAACAGACTAATTGTATGCAGCGTTAGTCAGGGACTTTGAGTATGTTGCAATAGTCAAGTTACATTGAGACAGTTCACTCTTTCGGATTGAAGACAAACGAACAGTTCTTGAACTCGCATCCGGTTCCATGGAAGTTGGTCAGCGGTGCTACTTTTCAACTTGGCAAATCGGGCAAATCGGTTTCCATGCTCAAACATCGGCATGGCGATTGGCATGATCAGCAAGATGGTCTTGTTGAGGAAGTCTAATGAACCTCAGTAGCTGGTCATCGTTGGCTTCATTCTGTCCTCGCATGCAAAGATCGCTGAGAAAACTGACCTCACAGCCGGATAAGCCGTCAATGGAGTCAGTTGGAAGATTTGCCCAGTTATTCATGATATCTTTAAGTCTATTCTTGCATTCCAATTAATTCATGATGACGATGCTGGTGCCCGTGCTATAGATTAAAGAGCAAGGAGTCAGGAGTCAGGAGTCAGGAGTCAGGAGTCAGGAGTCAGGAGTTAGGAGTCAGGAGTCAGGAGTCAGAAGTTAGGAGTCAGGAGTCAGGAGTCAGGAGTCAGGAGTAAGGAGTTAGGAGTCAGGAGTCAGGAGTCAGGAGTCAGGAGTAAGGAGTTAGGAGTCAGGAGTCAGGAGTCAGGAGTCAGGAGTCAGAAGTTAGGAGTCAGGAGTCGGGAGTTACTAGGAGTCAGGAGTAAGGAGTCAGGAGTCAGGAGTGCTCCTAGCAAGGAGTGAATCGATTTTGAGTGCTATAGCTAGTTCAAGAATCAAGAGTTCGGAGTTAGCTAGGAGTTGTTCGATGGAGTGCAGCAGGGGAGTGAGGAGTTCTAAGGAGTGTAAGGTGATTGGCTAGGGAGTCCTGCCAATCTGCGTACTATATTATAAACTCCTAGATGTCACCTTCAGGAGTAATTCAACAATGCAAGTCAGCCAAAAAAATGCATTCGTTAAAGCCATTGCGGCCCTAAAAGATGCACTTTTCGGTGCCCTCTCGCCTGCTATTACTAAAACCTGCTGCTCGGCACTAAAATCATAGTTGCAACGAGTCCGGCTTGGAATTCGATTTTTCCAGATAGCGAGTTGTTTCGCATTGAGCCGAAATCGTGACACAGTATGAAACTGTTCTAAAAAGTTTATTCTTTGCTTAGATTTCCTGGGTCGTCGATCGTTGGCTCCGAGCCGAGTCCGAGCCGAGGTTGCTGCCCGAAAACATGATAAAATGACACTCCTACTAACCTAAGAGTAAGATTTGGTCCTTGGAGTTAGGACACTCGCATGGATTTAGGATTTAAGAGTATTCTACAGCAAAGGCCCCTGTATGCTGTGGACGCTCTTCTTAACTGTTCTTACAGACTGCACTTGTTTTCTTTTGTCTATGGTATTTTCTTTCCGGTTGCGTCTCTTTACTTTCTTAACTCTGGTGTTGTCTATGTAAAGTTCGTATTACACAATGACATGCAATTGCCAAATGAGCAATTCTCTACCAAGGTATTGTGTCACAAGCTATTCTGTTAATGATTCTATTTGAAAATTACACACAATAACACAATTACGAGGTAATGCCTTATACACAGACCGCGTCTCGCAAAGCAATAGCTAAGGCGGAGTCAGTGGAGTCTTAAGGCACAGATTTCTTGTACAGTGTTTGCAAGAACAGAATAATTCATTGGGAAATTCCCTAAGCTTCCCATAAATGTACACACCATCTCTGGTCCAGTACAAGCGTATATGCGTGGTCGCTTCTAAAAATAGAACAGTTCCTTGTGGCCGTGCCATGGAATTTCCATTTCGGGCAAGCGCTATAAATAGATCGGCGACGCCGTACAGCCGAGTAAGAGAATCTAATATCCACCTAAAGATAGCGGGTACCACCGCATACCTAAGCAAAACAATTTAAACTCGACGCTCAAAACGAAAGCTAGTTGGATCAGCATCGCACCAAAAAATTCAAATGGCCTTTGAGCTGCCCCAGCGAGTGTCGGGAGCCCGGCCGGTCTCCGCTGTACCGGCCCATCTGCAGTGCAGCAGCTGCTCCAAGCCGCTCTTCAACGCCCGACAGACTCCGCACGGGTGCCGCCTGTGCCACGCCTGCGTCACCGGCCTGCTGCACGAGGTGGAGAAGCGGCCCTGTCCCGGACACACCGAGGCCTGCACACTCAGAGACCACCACTCGGAGGAGGACGCTGGCGGCGGTGGCAGCGGCGGCGAGGTCGAGGTGAGCCAGGCTACCTGGCCAGGCTCATGCCCTTGGTTGTTGCAGCTGCTGCACCTGCTGCTGGAGCTGCTGCACCTGCTGCTGCAGCTGCTCGACGCTCCTTGTCCGCTCGTCCAGTCCGCTCAGCAGAGTCCGCAGCTGCGAGACGCCTCCGAACCTGTCAGCCAGCTGCTCGAGCTCCATGGTGCTGTGAGCCCAGTTCGCCACGTTGACCTGCAGCTTCTTGAACTGCTCGAAGACGCTGCCGACTCGCCGCTTCACGTCGGCCACCTCGCCACCGTCGGCGGTGCCGGTGGTAGCTGCGGCGGCTGGCGAATGAATGATTGTAAAATTGTCAAATGTGATTCCAAATCTCAATATGGCAGCCTCTGCATGACGCATCACTTCGAAAGCAAATCTCACCAGGACTCTGCTGAGCTATCGCTGCCTGCTTGAGTTTCGAGTCCATGAGCTCAAGGTGAGAGTCCATGCTCTCCCTGTAGTGCCTCTCCAGATCGGACCTCCGCACCATCGTCCTGCAGCCCAGGTGAGAGTACTTGCACTCTTCCGGTCTCTCTGGACACTCCGACAGGTGAGCAACATATCCCCGCCTGTCCATCGGTGTGCTCCGCTCCGAGCAGTGAGGACAGCGAGCTGAGAATCTCGGACAGCACACATCGGACTGCAGATTCCTGTGACTGGTCTCCATCTCGCTGTGTGTGACCAGCTGAGAGCACAGGTCGCAGGTCTCCTTCCTGTGGCGACACTCGCTGCTGGTGTGTCGCTGCATGTCCTTCTTCAGGATGAGCTCTTTGCACTGCTCACAGCGGAGTGAGTGCCAGTCGCAGCTCTGTTGCACATGCTGGTCCATGCGAGCCCATTCGAGTTGGACAGAGCAGCCGGCGTCGCAGTTCGGACAGCGGACTCGCAGCTTGGCGACCTCGCGTCTCGTCGCCATGTCGGGAAAGCAGGTAGCCTGGCTCACCTCGATCTCGACCTCGCCGCCGCCGTCCTCCTCCGAGTGGTGGTCTCTGAGTGTGCAGGCCTCGGTGTGTCCGGGACAGGGCCGCTTCTCCACCTCGTGCAGCAGGCCGGTGACGCAGGCGTGGCACAGGCGGCACCCGTGCGGAGTCTGTCGGGCGTTGAAGAGCGGCTTGGAGCAGCTGCTGCACTGCAGATGGGCCGGTACAGCGGAGACCGGCCGGGCTCCCGACACTCGCTGGGGCAGCTCAAAGGCCATTTGAATTTTTTGTGCGATGCTGATCCAACTATTTTTCGTTTTGAGTGTCAAGCTTAAAACGGTTTGCTTGCATTTAGTTATGCGGTGGTACCCGCTATCTTTAGGTGGATATATGGACAGACAAACTATTTTAGTATATTAGATTCTCTTTACTCGGTTGTACCGACTTCATGATTTATTGGGTAGTTCCCCGTTAGCGCTCCTACACTAATGGATGTCTTTGACTTTTGTAATTAGGTACGTCGCCTTTGTACAATAGCTTACATGTTTTGTGGTTCTCTTACTCCGTAGCCCCTTCAAGTAAAAAGTAAAATAGATCTCTTTTGCAACGTGGAAAAGCTAGTGGTTGAAAATGAACTTATCTCAGAGCTGGTTCCGCCTGACTGATAGTTGTGTTGCTCTTTAAATTTAAATTTGACTTTGTCGGGTCGTGCAGCATCAGGGTGGCTAGGGGAAGGCATCCCCCCGAAAGCGGCCCACCAGGGCCAGTCGGCTCAGGGGCGGTGCTTGCGATCGGGCCGCCAGCTGCTCGTTGCTCAGCAACTCTGGGTAGCGGCATCCGAGAGAGTTGCGCAGCAGTCGATGGTACGGTACTAGGCGTTCAGAGCAGCAAAGCGGGTTGCTGTCGTGCGGACCGCCTCCAGCCGATAGAGCAGGATGGGCTCCACAGCTCTCCTGAACAGCAGAATATTAGTGTTGTTGCTGAGCGGAAAAACTGCCGAGTTGGTGGGAGGCACGCCAAGTCTGCTGCAGCCAGTCCTGAATGATGACACTGGGTCGCATGACCGGGACGCCGAGGTATTAAAGTCCTGGCAGGCGGCTCTTGTCTCCCCATTGGGCAGCGGCTGAGGCGGGGCAGTCTCAGTGCCCACATGGAGCACCTCGGTCTTTTTGGCGCTGATCTGCAAATCCACGCGGGCACCTCCTCGAAGAGCCGGTTTGTCGCTCTCTGTGCTGACTTTGGGCCGCAGCAGACAAGGGCTATGTCGTCAGCATAGGCCAGTCAGGAGGGTCAGACCTTAGAATGCCGCGAGCTGCGGCGCTGGGGATTACAAAGCCATCCTCTTCCTGCATAATCCCGCGGAGCACGCAGTCCATCAGCAGGCAGGACGAACAGCTCGAGGGAAAGGGGGTGTCGCCGGCGGCACGCCAGAGCTAATTGGAAACTATGCAGTGAAAACGATTGAGGCAGGCTCGACTCGAATCTATGGTGTGAATCAGCTGCTTTTATTGGTGTGAATAATACGTTCGTAAGTTTACCAAAAACATTGCACTGTGTAGTTTTGAGATATGCATTGTAATTGTAATTTCGTCTATTACAATTACAATTATTACAATTACAATTTTGACTTTCACACTAACGGGAAGGGCTGGGGGGCCGTAGCCCAGCGGTAGCGCAGCTGCTCTGTTGTGCCGCGACCCAGGCTCGATTCCAAGTGCACTCACATTAATTTGGGGCTGAATTGGAATTTCGGCTTGGCTCGCTTGTGCAATTAACGGCCTTGAGAGCCAACCCCCCAAGGCGCAGTGAAGTGTACATGCCTAACAGTTGATAAAGTTAGGGCCGCTGTACACTCCTGTGTGAGTGTGTGCCTGCGTAACGTATCCGCGCGCTTGTATGCCTGCTCAGGGGAGTCGGCGGAATGGGCAGTAATGCCTCTCGCCGGTTATGCGCCTATGTCGCTTAAAGTGCGCCAGGGTGCACACAACCCCCCTGCCTCTAATAAAAAAAAATAAAAAACGGGAAGAGCTTTAATGCTTCTTTTATGCCTTCGAATCGCCAATTGCATCAAGATGGGTGCAGCCGCTGGGTAGTGCGAGTGTTTTTCTGCTATTTTGGTCCAAACTTGCAATCAATGGCACCGCTCTTACAGGTCAGGACCGCCTCCTACGCAACTCATTGACAGAAGTGGCCACAGCCGCAAGACAAGCGACTGCAAAGGGGATTCTGTCAGGTAGGAGTTTGCAAGAGCGCAGTATTAGCAAATGCGAGTATGACGCAGTACTGCACCAGAACTTGGTGCGCGAACCAACAGGAACTGCAAAATGAGCAGGAGCAGCGCTCTGTTTGCAGTTCACGGGTTTGCGTCTCGTGTTTGCCCAGCCGCAGTTCGGGGAGCGGGAATTAAACTCATGGAATTAATGGCCTGGGTTTCAGCACTTGTTTGCCAGATCGCTCCCAATTTGCTGATCAGCTAAAAGACACTACGGACCTACGCAACCAACCGATGAAAGCTGCCTCAATCATCTCTCACTGTCTACAGTTTCCATCCAGCTGATCAACCTGAGCTGATGCGGCACTGGGAATGCAAACATCAACCTGACTACGAAAATGGATTCAAGACAGGGTAGATTGTCTAAGAGAAAAAGGCTGGGCTCCGCAAGTGCAACCGCACGCTCCTCAATGCAGCACGCCTCACCGATATCCTCGTACCTGACCCAGTTCGCTGCCGAATCGTCCATTCGATCGCTACGTCGGACGGTTCATTCAGACAGCGCCCTGCTGCGCGCGTTCTGGACCTGCTTTGTGCTGGCCTGCTTTGTGGGCATGACCTGCCACCTGACGCTGCTGACTCTGAACTTTGTCAAGGGCGACCTGGTTGTTGATCTGCACTTTGCTTCCAGCGCGAACCAGCCATTCCCCAGCGTGTCCTACTGCGACGGGACGCGCTTGAGTCAAAGCGCCCTCAGTTACCTGTCGGCCGGCCGAGTCCTCACTCCGGCCGAATTTTCTAGCCACGTTCGCAATCGCGTGCAGAAGTTCTATCTGAAGCATCCAAGCGCTGACAGAGGCTTCCTGCTGCTCATCGAGAGCTTCAGAAACTACATAGCCACTGTGCTGGGAACCCTGTCGCGGGCCAATAGAAGTTTGCACGAAGTCTCCAGTCTGGGAGCAAGCATCGGGGCGCCCATCATTCGCATGCTGCAGGTGACAGGAAGAGTGATCTGGCTGGTGCCCAGCGATTACACTCTCGTGCCATTCCACCATCCAGACTACCTAAGCTGCTACACAGTGACTTTGCCAGCCGCAATGTCCAAGCTCACCCAGTCAATTGTTCTGGTGATTCCGACCGCTCCGGTCGCAGCAAACGCCACCAACTCGTCCACTGACAATCATTTTTCAACTGGATTCCCCATCGACGGTCTCACTTCCACCAATGGCTTTGTTTTCGACCTGCACAGCGAGTTAGAGGTGCCCTTTACCCACAACAGACTGCTACTGCCAAGCAACTACTACAACCAGGTGAAGTTCACTCAGAGTAGGCTGCAAAGGCTGAAGTGCAACAGCCTGTCTGGATGGTCGACAGAGTACCGCGTAGACAACGGAACGGTGCGGCACCGGCACTTTAAGTACACAAAAGAGATGTGCATAGTGCAGGCGATTCGCAAAGAAGTGCATCGGCGATGCAACTGCACTCTCGACATCGGCCTGTTGAACCTGACGGACCGCACGATGCGATGCAACGCTTTCACACCAGACGACTCAGTTGAAGCTTTCTCCAAAAGGGACTTCTGCGTTGACGACGTCCTGAGCTCGTCTCAGGTCTACGATGAAAACTGCGAGAGCTCCTGCCGAGAGTTCTGGTTCCCGGCCACGGTCTCGGGTGCCAGCTACGTCCCCATGAATGATCTCCAGCGCTGCGTGATGGAGCAGGCCATCTACGAGGTCAACTACCAGGGCGCCGGGATCTCGGATGTCGAAGCCGCCCTGCTGACCAACGCCAGCTCGAAGAGTTCAGCAGAGAAGCTTTGCTCCAACGTCTCTCGACCACGGCCCTTCATGGCCGAGCTAAGCAGAAACCCCTTCATGCTGCAGAGCTTTCGCCAGACTCCAATCACCACTCCGGCTGTCTTCCTGTGCCAGGTGGGCAGCATCTGCGGCATCTGGTGCGGGCTGTCAATCGCGATCATCGCCGAGCTGGTCGACCTGTTGTACAGGCTGGCGAGCTCCCGGCGGAAGGCGACTTGCTCCTCCGTGGGTTCGCTACCACTGACTGTGACGCAAGTGTCAAAAACAGTGGCGTAATATCTTTGTTAAAGATATTGACTAGCTTTTCCAGGGTCTCGAATAGTAAATAAACCTTATTTCTAAAAGCTCAGGCAGTTGAACCACTAAGAGCAAATTTGTTTCCGAATTCCTTAGATTAACCTACGGTAGACTGTTCCGTACTTTGAGACGTCTGACTTTTTTGGTAATGATTGGAGCCTTACTGTCCCAGACAGCACTGGATTAGGGCAGTATAATCGTTCTGCCAAGGACAACAATGAACCATTTTTTGTATATTTTGCATACTTATATATTTAGCAAAGGCTATCTGCACCAAAAAGAACAAAGATTTTGAATAAGCAATTTTTTCGGTTGTCACTTTTATGCTTGAAATACCATTGCAAAACAACACTCATGCAAGTTCCATTAAGATGCTAATTGGTGCTAGTGCTAAAAAGGCACCGATCATTGATTATTGGTTTAATCTATCAGGTAACGAATAAAATTCGAAGTTGTGTGCAGCTGCACCATCGGTTCATGAAAATCCGAGGAGAACCAATGACAGCATTAAATCCTTTCCTGTAGCTGCTGCACCTGCTGCTGGAGCTGCTGCACCTGCTGCTGCAGCTGCTCGACGCTCCTCGTCCGCTCGTCCAGTCCGCTCAGCAGAGTCCGCAGCTGCGAGACGCCTCCGAACCTGTCAGCCAGCTGCTCGAGCTCCATGGTGCTGTGAGCCCAGTTCGCCACGTTGACCTGCAGCTTCTTGAACTGCTCGAAGACGCTGCCGACTCGTCGCTTCACGTTGATGACTTCATGAGCATCGGTGGACGCTGTGGGACCGACGAAGGACTGCGGGGCAGCAGCTGTTATAAAAGAGAAAATTATATTTTATCAAGAATGAAAGCATCTGATACTGGCAGCTTCTCCTGGATGATCATTTTACTGATTTCGACTATATTTCTTACCAGGACTCTGTTGAGCTATCGCTGCCTGCTTCAGTTTCGAGTCCATGAGCTCAAGATGAGAGTCCACGCTCTCCTTGTAGTGCCTCTCCAGGTCGGACCTGCGCACCATCGCCCTGCAGCCCAGGTGAGAGTACTTGCACTCTACCGGTCTCTCGGGACACTCCGACAGGTGAGCAACATATCCCCGCCTGTCCATCTTCCTGCTTCTGTAGCTACAGTGAGGGCAGTAGGCTAAGAACAATGGACAGCACACATCGGACTGCAGATTCCTGTGACTGGTCTCCATCTCGCTGTGTGTGACCAGCTGAGAGCACAGGTCGCAGGTCTCCTTCCTGTGGCGACACTCGCTGCTGGTGTGTCGCTGCATGTCCTTCTTCAGGATGAGCTCTTTGCACTGCTCACAGCGGAGTGAGTGCCAGTTGCAGCTCTGTTGCACATGCTGGTCCATGCGAGCCCATTCGAGTTGGACAGAGCAGCCGGCGTCGCAGTTCGGACAGCGGACTCGCAGCTTGGCGACCTCGCGTCTCGTCGCCATGTCGGGAAAGCAGGTAGCCTGGCTCACCTCGATATCGACCTCGCCGCCGCTGCCGCCGCCGCCGACGTCCTCCTCCGAGTGGTGGTCTCTGAGTGTGCAGGCCTCGGTGTGTCCGGGACAGGGCCGCTTCTCCACCTCGTGCAGCAGGCCGGTGACGCAGGCGTGGCACAGGCGGCACCCGTGCGGAGTCTGTCGGGCGTTGAAGAGCGGCTTGGAGCAGCTGCTGCACTGCAGGTGAGCCGGCAGATCAGAGACCGGCCTCGCTGCCGACACACTTGAAGGCAGCTCGGACATGGCTGAACTGGAAGCAGAGAAGTTTGTTAACTTGATAATTGAATTGTTAGCATGGACCCGTCAATCTAAATATATACAGAATTTTAGTTGTGGGGTGAGTGAAATAGAGTGAGACTTTGCCTTCATTTTGCAAGGTGCATCCGGTACGTATTCTCTATTTTGCCTTAATGCACAATCGTGCAATGAAAGCAGAAAAGAGCGTAGATGGGAATGACGGCAGTGAACAAAAATTGACGGAAATACAACAATGTACTTGCTGGCTTTCCCCAGAATTGCCATTTGCTTTCACGGCTGGTTGCCAAATTAACTATTTGTACCGTGTACAGTGCTTTGTACACTCGTCCTTCTGGGGTGGGAAAGATATCTTAGTAGCTCACCGCACACTTGAATAGACTGAGTTGTACCTTGTACGATCGATCCTATTTGGTTTCCGTTTTAGTTGCTTTTCTCTACAGTTTATTTTGGGCATGACGCATGCAGACGACCACTTGTGATGCGAGCAGTACTACCGCATTAGTGTAGCGTGTGCTTTGTACCTGATCGCCTTTAATGAGTAAGTAGCTCATGCCTAATGACGTAGTTACGTGGTACCTAAATTAGTGATTTGGAATCTAACACTTCTACTAAATGTGGAGATAACGCGCAATTTTCTGAAGTTGTCTTAACTGAATTCCGTATGTAAAATTAGCAGAAATTAGAATCAAAGACGGCTCTAAAGTCTGTCCCAAACTCCCCATTTTTGCTGAAACTGATGATACGACTGTCCTTGTCGAGAATTTCAGTGCAATTAAAGTTTTCCATATTATAACTATGCTCAGGTTGCGTTCACAACAACAGCAAACAGAATACGCTGTCAGGTCTTAATAAAGCAGCGTCACAAGGTGCGTCTCTGAGCAAACCTGAGTCTGGGGCGCCGGCGTCATCCAGCAGGCAGTCGACAAAACTCCGAGTGCCTGCCTGTTCCCGCCGGTAGGGTGACTGCAGTGTCAGCAGCAGCAACTCTTGCACCGGCTGCGGGAAGTGAGACTGGGCGCAGATGATGTGGCGGCGTGGCGATTGGGTGCCGCATTGTTCACTGGCTCGTCGCTGGTCTTGAAGCGCGCCACGTTAACTTGCTGTTCGAGCGAGTCCGTCAGCTTTCCGGTCTCGACATTGTAAAGCAGGACGGTCTCAAAAGCTGCCTGTGACGTCGCCTCCCTGACGTACTAAGCTTAGGCGCACTTGATATTTCAAATTATTTTCTGAATTCCTTTTTTTTTCTAGTGAAAATCCGAACTAGCTGAGCTTTTTAGCAAATTTTATATTGTAACTCTGTACAGTGGATGGAATGGAGTACAGTAGTATACATTTGTATACATTTGTACATGAGCTACTTACTCACATGAGTATACATTTGTACATAAAAAGCGCAAAAAAAGTCAACAAAGCAGTAGAATTGACCATTTATTTTAAATATTTAACGGAACCTCGGTAATTTACAAGCGTTTGCTCATGACCCCTAGAAGTTTTTGACATTTTCGTCAAAAGTGGTCCCTCTTCGGGTGTCTGTATAAAATATATTTTCTATATTATTGAGCAATGAGATTACTAATACTGCTGAGAGCATATTTTATATCTGATTAATGCGCCACAGACACTGAGTTCCGAGTTCATTTAGACGCACTCAGGCACTGCCAGCAGCTCCAGCAGCTGCGAGTCCGGATGCGGCAGGGGGCAGGCGGACAGACCCGGGAGGTCCGACCTACAGCTCCAGCTCTTTTCCGCGGCACTGTCTATGGAAATTCTGCCGTTGACTTCGCACTCAAGCCACCGGCCAGTCTGGAATTTTAGCCTCAGACCGAACTGGGCCGACCAGTGCCAGAAGTTGAGGTCCAGCTGCCTCTGCAGACTCTGGCTGGCTTCGATTCTGCACCCCGTCAGCTGGCGGCACGGCGACCTGGCGCCCCAGTCTTCTTCATCCAGGACCCACGCGACAACTCGAGTAACGGCCTCTGGCGTCGCGTTCTTTATCTTGAGCTGCATCTGCACGGGCAGGCACGAGCCCTCGGTGCCCCCCTGCATAGGCCACTGGCTGGGCAGATACGGCTCCACCAGGATCTCGAAGCTCTCGTGCCAACCAGCGGCTGTGCAGTCTCCGATCCACTTTAGGTACGGCTTCTTTCTGAGGAAGAGCTCCGTCTTGCTCTTCGCATCCCGACTGTCGGATGTGCTTCCAACGGACACCACGATGCTCCCCTCAGACGAGACCTCAATCTCGGTCAGCCTGCCGTCCCGAATGGCCTTCCAGGAGCCCAGCCACCTCAGGCCCGGGTTCGCCGCCATGTAGGCAAGCGCCTTTGAATTCGCGTCCGCTGCGTCGGTGACGGGGCCGAGCTGCACCGTCCAGTGCACGGCCGGCGGGACTGGGAGGGTGAGCACCATGTCCTGGGTGAGTAGGAGAGCGAGTACTAATCAAAATTAATGCAGTCCCGATGTACTACTGCAGGGTACTACTCCCTGTAGTAGTACTACACTCTGTTTTGTATTTAACATGGTTTGCAGCAGACGTGATGACCATATAAAATGCTCGATCTGGTGCACTGACTCTGACAGTTTAAGCAATACGAGCAAATCTCTGTGAGTGAGCCACGAGCACTGCATCAGCAATCTGTACACTAATGTGAATTTGTAGAGAAAGAAGGGGTCAAAAACAAATCTTGGGCTTTTTGACTTTTATGAAATCAAAGGTTGATTGAATAAAGCTAGTAAGTGGGAACAGCCAATCAGAAGTGAGCAAAAGGAAGGGACGATGATAAGAAGAACCAGATTGAACTAGACAGAGAGGTGAGGACAGAAAAACAAAATGAGCAAAAAGTCGAGACAAGTCTGTAACTTCTAGTAATTCTCGTGAAAATGCCCACTCTCACCCAGGAGTAGTAATTAAAACACTTTTTTTGTAATCTGACCAATCTTTTCTTCGTCTACATTAGTGGATTTAGCACAGAAAATAACCAATAGTTTTGCAAGAGTTACAAAAGACGCGTTCTCACCTCGATCTCCAAAAATTTAGCACCGGGCGGAAGACGCCCGGATCCAAAGGTTGCTTTTCTTAAATAGAGCTATAGCTCGTATACGTGTATAAACAAATTATTCGCGCATGCCACGGGTGCAACTCGTGCAGCCAAGAGACTTACTTATTTGGTTTTGGTTGGGTTTGATTTATTTCTGATAAAACTCTGATAACAGGCGCTGTAACACCGCGACTTCCATATTAGGTTTAGTTGTTTGACACATTCCAAACCATGCAAAAATGCATTTTTGCCTTAGAGATTATAGTATGCGAAATATCAAGCAGGTTGACTATTAAAAACCATTACCACCAGCCAACGCTCAGCCGCAGCCGGGGGCGCATGAAAAACAAAATTACCAAACGGTCGGACTGCTGCAGAGCCATGCATAGTGACCATGCATAGTGACCATGCATAGTGACCATGCATAGTGACCATGCATGGTCACTAAAGAATTTGAAGTACATAACGAAAACGCAGTGAAACAGAAAGCTTGATTCCTGAATAAATTGTAAGTTAAAGATTCGAGCAGAGGACCTGGTAGAGGATCTGGCACGCCTCCTCGCTGTCTGAGGGTCCGATGGGGCTTGATTTCTTTCAGAGTCCACCGCAGACCCACGAACTAATGCAATAACAAGTCGCAATGTCGCAAATTTCCAAAATTTCATTGGATAAGATGTACAAAATCGAGTCCAATGGTTTTATACAATGAGAAAAATGATGGGTATAGGATAGATCTTCTGTCAGGTGAGGCTGCCTCTGTGGTGGGATAATCAGCTAATACGGAAGGTTGGTCTTCCTTGCCGAAAAAAATCGCTGTGAGCCTTACTACAGCATCAAGTCGGCTCCGCCGGACTGCAGCACCTTCGGCTTCAGCTGCCATCAAAAAAGTTCCAATAGAAGGTCTCCTTAACCGCAAAAGCAGAATTTTGTAAGTCAAAGGATCCAAGAGACATGGATTGCACCAACACTCGAGTGCATCACGCTGCCGAAATCTCATACATCAGCTTCCAATGTGAATTCAGTTCATCAGTCAAAACTATTGACTGCTCTGCGCCTGCTGAACCTGCTGCTGGAGTTGCTGCACCTGCTGCTGGAGCTGCTGCACCTGCTGCTGCAGCTGCTCGACGCTCCTCGTCCGCTCGTCCAGTCCGCTCAGCAGAGTCCGCAGCTGCGAGACGCCTCCGAACCTGTCAGCCAGCTGCTCGAGCTCCATGGTGCTGTGAGCCCAGTTCGCCACGTTGACCTGCAGCTTCTTGAACTGCTCGAAGACGCTGCCGACTCGCCGCTTCACGTCGGCCACATCGCGACCGTCGGCGGCGGGAGCTGCGGAACCTACATAAGACTGCGGCACGGCGGCTGCTAAAAATAGGAAAAAAAATTAAACCACAGAACAGCATCTTCTGCGTGATTATATTACTGATTTTGACACCAGTTCTTACAAGGACTCTGCTGAGCTATCGCTGTCTGCTTGAGTTTCGAGTCCATGAGCTCAAGGTGAGAGTCCACGCTTTCCCTGTAGTGCCTCTCCAGATCGGACCTGCGCACCATCGCCCTGCAGCCCAGGTGAGAGTACTTGCACTCTACCGGTCTCTCGGGACACTCCGACAGGTGAGCAACATATCCCCGCCTGTCCATCGGTGTGCTCCGCTCCGAGCAGTGAGGACAGCGAGCTGAGAATCTCGGACAGCACACATCGGACTGCAGATTCCTGTGACTGGTCTCCATCTCGCTGTGTGTGACCAGCTGAGAGCACAGGTCGCAGGTCTCCTTCCTGTGGCGACACTCGCTGCTGGTGTGTCGCTGCATGTCCTTCTTCAGGATGAGCTCTTTGCACTGCTCACAGCGGAATGAGTGCCAGTCGCAGCTCTGTTGCACATGCTGGTCCATGCGAGCCCATTCGAGTTGGACAGAGCAGCCGGCGTCGCAGTTCGGACAGCGGACTCGCAGCTTGGCGACCTCGCGTCTCGTCGCCATGTCGGGAAAGCAGGTAGCCTGGCTCACCTCGATCTCGACCCCGCCGCCAGCGTCCTCCTCCGAGTGGTGGTCTCTGAGTGTGCAGGCCTCGGTGTTTCCGGGACAGGGCCGCTTCTCCACCTCGTGCAGCAGGCCGGTGACGCAGGCCTGGCACAGGCGGCACCCGTGCGGAGTCTGTCGGGCGTTGAAGAGCGGCTTTGAGCAGCTGCTGCACTGCAGGTGAGTCGGCAGAACGGAGACCGGCCTCGCAGCCGACACACTCGAAGGCAGCTCCGACATTGTTGTCCAAACGTCCTAAGAGTCAGACTGCAATTTAAAAGTGGCATGCAAATATTTTTTATGAGCGTGGTGCCCAGATAGGGAGGGATCGAAGACGGAATATTTAAATTGACGGAAAGCGTCGAACAAGGCAGCCTCCTTATTTGATTTATGCCTGCTTTAAAAGTTCCATAGTTTTTTATGAAGCAGAAATAAGAAATTTGAGTTTATTTAAAGAAATTTTGGTATTAATAGCTTTTTAGGTATTTATAGTAGATCAAGTCTGCACTAATACTGAAAACTTCTAATGGCTACTCTAAAATTGATCGTGATTGATGTATTTCTAGCACGATTCTATCATTTCTGCGGTTCTGTAAGCTCGCGAGGTGGCAACTCGGCAGGGCATTCAGTTTTCAGGACTAAAAATAGTTTTCCTTTCAAGATTAAATAATTCAATTGAACGACGCGTTTCGCACGATACTGTGCATGTTCAGGTTTATTTTGGAGCGAAAGAAACGGCCATAGACAGAATTTCGGGTGCAAATTCAATCAATATTTGAAGCACATGTTTGTTGGTCCAAAAGTTGAGAGGCAAAGTCCAGGGACGGAGTGATAGCGATATATATATAGCTTTATACTTCTGTTTGAAGTATATAATGTACATCCAGTGTCCCCTCCCTCAGAACACACGGAGTTTGTCCCGCGCCACTGTGTTGGAGTTGAGTGTTGAGGTTGGGGGAATGCGCTTTGGAAGCCCCTTGGCCTCCACCCTTGCTGACGTCTGCCTGTCTCATTGGGAAACCAACGATCGGATGACCCTTGACTGCGCACCCAAATTCTACAGGCGTTATGTTGACGACACCTTCGCCATCTTCGACAAAAAGGACAAAATTGACTGTTTCTTGGACGCTCTCAACTCTACACACACTAACATCCAGTTCACTTCTGAGGTTGCTTCCGACCAGAGGCTTCCGTTCCTTGACCTGGACATTGATTTTAATTGCGGAACCCTCTCCACCAAAGTTTTTCGGAAAAGCACATTTACCAATCTCATCCTCAACTTCAATGCTTTATGTCCAAGAGAGTGGAAATCCGGCCTGATTAGATGTCTGCTACACAGAGCTTTCAGTGTCTGCAACACCTGGACTAACCCTGACCAAGAAGTGAATTTTCTGACCAAAATTTTTCAACAAAATGGTTATCCTCGTGCGTTTATCCACTCTCACATTCACAAATTCGTCTCTGAGAAAATCGCCAACCGCAGATGTACTTTCTGTTGGAGCTGCTTTCAACCTGGAGACCCGGGGCTGGCAGGGTGGGCGATGGGAGGGCAGTTGCTGAGGCGATGCTGAGCTTAATTTTTTTATCCCTTTCAGCAAATACTGAAGTATGATTATAACAGAGAAGCCACGCACTTGCTTCCTGCTTGAGTTGAGTTCGAGCTCGGCAGCCAACTTCAGGTCGCAGTCCGCCTGGCCTGGCTGCCCTTGCTGGCGGCTGCTTAAAATAGACATTTCTGTCACATGATTCGTTGGAACTGTACAATGGCCAAAGGCATTTCCATGGAAAAGCCGCGCTGTGGAGAGCTGCCACCGTGGCAAAAAACATGGCTCTCAGGTGTATTTTCGTTTCTATTTTTACATTCTGTACAGTACAATACAATGTCAAGTATTATGACTGTATGCTTATCGTTTTTTACAAATTATACAATCAATCGTACACTACAATAATTCAGTTGTCAGGCAATTTACGCTCCTATTAACATTTGTACAAGAAGTGCCGCGCGTCTTTGAGCGGTGCGGCGTCATGAGTCGCACACGACCACCTCCAGCAGGCGGGCGCCGGGCTCCACCTTGTGGTAAACCGACAGGCCAGCTCCAGAGGAGAATTTCCAATGATTTTTTGCCGAGCTGTCGATGGCCACCCGGCTGTTCACCTGGAACTGCAGGTAGCGGCCGCTCTGGAAGCCGAGCCAGACCGCCAGCTTGGCCGTGTGGCTCCAGAAGTTCACGTCCAGCTCCTTCTCCAGGACGCCTCGCTCGACGATCTGTCTGTCGGAGAACTGGAGGCAGGGCCGCCGCTGGCCCCAGTCGTTGGGCTCCAAGCCCCTTGCAGAAATCCTGGTCACCTTCTCGGAGGTCAAGTTCCTCAGCCGCAGGCTGGTGGTCACTGGCAGGCAGGCCCCAACTGTGCCTTCCTTCATGTGCCACTCGGTGGGCAGGAAAGCTTCGACCACAATCTGGAAGTTCTGGAGCCAACCGAGCTCAGAACAGCTGGCTGTCCACTTCAGGTACAGATGCTTTGCGATGAAGGCTTCAGCCTTGTCTTGCGCATCTCTGCGGCTGGAAGTGGCGCCCAGAGAGACAACAATTGACCCCGCGGAGGCGACCTCGATGGAGCAGTGCTTTGAGTTCGGGGCGGAGTTCCAGCTGCCAGTGTACTTTAGTCCCGGATGACGGGCCTCAAACAGCTGAGCCTGGGACAGAGCCTCAGCCTGGCTGGAGATGCGACCGACTGGGACCCACCAGGACTGCTGGGTGTTCTGGAAGCTTCTGACCATCAATGAGTTGGAGGTGCCGCTGGATAAAACCCTGCTTTTGTGATAAGCTGTTGCAGGAATTCACTTGGCTGATGTCGCATTTACTTTAGGTTCACTTGTTAGTGAACAATGCGAGCCAGTCTCGGCTTTTTTCAGCTCTTGCTATCCTGACAGACTTAATAAAAAGCAATCATGCTTTCTATGACTGAAAGTCACGTGACGGAAATGACTGCTAGTTGTGGAAAATTCCATTAATTTGAACATCACATATCTTGCTTATTAAAAGTCTAGCTTATAACGTACGTGTGTGTAGGGAAATAAGATACGTCCTGTTCCAAATGTAAACTCCAACACGTACCCAGTGTACTTGTCAGTCCCACACATGCAGTGTACATTCAATTTATTTCAGTCAAATTGCCTGTCTGGAAACGCAAGTTCTATTTTTAGAATCAAAACCCGGCCACGAGTGAAGCCTCGTGTGCCAGATAAACAGGACAAGTGAGCTGTGTTTTTTCAGTTCTGGGCGAGGCCTGAAGGCATGAAGCCGCTCATTCTAAATAGAAATTTAGAATGCTCGTCTGAATAGCTGGCCGACAAATCGCTTTTTTAAGATGAGAGCGGGGAACAGTAATGAGTAATCATGAAATAAAATAGTATTAATAGCAAGGACTACTTAAGCAGAAGATAATGCAATAAACATTCACTGGGCCACACTTGATATGGACGATAAAAGGGTTTAAAGTCTACATATAAATGTGATCAGCCTTAACATACCCGGTATGTTAAAATGAGTTTTCTCTATCTACGAGTATCTAGGTATCTAGGTAGGTATGCGATTAATTTCAGAAAAAAACGGCTCAACCGATTTTCATGAAACTTGTTCTGTTCGATCAGAAATTTTCCGGTTTCCGGTTCTTGGGGAATTGCTGAGATGTCAAGGATCGTGGGGGAATTGCTGAGATGTCAAGGGTCAGGGGGGAATTGCTGAGATGCCAAGGCTCAGGGGAGAATTGCTGAGATGCCAATGCTCAGGGGGGAATAGCTGCGATGCCAAGGCTCAGGGGAGAATTGCTGAGATGCCAAGGCTCAGGGGGGAATTGCTGAGATGCCAAGGCTCAGGGGGGAATTGCTGAGATGCCAAGGCTCAGGGGGGAATTGCTGAGATGCCAAGGCTCAGGGGGGAATTGCTGCGATGCCAAGGCTCATGGGGAAATCGCTGAAATTCTGTGGGTCAGTGAGAATTGGTGAAATAGCAAGGTTCATGTGGGAAATTGCTGTGATCTCAATGCTCATGGAGGTATTCGTGTAATGCTGTTAGCTCTATGGCAGGAAGGGAGACAACGAAAAGCGCTTGGTGAGAACACAGGTGGCACAATCGAGCCCGTCAAGGTATATTTTATTGTAATATGAACACAAAAAAAATTCAACGCCGCGAGAACAAGCAATCTCAGCTCAAAGCGAGGCCTAAAAGGCACGGAACACAACCGTGGGCAGATGGAGCAAAAGCTCATGGGATCCCATATCTTAGGCTAAGATAGCTGGCGTCAGAGCGCATGATTTTTGCTTTAAACATAATTTTCCTTTAGATAATAATAAAACGAGAGTATAGCAACTCTAAATTGTACAAAGTCAAAATCTACATGCCCCCTGCAGTTACTCTTATTTTTATTCCTTTTTTGCCTCCCCACCGGGAGGGGCACAGATTGCGAGTTAACTGGACATGAAGAACTGAGCCTTTTTGTAGAGACAGGGGGGCTGTATGCACCCTGGCGCGCTGCACTTTAATCGACAATGTGACACAGCCGGTGAGAGGCATTACTGCCCATTCCGCCGACTCCTCTGAGCAGGCAGTCATTTGCACAGGCACACACACACACACACACACAGGATTCTCACTTTATTTATCTTTAGGCATGTACACTTTACTGCACCTTGGGGGTTGGCCATCAAGGGTGTTAATTGCCGAGCAGAGCCAAGCTGAGATTCCAATTTAGCCTCAAATTAACCTTACTGCACTTGGAATGCAGTGAAGAGACTTCAGTGCAGACTTAGGTGGGCAGTGCACACTGGAGAGACTTCAGTGCAGACTTAGGTGGGCAGTGCACACTGGAGAGACTTCAGTGCAGACTTAGGTGGGCAGTACACACTGGAGAGACTTCAGTGCAGACTTAGGTGGGCAGTACACACTGGAGAGACTTCAGTGCAGACTTAGGTGGGCAAGTGCACACTGGAGAGACTTCAGTGCAGACTTTGGTGGGCAGTACACACTGGAGAGACCTCAGTACAGACTTTGGTGGGCAGTACACACTGGAGAGACCTCAGTGCAGACTTAAGTGGGCAGTACACACTGGAGAGACTTCAGTGCAGACTTTGGTGGGCAGTACACACTGGAGAGACCTCAGTGCAGACTTTGGTGGGCAGTACACACTGGAGAGACTTCAGTGCAGACTTAGGTGGGCAGTACACACTGGAGAGACCTCAGTGCAGACTTAGGTGGGCAGTACACACTGGAGAGACCTCAGTGCAGACTTAAGTGGGCAGTACACACTGGAGAGGCTTCAGTGCAGACTTAGGTGGGCAGTACACACTGGAGAGACCTCAGTGCAGACTTAAGTGGGCAAGTGCACACTGGAGAGACCTCAGTGCAGACTTAAGTGGGCAGTACACACTGGAGAGACGTCAGTGCAGACTTAGGTGGGCAGTACACACTGGAGAGACCTCAGTGCAGACTTAGGTGGGCAGTACACACTGGAGAGACCTCAGTGCAGACTTAAGTGGGCAGTACACACTGGAGAGACTTCAGTGCAGACTTAGGTGGGCAGTGCACACTGGAGAGACTTCAGTGCAGACTTTGGTGGGCAGTACACTCTGGAGATACTTCAGTGCAGACTTAGGTGGGCAGTACACACTGGAGAGGCTTCAGTGCAGACTTAGGTGGGCAGTACACACTGGAGAGACCTCAGTGCAGACTTAGGTGGGCAAGTGCACACTGGAGACCTCAGTGCAGACTTAGGTGGGCAAGTGCACACTGGAGACCTCAGTAGCTCGTAGAGGCCGACTGGAAGGTTAGTACATGTAAAAATTCAGAATATACTGAAGCGGTCAGCGCGGACTTCAGAGTCGGGCACACTCTGAGGATATCAAAACACTTGTTTATTAGTTGATAACAATTGCACGAAAATGTTCTGTCAACGAAGTCAGGAAAGTGTTTTAAAACTGCTTAAAATTTTAAATAGGTTTTTAAATATTCAAAACTTAAAACCCGACTCGGATTTGATCAGTTTGCTGGAAAAAACTCACATTTCTATCTGAATAATAATCGTCAAAGGCTTTTTCTCATTCATAAACATCACATCGATACTGGCCGATTAGGTACGATGCAATGAAGCAATCGAATGCACACATTTTTTCCTCGTTGAAAATTTTAAGCATCAAGCTCTCTGTTGCAGCTGCTGCACCTGCTGCTGGAGCTGCTGCACCTGCTGCTGCAGCTGCTCGACGTTCCTTGTCCGCTCGTCCAGTCCGCTCAGCAGAGTCCGCAGCTGCGAGACGCCTCCGAACCTGTCAGCCAGCTGCTCGAGCTCCATGGTGCTGTGAGCCCAGTTCGCCACGTTGACCTGCAGCTTCTTGAACTGCTCGAAGACGCTGCCGACTCGCCGCTTCACATCGGCCACCTCGCGACCGTCGGCGGTAGTGGCGGTGGGAGCTGCGGCACCGACAGAGGACTGCGGGACCGCAGCTGCTGGAAATGAACAATTAAACATTATTGCAATAGCGACCAACAAAACATTCGCATCCAACCACCTTAATGTATTAGCGCACATTGATCTTTGCTATTATTCAACAGAAAAGCTTACCAGAATTCGATGGAACAACAGCTGCCTGCTTGAGCTTCGAGTCCATGAGCTCAAGGTGAGAGTCCATGCTGTCCCTGTAGTGCCTCTCCAGATCGGACCTGCTTACCATCTCCCCGCAGCCCAGGTGAGAGTACTTGCATTCTACCGTTCTCTCGGGACACTCCGACAGGTGAGCAACATATCCCCGCCTGTCCATCGGTGTGCTCCGCTCCGAGCAGTGAGGACAGCGAGCTGAGAATCTCGGACAGCACACATCGGACTGCAGATTCCTGTGACTGGTCTCCATCTCGCTGTGTGTGACCAGCTGAGAGCACAGGTCGCAGGTCTCCTTCCTGTGGCGACACTCGCTGCTGGTGTGTCGCTGCATGTCCTTCTTCAGGATGAGCTCTTTGCACTGCTCACAGCGGAGTGAGTGCCAGTCGCAGCTCTGTTGCACATGCTGGTCCATGCGAGCCCATTCGAGTTGGACAGAGCAGCCGGCGTCGCAGTTCGGACAGCGGACTCGCAGCTTGGCGACCTCGCGTCTCGTCGCTATGTCGGGATAGCAGGTAGCTCGGCTCACCTCGGTCTCGACCCCGCCGCCAACGTCCTCCTCCGAGTGGCGGTCTCTGAGTGTGCAGGCCTCGGTGTGTCCGGGACAGGGCCGCTTCTCCACCTCGTGCAGCAGGCCAGTGACGCAGGCGTGGCACAGGCGGCACCCGTGCGGAGTCTGTCGGGCGTTGAAGAGCGGCTTGGAGCAGCTGCTGCACTGCAGGTGAGCCGGCAGATCGGAGACCGGTCGGGCTCCCGACACTCGCTCTGGAAGTTCTGACATGACGCATGTGTCCTGCTGAAAAGTGAGAAGTCTTTTATTAAAAACTTTAGGCGTTTTTGTGAAAGGGTGTGGCTCTGTTTTTGTCATCAAACGCTGCAATGTTCCTTTTTAGCTGCGTGCTGAGTCCATAAAACACGGAAGCTTGCTCATGACTCATTTTGGCACAAAAATTTTTAGAGATTCGTTTAGGTAAAATTGGCCTGTTACTAGTGTCATGCCATTGTCCATAAGGCACAGCCTGGTGTAATGACAAACTCAACTGGCCATTATTTCAGCTTTAGCAGGCGTTTGAACCATAAACGATTAGTTAAATATGCATTTATTAACTGACATATGAGAATAATCGCAAACAGTCTACATGGAATTCTGGAATACACTGAAAAAACGGTTCGTTCAGTCATCGACAAGAAGATATTCCAATTAATAAGCGGGGCTGTTTGACGAGATGCACCAGCCATAGTTGCTTGACAAGACAAATAGCTTTTACTCGTACTACCCACTTTCCTGATTTCTTGCAAGACGCAAACGAAATCGGCACTCATCACAGTGTTGTCTATGGTCAAACTAAGACACACATCTCAGTCATCTATGGGTAAAATAACTCTCAAAACAGCCAATTAAAGCGTGATAAAAAGTGTGAAATAATGACCGCTTCCGGCACGCTGAAATAATGGCCGTCAGACTACGCTATGCTGAAATAATGGCCTCTATGTGCCATAGACTTTGTTTGGCCATTATTTCAGTCCCTTACCTACTACGCAATCTACCATTATGTCCAATATTCATAAAACTTTTACCGTTTTCACCAGACTTCATCGAACAAAAAAACTTAATTACTTTTTAAGGCGTTAAAAACATTTGTCACACAATCGTTTTTGTTCTCAATACGAAATGTTGACGCGTCTTGTGGGAATTATTTCTATAATCTTAATCTAACAGTTTCGAAGTTGCAAAATCAGGGGTAGCTACAACTAATTAAAACTTTGAGATGAAGGCTTATGCTGGAAGATTTGCTCACCTGTCGGATTTGAGAAGCAACTGATAGGCCTAAAAGAGAGCCGGAAGGGTCAAATTAAAGGCTGTTGTGACCTCTGCTGTTCTGGCAATTGACAACGACTATTATAAATTGCCTAATAAAAATTCTAAATTCTTTAACAAAGTCGTTTTTGTTCCAGTTAACCTAGTTAAATCCAAGACACGAAAGTCCGCAGTTGCGCGGCATAAAACATAAAAAAGTATATAAAATAAAGACATTGAGTAATAAGACTATTGGCCGCAAAAACAATGAAAAAGCCAACCAAGCTCATTTAAGCAAAGAAATCAAGTTTCACCGTTTCACTGAAGAAAACTTCCAAACTGCAGTGTATTTCTTTACTCAAAAATGAAGCAAGTACGTCGTACATGAGACTCGCGAGCAATTGATAGATAAAATTTATAGCCTAATTCTAGTCAGTTACCTGATTAAGATTATTGTGACTTTAATAACAAACTGCTTTGTTTCTAAACTACGATTTATTATAATCGTAGTTTTAAATGCTCAAATTTAAAAAAGCCTATCTTCTGCCAACTCAAACAGCCGCAGGATTCTTTTAAACAGCAAGCGAGCTTTTCAATGTCAAACGTAAGTTCTACGCTTTCCACAACTGGCTTAAATAGTCGTAATGGGTGAGAGAGAATAATCACGTGATGTGCTATGTGCGTCTGTTTATATAAATCGCGCAGATATGTGAATTGTCTAAAAATAGAACAGATTTTAGTTGTCATTTTCATTTTTAGTATATGGAATTCTGGGCTAAAAATATTCATGAGCATTAGTCGTCAAAATGGTCAATGACTATTTTGATTTGAAAGCAAACACCGTTAAAATGATATGAATACTACTATCATCAGAGTCGTACGTCTCTAGGCCGATGCAGCAGCTCTCACTCTCTCTCTTTCTTTCTGCACCGCACGCCCCGATGTCAGCAGTGCTGACAACAGGTCAGAGACATCCCAGTCTGCGGAGACACCCCCCTGTAGCTGGCGCCCCCTCTGTAGCTGGCGCTCCCTCTGTAGCTGGCGCTCCTTCTGTAGCTGGCGCCTCTTCTGTAGCTGGCGCCTCTTCTGTAGCTGGCGCCCCCTCTGTAGCTGGCGCCCCTTCAGTAGCTGGCGCCCCCTCTGTAGCTGGCGCCCCTTCAGTAGCTGGCGCCTCTTCTGTAGCTGGTGCCCCCTCTGTAGCTGGTGCCCCCTCTGTAGCTGGCGCCCCCTCTGTAGCTGGCGCCCCTTCAGTAGCTGGCGCTCCTTCTGTAGCTGGCGCCTCTTCTGTAGCTGGCGCCTCTTCTGTAGCTGGCGCCCCCTCTGTAGCTGGCGCCCCTCTGTAGATGGCGCCTCTTCTGTAGCTGGCGCTACTCTGTATCTGGCGCCTCTTCTGTAGCTGGCGCCCCTCTGTAGCTGGCGCCTCTTCTGTAGCTGGCGCCTCTTCTGTAGCTGGCGCCCCTTCTGTAGCTGGCGCCCCTCTGTAGCTGGCGCCCCTTCAGTAGCTGGCGCCCCCTCTGTAGCTGGCGCCCCTCTGTATCTGGCGCCTCTTCTGTAGCTGGCGCCTCTTCTGTAGCTGGCGCCTCTTCTGTAGCTGGTGCCTCTTCTGTAGCTGGTGCCCCCTCTGTAGCTGGCGCCCCTTCAGTAGCTGGCGCCCCCTCTGTAGCTGGCGCCCCTCTGTATCTGGCGCCTCTTCTGTAGCTGGCGCTCCTTCTGTAGCTGGCGCCCCTCTGTAGCTGGCGCCCCTCTGTAGCTGGCGCCCCTCTGTAGATGGCGCCTCTTCTGTAGCTGGCGCTACTCTGTATCTGGCGCCTCTTCTGTAGCTGGCGCCCCTCTGTAGCTGGCGCCTCTTCTGTAGCTGGCGCCTCTTCTGTAGCTGGCGCCCCTTCTGTAGCTGGCGCCCCTCTGTAGCTGGCGCCCCTCTGTAGCTGGCGCCCCTTCTGTAGCTGGCGCCTCTTCTGTAGCTGACGCCCTCTCAGAGTTTTCAAGTTCGTTAAATTCTCTGCTTTAAGTTCAGGCACCCAAACCGACTCCAGTTTCTAAAGAAATTTTTTTCGATAGGCTGTAAAAGTTTAGATAAAATTCCAAACAGCGCAGGAACGCAGCGTCATGGCCAAGCCTGAAAATAGGAGAGGTTAAAAACCCCACGGCATGCGGCGGAGCGCGGCGCGGAGGAGGGGAGGGCGCAAGGGATCAGCAGGACCAGTGTGAATTAGACAAAATTTTAAAATCGTCTAAAATTTATTTCCATTATTCAAGATCAAACTGCTGTTTGAATAAATGGATCTGTAGAAGCCAAGGATAAAGCCAAGGCGATGTTGCATAAAAATTGAATGGTTGCAAGGAACACCAGCTGCACAAGTCCACCGGCAGCTTGTAGACGCGTACGGCAGGGATGCAGTGTGCCAGCGCTGTGTGCAAGCGGTGCGATCGCTTCAAGAGCGGCTGCACTTCGAGCGTGGACGAGCAAAGATCCGGGAGACACTTGGGAATTGCGGACCGAGAACAACCTCGAGCTCATCGGTGGTCTGCTAGTAATCGATCCGCGATGGGATGTGCGAAGAAAGGGCAGAACTCAGTGGAATTCCTTCATCCAGCATCCACTGAATTCTCATAGAGGACCTGGGGCTGCAGAGGGTCACTGCACGATGGGTGCCGCATCATCTGGATGACAGCCAGAAGAGGCAACGAGTCGCAGTCGCCCAACAACCGTTGCGACGCTTTTGACAATCAGACAATACCACTGCGGTTTATTTATTTTGTTATAGAAATTTAGGCCCTTCTCAGTGACGCATGTCTCAGTCGGAACTTCCCAAAGACAAGTGTGTGATGGTTCTAACAATAAATCACACGCCGTGATAAAAATAGCACAGGGCTCAATCCAGGAAAGTTTTTAGCTCGTATAACAATCCAGGGTAGTTTTGTATGCAGTGCACCAAGCGGAATGCATTTTAGCTTGAATCTGGCGCGCTCCTAAATACTGTATACTTAGTGATCTAGAACAAAGGCTACCGCGCTCTCTACTGCAGCTTCATGGTGACTGTGAGACTGGGGAGAAATTCTTATTACATGGGAGAAACTGACGCTATAGACTTTGTTGTTTTGATTTTCTATTGCCATATGATAGAAATGTAGCGATGCGGTACTACACGTTGTTTTGTGTCCGCTAATGGAAGGTGACGCCGCAATCTCAGTTGACAAAGGAAAAGTACTTGGTTTCAAAAAGACACCACCCCCCAAGCATAAAGTTTTATATCTGAACTTTCAGAAAACTCCAACTGAAGAAGAAAAGCAAATAAACCAACAGATTTTCAGGCAATCTGACAATATCATAGCAGTTTATAATAAACTAAGCCCTCTCTCCCAGACATGCACCAGTTGGAACTTCCCCAGCGAGTGTCGGCAGCGAGGCCGGTCTCCGATCTACCGGCTCACCTGCAGTGCAGCAGCTGCTCCAAGCCGCTCTTCAACGCCCGACAGACTCCGCATGGGTGCCGCCTGTGCCAGGCCTGCGTCACCGGCCTGCTGCACGAGGTGGAGAAGCGGCCCTGTCCCGAACACACCGAGGCCTGCACACTCAGAGACCACCACTCGGAGGAGGACGCTGGCGGCGGGGTCGAGATCAAGGTGAGCCAGGCTACCTGCTTTCCCGACATGGCGACGAGACGCGAGGTCGCCAAGCTGCGAGTCCGCTGTCCGAACTGCGACGCCGGCTGCTCTGTCCAACTCGAATGGGCTCGCATGGACCAGCATGTGCAACAGAGCTGCGACTGGCACTCACTCCGCTGTGAGCAGTGCAAAGAGCTCATCCTGAAGAAGGACATGCAGCGACACACCAGCAGCGAGTGTCGCCACAGGAAGGAGACCTGCGACCTGTGCTCTCAGCTGGTCACACACAGCGAGATGGAGACCAGTCACAGGAATCTGCAGTCCGATGTGTGCTGTCCGAGATTCTCAGCTCGCTGTCCTCACTGCTCGGAGCGGAGCACACCGATGGACAGGCGGGGATATGTTGCTCACCTGTCGGAGTGTCCCGAGAGACCGGTAGAGTGCAAGTACTCTCACCTGGGCTGCAGGGCGATGGTGCGCAGGTCCGGTCTGGAGAGGCACTACAGGGAAACCGTGGACTCTCACCTTGAGCTCATGGACTCGAAACTGAAGCAGACAGCGATATCTCATTCGAATTCTGGTATGTCAGTATGGTGTAGGGTTAAGGAATTCTATTATTGAGACAAATTTTATGCACTGCTACTCAAAAATTTCCTTTCATCGCTGGTCAGCTGTTTTCAGTGGCCGACGGCAGGCCATGGACGCTCCTGTGGGCGACCGAAGCCGACACGACGCACAGCTGGCCTCCGTGCCGCGAGACCCCTGCCAAGATCCGGTAGAATCGCCTGTGAGCTCTGCATCGTTCCTTCACAGGCCGCATGCGTTGGGTGGAGCTCTGCAGTTGCAGAATGTGAGCTGCTTTGCGATTTTTTAACTCATCTGCATCTTTATTCATTTAGACGAAAGTCCTGTCACTGAGCTCATTCCACATTTTTAGCCAATTTGCAACTCCATTGCTGCCGACTCGCCTGTCCGAATGCTGGGCAGGCCGAAACAGCTGCTGTCCGAGCTGGTGTTCAGTCGGGGCCATGCTGGCCGAGTCACGTCTGCCTGCTCTCTAGACGGGCGGCAGATTTTTGTTTCGGGAGGCGCGGACGGAATCGCGGTGCTGTGGCACCTCGACTCAATGCGTCTCCAGAGTCGAGTCCGGGCCCCTGCGAGTTGGGGTCCAATTTTCTGTCTGGTGTCTCCGGCATCTGACATTCTGTTGGCCAGCTGGGAGAATCTGAATGGACTCGTGCGACTCCGGTGCCCGGAGGGGTATCTGTGCGACACTGATGCTGAGCTGGAGCACCTCTTGAGCACTGGACAGGCGGAGCTGCCTCAAGGCAACTCACCTGTGGCGGCCATGTGCGCAGTTCCCGAATCCGCTCAGGCCATTGTCGCCCTCACCAACAGAAGCTGTCAAGTCGCGCCCAGTAAACGATGACAAGGCCGCCCGTGGGCTTGGTTTGAGTCAAGTACGAAGTTGTGTATTTGAGATGAGCGAATTATTGCAATGATTGTGAGATACGAGGTGGTAGGTGGCGAGACCAATATATAGGCTTAAAAGACAACAAGTAAGTGGGCTTAAAACTCAGAATCGATCACTACTGAATATTATCATGTCAAGGGGGAGAGAGAGAAAAAGTACGCAGAGCAGCGTACACCGGAGTAGGCCGGTTTGGTTAGTTAGGCTGGCTGGCTAGTTAGAGTTACTCATAATTGGACTCAGGTGAGTCAGGTGCAGTGCAGTACATCAAAACACGCCCGGCACCTCATCTCCCCCTTCGAATCGCAACGGGGGCACGCCTCGATTCGCTCGGAGGTTGTAGCTCGGTCTCTGAGCCGTAGTCGCCTTGTCAGTTCCGGCTCTGCTCTCCGCTAAGCGGTTGTGGCCACCGGACTCGGGAGTACTCGGGACTGAGCTCGCCGCCGGCTGGTTCTCCACCTGCTCTGACGTGGCCGAGACCGGAGGTCCGTCGCTGCCGGGCGTCACTGTTGGCAGGTCGGCGGGCTTCGCCGCCCCCTCGGAGCGGAGGTTGCCGTTCAGGTCGGTTGTCGCAGTCGCGCCGCCCTCATTGTTGTCAGGCTCGTTTCGCCGAAGTTGGTCAAGGTGGGCGAGTGTGACTCTGTTGCCTTGTCGCACGATCAGCGCCGTGTTGGATCCCTTCTGCGCTAGGAATTCTGCCTTTTCCGGGATCGCGCCTCTCCTTGGGGCGTACCACACCTCGGACCGGATTGCTGTTCTCATGGTGATGGGGTTCCGCAGCTGCCTGCCCATCAGCTGCGCTGGACTGAACTCTCTTCCGGCATGCGGCACGCATCGGTAGTTTAGCAGAATCCGCGCGAGGAACGCGTCGTACGACTCCTGCTGGTCCCAGCCCGCCGAGGCCACCTTGATCGTCTGCACCATGCGCTCAGCCAGGCCGTTCGACTGGGGGTGGTATGGCGGAGTTTTCACAGCGCGGCAGCCAATTCTGCTCAGCCAACTCACCAACCCTTCATCATGAAATTCAGCAGCATTGTCACTCACCAGGGTTCGGGGAACTCCATTGCGGGCGAAGACCTCCTGGAGGACCTTCCTGACGGTCGCGGCGCTCTTGTCCGGCACTCGGACGGCCTCCGGCCAGGCGGACATGGCGTCGACCAGGACCAGCAGGAGCCCGACCTTTGGGACGTGAGCGTGGTCCATGTGGACGCGTCCCCAGGGTTCAGAGTCGGCCGGCCATTGATGGACGCTGCTGTGGCCGCTTTGGCGTTGCTTGGCGCAGGTGTGGCAGGCACGGACGAATCCTTCCACGTCGCCGCAGTAGCCTGGCCACCAGACGGAGTTGCGGACCAGCGCTCGTGTGCTCGAGGCACCGGGGTGCGCCCCGCTGTGTACCAACTCCAGGACGCGGCTTCGCAAAGACGAGGGAATGACTGGCCGGTCTCCGTAGCACACTACCGAGTCGTCTATTGTAAGCGCGTGACGAATTGCCTTGAAGGGCCGCTCTGCAGGGGAGCAGCCCGACCAGCGATTTCCGGCTATCCTGCGCATGACATCTGCTAGCAGCCTGTCACGTTTTGTCTCCTCTGCTAGCTCATTCCAACCAATGACGCTTTCACCAGCCCAATGCACCAGGTGGTGGTGGTGAGTCGCAGCTTCAGCCTGGTCGTCCGGAACGTCGGCAAAGTCGAGCCGGGAGAGCGCATCGGCGTGCGGAATTTGGGCTCCTCGGACGTACTCAATTGCGAAGTCGAACCCCATGAGGCGGATGGCCCAGCGAAGCAGTCGAGCGTTGGCGACCTTGGGGAGTTGTTGTCTTGTTCCAAACAGGAACTCTAGAGGGCGGTGGTCCGTTCGCAGTGTGAAACGCTTGCCTAGAAGGAACTGTCGAGCCCTCTCCATCGCCCAAACAATCGCCAGAGCCTCCCGCTCGATGTTGGAGTAGCGCGCCTCCGCCTGTGTCAATCGCCGGCTGAAGTAGATGACGGGGTGCCCTTCCTGCGTGAGCACGGCGGCCACCGCCTTTTCACTGGCGTCTGTCGTCAGCGTTGTCTCTTTGGCTCGGTCATAAGGCTGGATGATCGGGCCGGAGCTCAGAAGCTTCTTCAGCTGGTGGAAGGCCGCTTCTTGCGCAGCTCCCCACACAAACTCCGCTCCCTTCTTGCGCAGCTGGTTCAAAGGCTCGACAACGTGCGCATAGTTGTTGACAAACCTTCCGAAGAAATTGCAGAGACCAAGGAACGACTCTAACTGGCGACGGTCGCGTGGCGCGGAGATCTCCATGATTTTGCTGACCAGGCCGGGGTCTGGCGAGATTCCGTCTGCGCTGATTCTGTAGCCCAGGAACTTGACTGTCTTGGCCCCCAGGTTGGATTTGGCGAGATTTATATTCATGCCGGCCGCCTGTAGGGTCTTGATTACTTCATCAACTTTGGCCTTGAGACCCTCGGCAGATTGACCTCCGATAAGGATGTCGTCTTGATAAATGACCTTGCCGCTTACGTCCTCGAGGGTGGTCTCCATTGCCTTTTGAAAGATGGCGGATGCTGACTTGAGGCCAGGCACTAGTCGGGTGTAGCGGAACAGCCCTAAAGGAGTTGCAATCGTGGTGACCTCCCTGCTCTTCTCCTCGAGCTCGATCTGTAAGTAGGCGTCAGATAGGTCGAGAGTGGCAAAGTCAGTCATTCCGGCAACGTCCGAGAAGATCGTTTCGACGGTTGGCATGGGGTAGGTGTCCCCGCACACCTGATGGTTGACCCCCGCTTTGTAGTCGGCGCAAATTCTGACATTGCCATTAGGTTTTAGGACGCAGACGATCGGGGACGCCCATTCGCTGCCGCCCTCCGTCACCGGCTCGATGATGCCCTCAGTCACGAGACGCTTTAGCTCCTGATTGACGCGGTCACGCAGGTGCAGCGGCACTGCTCTGGCTGCGCAGTAGAAAGGCTTGGCACCCTCAATCAGCTTGATCCTGGCCTGGAAGCCTTTCAGACAATCGAGATGTTGAACTACGGAATCCTGAGCACTGGCTGCCTGGCCTTCGGGGTTCCAATCCAGATTGTCAAGACCCAGCAGTCCATGTGACTTGCGCGCTGCTGTGACCACCAAGTCGACTGTGCGGAACTTTTCTTGGTCATCCCACGTGGCAGTGAACTCTCCCAGGGTTCTTATGATCGATCCGTCGAACTGTCTCAGAATTCGTCTGGATTTCCTCAGTGCTGGGCATCCAAGTGTCTCCCAGTGGCCCCGTGGAATGAGACTCACATCAGCGCCCGTATCTACCTGCATTTGCAGCTCCTTGCCGTTGATTTTTACCTGCCGGAAGATGCCGTTCCGCTCTCTGCGCTTCGGTCTGATGACGAAGACGTTGGCAGTATCTCGCTCCATCTCGGCGCCTTCGTTCTCCTCCCAGGTCTCTAGATGCACGGTGCGGGACCTGCATACGGCAGCGAAGTGGTTTTTCTTGTTGCAGGCGGTGCACCGCTTGCCGAACGCAGGGCATGCGCCTTGCTGGTGCAAACCGCCGCAATATTGGCACTTCGTCTTGCTGATGTTCCTCGGTGGTCTGGTGTCCGGCGCTGGCTGTGGGGGCGTGCCGCGCCGCCCTGCATAGGCGATGCTGGCCTCGGTGTTGGCAGCGGCCCCGGTGCTGGTGTTGTAGCAGCGGATTTGCTCAAGTTGCTCAAGTGTTTGCAGCACCTCGTTCAGCAGCATGTCGGTAGCTTGCATTCTCTCCAACAGTCTATGTTTGTGGTCCACAGAGGCGAGTCCGTCCACGAGCCGCATGGTGATGAGCTCGTCCTCGCTTGACTGTTTCGTCCCGAGCTTCTCAAAGCTACACGTAGCCGCTGCTGCACGGAGTCGGCGGTAGTAGGAGGCGACACTTTCGCTTGGGTCCTGCCTGAGGGCGAGGAATTTTGCTCGTTCGGCAATATCGAGGCGCTTCTTGGGCCGGATTGTCTCCTTGATGATGTCTCGAATTTGTTCAAATGTTTTTTTCTCCAGGCTGGTCGGGGCAGCCATGAGGGACAGCGTTCTCAGTGCCTTGAGACCTGCCCTGGCGAGGAATAGATCGGTGATCTGCCGATCTTCTTCTGTGTCCGTCAGTTTCTTGGTTCGTGCGGCAGCCGCAAAGCTGAGCAGCCAGGCTTCGGCTGTGTCTGGGTCATCCAAGTTTAGTTCGGAGTTGTTTGCTTGCGACGCCATTGTCAAGTCGCGCCCAGTAAACGATGACAAGGCCGCCCGTGGGCTTGGTTTGAGTCAAGTACGAAGTTGTGTATTTGAGATGAGCGAATTATTGCAATGATTGTGAGATACGAGGTGGTAGGTGGCGAGACCAATATATAGGCTTAAAAGACAACAAGTAAGTGGGCTTAAAACTCAGAATCGATCACTACTGAATATTATCATGTCAAGGGGGAGAGAGAGAAAAAGTACGCAGAGCAGCGTACACCGGAGTAGGCCGGTTTGGTTAGTTAGGCTGGCTGGCTAGTTAGAGTTACTCATAATTGGACTCAGGTGAGTCAGGTGCAGTGCAGTACATCAAAACACGCCCGGCACCTCAGAAGCCTCGCACTGGTGCCAGCCGAAGGAGGTCTTCAGCCGCTGCTTGGGCTCACCGGTTTCGACCCTCTGGCTGGCCCGCCGATGTTTTTGCCGATTCTGGAGCCCGGGTGGCTGCTGGCCCGCCAGCTCAGTAGCCCTGTGCTCCGCTCCGCTCAGCTGCACACGGCTCAGGACGGCAGGATGGCTGTCAGCGGCTGGCGAACCTTCCAGTGCTTCGACGAGATGGCGGCGGATGCTTCTCCAGTGATTCAGGCGTGCGCTGCAGGCTGCGGTCCCGGAGTTGCCATTGTGGCGTTTCGGTGCCAAAGTCGCAATCGGATCGCCATCGTTAAACTCGGCTCCGATGCGAAAATTCATCCCGTCTTGACGGGTTTTATGGTGAATGCGTTTCTTTTTTAATATCTGATGTCTGAATTTCTAACCTTATAATATTGCTTCAAGTTGCTGCAGGCTGAAGTTCAATTCTGAAAGTGAGGATGCTTTCCATTTCTCCCCAAATTCACCCAGAATTTCCACAAGATCTCACCCGATCTCACCCAGATCTCACCCCGGTTTCACCCCGATCTCACCCCGATCTCACCCCGATCTCACCCCGGTTTCACCCCGATCTCACCCGGATCTCACCCCGATCTCACCCCGGTTTCACCCGGATCTCACCCCGATCTCACCCCGGTTTCACCCCGATCTCACCCCGATCTCACCCCGATCTCACCCCGGTTTCACCCCGATCTCACCCGGATCTCACCCCGATCTCACCCCGGTTTCACCCTGATCTCACCCCGATCTCACCCCGATCTCACCCCGGTCTCACCCCGATCTCATCCCGATCTCACACCGATCTCACCTCGATCTCACCCCGATCTCACCCCGTTTTCACCCCGATCTCACCCCGATCTCACCCCGATCTCACCTCGATCTCATCCCGATCTCACCCCGATCTCACACCGATCTCACCCCGATCTCACCCCGATCTCACTACGATCTCATCCCGATCTCACTACGATCTCACTACGATCCCACTACGATCTCACCCGATCTCACTCCGATCTCACCCGATATCACCCGATCTCACCCCGATCTCAACCCGATCTCACCCCGATCTCACACCGATCTCACACCGATCTCACACCGATCTCACACCGATCCCACACCGATCTCACCCCGATCTCACCTAGATCTCACTCCGATCTCATTCCGGTTTCAACCCGATCTCACCCAGATTTTTCGATCAAAACACCTGGAAGCATTTGTTTCCCTTTCCGCAGTGCCACACCCGGCCGATACGAGCCATCAGCCTGCTGACGAGCGACCTGACGGGCGCCCTGCCGCTCCTGGCCACGGCCTCTGCTCAAGGGAAAGTCAGCATTTGGCGCATGCAGAGCGGGACAAATCGGCTGGTTGAGGTCAGGCATCGTGCAGTGATTTTTCATTTCGCTTCTAATCAAACTTCTTGCCAATTTTTGTAACCCCCACTCAGGTTTCTCACTTCGAGCACGGCCACGAGGTTACCACCCTGGGGCTGCACCTCACAGCCACCGACCGGCCTCTGCTGCTTGTCGGGGATGCTGGCGGGAACACCTTCTCTCTGGAGCTTCCTTGGCTTGATGCGAACGCATTTCATCAGACTGCATTTTGATGCTTTATGGAAATTTATTTTAAAGGATTTTCCTTTTTTGTCGATTTCACGAGACTGGTCCTTGTGGGGTGATGCGGCTTTTTACCTGTGACGGTGGACTTTTCTTTGTGCCACCCCATTTTTGATAAGTCTATAAATAGACCTGGTGCGCGCCAGAGGGCGATACTTGTTTTTGTCTTTGTTGCGGCTCAGTTAGGAGCCTTTGGACAATCATCTCATTCTTACTTATTTACAAGAATGCAACATGGTGGCAGCGGTGCGGGCTCGAAGCACCCGTACAACCTGTGTTCCCAAGACGGGGCGCTCGGAGAAGGCTCCGAAGACAATGCTGAAGAAGCCAGCGGAATCCAAGATTCAGCTACGCTGGAGGGCGCGAATCTGATGGAGACAATGAAGATGCTCCTGACGCACCAGAGTCAGCAGCTACAAGAAATGACTCGCGCGCAAGAAAGACAGTAAGCATTCTACCTGGAGCAACTGGCTCGTCAGCAAGCGGAGTTCACGAAGCTCCTGGCCGAGTCCAAGCCACGACCACAAGCAGTGGAGCCCAAGCTGTTTAAGCTGACGGACTCTGATGACATCGAGGCATTCCTGATGACCTTTGAAAGGGCAGCGGCATCGTGTGGATGGCAAAAGTCAGAGTGGACGATTCGGCTGGCACCGCTACTGACGGGCGTCGCGCAGAGCGCATTCCACAGTCTGACGACAGCGGCGAGCGCGGACTACGACTTGGCAAAGGCGACTATCTTAGCGAGATACAACATCGGCGAGGAGACCTACCGACAGCGATTTCGGTCTTTGCGGAAGGCGCCTGAAGAGACCTTCCAGGTGTTCGCGACAAAGCT
Organism: Macrostomum lignano; assembly: GCA_002269645.1. Lineage (NCBI taxonomy): Eukaryota > Metazoa > Platyhelminthes > Macrostomidae > Macrostomum > Macrostomum lignano. The sequence goes on along the minus strand of NIVC01001049.1, from coordinate 259,641 downwards.
GAAAGACCTGTTTGTCCGATGGATGACAGCTGGGCTGGACGAGGATCAGAGAGAGGAACTGATAAGTGGCGACTCCATCGTCAGGCAGAAAGTGCTTCTGGAGCAGTTTACGGACTCTCTGACAAAAGGACTCCAGGTGTGGATGCGAGAGAGAAAACCGAAGGACATCAAAGAGGCTGCGAAACTGGCCGATGACTACGCAATGGCAAGAAACAGCGACAAGGGCGGCGGAACACCAGGACACCCGAGCCAAGAGACCGCTGAGGGGGCGACGGCGTCCAATGCTATGGACAAACAAAGGACGATTCAGAGACCGCAAAGCCTAAAGCCTAAGATTAGCTGCTTCAACTACGGAGGCCCCCACAAGAAGTTTCAGTGTACCAACAAGCCCGCCAATGTCCACTTGGCCTCAGAGGAAAGAGCTATGGATGCTGCTTCGGGCAGGTTCATCACCGGACATGCGGATGGCAAAGAACTGCGGTTCCTGATGGATACTGGAGCTGATCGAACTACGATTCGGCGTAGCTGTCTGCCTGAAAACATTAATTGGACAGGACATCATGCACTATTGCGTTGTTTTGGCGGCGACCTACACCGTCTTCCAATCGCTAAAGTGGAGCTGCACCTAAAGGGCTACAATAGAACCACTGAGGTTTGTGTGGCTGACTCACTACCCGTAAGCGCGCTGGTTGGACTGGATTTGATTAGCCAGCTCAAGTTGGAGGGTGGAGACGCCCCGAGTACAGTGCTTGGAAGAGAGACGCGCGAGGGGGTTCACGGCCAACCCCTCTTAGCCAATGAGAGAGAAGGGGTGGGTGCGCCGCACCGCCCAATGCCCCAGTCAGAGGGGGACGAGAGGCTCTTCGCGGAGGGCATCGTGGCTAGCGGCCTTAACCAGATCGATCCGGAGCCGGCTGGCAAAACAAAATCAAGAATAACTAGAGCCCAAGCGCGTAAACAACGGCAAGAGTACAAGAAAACGAGACAAGAAACTGCAATGCGCCCTATAACATTGGATTACGAGGCGGCCCTACAAGACGACAAGGAGTTGCAAGCAGCGGTACAAACCAACGACTTGGTGAAGGAAAGCCGCGGCCGACTGTTTCGGCACCAAGCAGCTGGAGAGGACCAACTGGTGCTTCCGAAGGCTCTGCGTGCTACGGCGCTGTCCCAGGCCCACGAGAGTGCATTCGCTGGCCACTTGGGAACAAGGAAGACTTGTCAACGACTGGAACAGCGATTCTGGTGGCCAACGATGACAAAGGACGTGAAGGACTTCGTAGCAACGTGCGACAAGTGTCAGAAGACGGCTCGAGTCCCAGGCAATCACAAGGTACCACTAGTCCAAGTGCCTGGAGTGGAGGAGGCCTTCACCAAAGTTATCATCGATATCAGTGGACCGTATACGAGGACTGCGAGTGGTAACCAGTACATCCTGTCGATTATCGATGCGGCTACTCGATTCCCCGAAGGAGTCCCGCTGCGAAAGATCGATGCTGAGTCTGTAGCGAAGGCATTGGTGGACTGCTTCGTGAGGACCGGATTCCCGAGGGAGATCCAGAGCGATAAGGGTACTAACTTTTCATCAGCACTGCTGCAGGCCCTGGGGCTTGTGCTATAAACACTCTTGACTCCTAATTCTTCAAGAGCATCCTAGCTCCTTGCTCCTAGTCAGTTTTTCTGTTCAATAAACACTAGGAGTCCTAGCTAGGAGTAAGGAGACTCTTAATCAGCCAAGGAGTCTCCTAAATGAACTTAGGAGTGCTAATTAAAGTATGTAGTGTTCAATAAACCTAGGAGTTTTTGCAAGGAGTAAGGAGTGTTTTTAGAACAGCTAGGAGCCATTTCTAGGCGTGCACGTTCAATAAACAAGTAAGAAATTGCTCCGCCCTCCTTACTCCTAGTCAAGAGTTCAAGGGCCGAATTTGATGCACAGAGTTCCTAGGAGTATAATGCTTTCTGACTCAGATTCTGACTTCGAACGCGAAGTTCGTCGACCCAGACGCTTCAAGGAACGAATAAACTTCTTTGAGGGCGATTTGGAAACGCAATCTCGCTTTAGCTAACAGAGCAGCAGCTTTCTCATCTCACTGAAAGAATTCGGCATCTTATTGAACATCCTTCTCGTCGGAACCATGCATTGACACCCGAGCAGCAAGTCAGGCTATCAATTCGTTTCCTAGCTACCGGAACGGACTACAAAGTAGTTGGTGATGCTCATGGCGTCTCAAAGAGTACTGTGTTTAACACAGTTCATCGATTTGTCACGGCGGTAAATGACACTATATACTTTGATGTCGTTCAATTTCCTACCGACTTTCAAGCAGTTGTTGAGGGATTTCAAGCCAGAGGTGAGTGTAAAACGATGTCTATAAATAGGAATACTTTAAAGTACGCTCGTAGTAGTATTTTGTACGGCTATACGTGAGTCTTGATTTATTGTCGTTCTATTCAGTTGTCTGTAACAAAAACTTGACAGCCAACTTCCCGTGCGTGATCGGCTGTGTGGACGGAACGCACATTGAGATTTTTCGACCAGCGATAAATGAAGAGCAATATGTCAACCGCCATGGTCGCCATTCCATCAACGCCATGCTTGTCTGTGGCCCTGATTACAAAATCTACTTCGCGACTGCTAGATGGCCGGGTGCGGTAAGCGATGCCAGAGTTTTTCGCAATTCGCACGTCGCCCAGCGTCTAAGAAGCGGATGGCGTCCTGTTCCTGGCGGCCTTCTTTTGGCAGACTCCGGCTACTGGAACGACGACTACCTCATTACACCGCTGTTGAATCCACAGAGTGATCAGGAGCGCCGTTTCAATGAGGCCCACAAGGCCACAAGAAGCATCGTAGAATGCACCATCGGCATTCTTAAGCAGCGATTGCGTTGTCTACTGCGTCCACTGCAGGTTCGACCAATTTTCGCTGCAAATATTTTTCGGTGCTGTGTCGTGCTGCACAACCTGGCGCTTCAAAATAGGCAGCCGTACCTCGAACTAGAAGCTCCTGCACAACTGCTGGACACAATGGACGACGACCAGGATGGCATTGTGGTTGACAACAATAACCGACGAAACCAAATCGTGCAACTTTTCAACTTTCCTTTGTTTGCTGTTTTAGATGTAGAAAATTTTCTTATACGAGCGTACTTCAAACTTCAACGATGAAAACTAAATTCCTCTAAATTAGACAAACTTAGTTCGTTTGACATTAGACAAGCATGCAACAAAGCGCAACAAAGCCTTTCTACAGAAGCATATTCGAATTTATTCATCCATGAAATATATTTTTGAGCACCAACAAACCTATTCCATCTTCATTGACTGCTTGGCCGATGGGCAGGCTAACTCACAGGATAAGGCTATAATTGATTCCATAAATGCGCGTCAATCACTCGGTTGACTGCTTTTCATTGAACAATACCATGTATTTACTCGGTAAAGAGAAAAAAGTATGCAAGGAACACCAGCTAAACGTAAATGTTAAACATGCGTTTGTAGGATGAGATGCGCTTGTATCCCTCGACACACACAGTACATATCAAACTGTTCTCAGCAATGCCTGTTTAGATTTTCATTCTGTTTCATTTCATAGTAGACTAAAAAGTCTACTACTTCGATTGCATGTTCCAACTGTCATATGCAAACAAACTGGCTGCTAGCTGTTCGGGGTCATCGTTGGGAGTCGGCAATTGCACTGCAGATTGCAATTTTCTTCTCAGTTTTTCGTTCTTCAGCTCCAAGTTCTGGCAGCGCAGCTCCGCTTCACGAATGTCCAAGCGCAGTCTTGTAACTTTTAGCTGGCGAAACTCCTCGTCGTAGTCATCTCGGGAAGTCTGCTGTCGCTTACAACCAATCCGAGATGTACTCGTAACTGTCTTCGCAGTTGGTCGCTCGGAAATTTCACTTTGCGACGCATTAGCAGTCATTTCCGTTGAGACGGCCTTACCGCTGAGCTGTTGCTTCTGCCTAGTCTGTTCCTCGACACTCTCCGGCACATCCAGACCTTCAACGGTTGGCGAATCGCGGCCAATAGTGTCTAGTACAACGGCTTCCAACTCCGTCCACTTGGCTGCTGATGTACCCTCGGCGCCAGTTTGTTGGAATTTGTCCCTTTTTGCCTAGAAATGAAAAACAGTATTAGTATTTAATTATTCTGAACCACCGTGACGAGTAGGTATGAGGCATGGAGAGCCACGCCATTATTTCCTCCATAGTCTGCGCTTCTAAGTTATTTAATTAAATCTACAGTTATGGCTTTAGATAGTGCGTAACTAATTTTCATAACAATTTATATTCGTCAACAATAAGCATTGTGTACTAACAGACTCACCAAGACATTGCCCTTCAGATTTCCCCACACCTTGTCTCGGACATACTTCCAGTCCTTCTTCGGAGGCGTCGGATCAAAGCCGTGTTGCTGTCGGCATGCTTCAATCGCAGCCTTCCATGCCTCAATTTTCACTTGTTTCGTTAATAAGCTTGAAAACGAACCAAACAAGACGTCTTTGCGCGTGAAGACTTCCCTAACAAATAAAACTTTCTGTGATGGCTGCATTGATGGCTAGCTACACTGAAGAGCTACTCCTTCGGAGAACTCCTTAAGGTGTGCATTTTTAGGAGTGTTGTATAGCACGCTCACACCTAGCACTCCCAGAAAAATTACGTAACATTCCATTCTCCTTGGACTCCACTCCTAGCTTGCACTCCTAACGCAACTCCTAAATGAACTCTTTGCTCCTTGTGTTTATTGAACGCAATTCACGATTACTCCTTGACTTAGGACACTCCTCACTCCTTACTCCTAGCTCCTGACTCCTTGTTTTATAGCACAGGCCCCTGTACCGGTGTACCGGGGTTGAGGGCATCCAGTCGACGCCGTACCATCCGCAAAGCCAGGCGTTGGTGGAGAGGTTCCACGGCACTCTCAAGAGACTACTTTTGTTGCTGTTGAGGAGACTACCAGCTCGCGAGAAAAAGAAGTGGGACCAGTACCTACCGTATCTGCTGTTCGCCATTCGGGAGGTGCCCAACGAAACAACTGGCTTCTCCCCATTCGAACTGCTGTACGGACGCACTGTGCGGGGACCGCTAGATCTACTGCGGCAGACCTGGGATGAGCAGCTCTCTGAAGAGAAGAAGGACATCATCTCGTTCGTGCTGGCCCAGAGAGACCGACTGCGGGCTGGCCAGGAAGCAGCATGGAACAACGAAGAGCTAGCACGGAAGCGTCAGAAACTCTGGTACGACCGGCAGTCGCGGGAACGAGAGTTGCAGCCCGGAGATCAGGTACTGCTGCTGCTGCCATCGTCATCCAAGAAGCTTCACGCTGAATGGCGCGGTCCCTATGAAGTACTGGAGAGGTGCAGCGATGTGAACTACCGGATCCGGATGGGCCCTGCGACAAACACGTTTAATGTCAACCTGCTTAAGAAGTACAATTCACGAGAGACGGTTTTGATGCAGCTTCCAGCGGCAGCTACGAGTGCTCCTGAGTTGTCCGAACATCTGACACCGGCCGAGAGAGATCGTCTTCTGCAGCTGGTGCAGGACTTCGCGGGTGTCTTCAGCGAGATCCCGGGCAGGACTGACCTAGTGGAGCACCGTATCCGGACGACATCTGACCGCGTAGTGCGCATCCGGCCGCGACGGGAGCCGCAGGCGCATCGGCAGGTGCTCCAAGAGGAGATTCAACGCATGCTGGACCTCGGGTGATCGAACCATCTGACAGTGACTACTGCTCCCCGGTTTGTCTGGTGACCAAGAAGGACGGCTCAGTCCGTTTCACTGTCAACTTCAAGGCGCTGAATGAGCTGGTGGCCTTCGACTCCTATCCGATGAAGAACATCGAGGACCTACTGGAGCGGGTTGCCAAGGCCAAGTTTATATCTAAGCTAGACTGCTGCAAGGGCTACTGGCAAATTCCACTGTACGAGGATTCAAAGCGATTGACGGCTTTCGCGGCCTGCGGCAAGCTGTATCAATTTACTGTGATGCCCATGGGCTTAAACTGCAGCAGCGCGACGTACCAGAGGCTCATGGACAAGCTGTTCCAAGGGCTGGACAACGCGGACTCCTACATCGATGACATCGCCGTGTTTAGCGCGACTTTCGAGCAGAACGTCAAGGACCTGAGGGAAGTATTCGGTCGCCTTAAGGCTGCCGGTCTAACGGTGCAGCCCCGAAAGTGCTACCTGGGCGCCGGGCGGCAACTCTGCTGACTACCTGGGTTTCAAGCTCGGCGGAGGCGAGATCGGTACAAGCGAGGACCGAGTGCGGACAATCACGGCGCTGGCTCAGCCCCGGACCAAGGCTCAGCTGCCATCTGTGCTCGGAGTGCTCAACCACTACCGTCGGTTCGTGCCCGATTACTCAGAAAAGGTGGCGGCCCTGACGGACCTCACGAAGAAGTCGGCACCCGATGACCTGACGGCGGCCTGGGGAGAGCAGCAGACGCGAGCCTTCGAGACTGTGAAATCTCTGCTGGCGAGCGAGCCGGTGCTGCGCGCGCCGGACTACAGTCGGCAGTTCACCTTGGAGACTGACAGCTCGGAGACTGGGATCGGCGCGGTGCTAACGCAAGAGTTCGAGGACGGCATCCATCCCGTGCTATTCGTATCTCGGTGGCTGACTTCGGCGGAGCGGAGCTACGCGACGATCGAGAAGGAGTGCCTCACCATGCGCTGGGCGGTCGAGAAGCTGCGGCACTACCTGCTAGGCCGCCGGTTCGTCATCAAGTCCGACCATAAGCCGCTGCAGTACCTGCAGATGGACCACGCCAACCCACGACTCCAGCGGTGGGCCTTCTATCTGTCTGGCTATGACTACGAGATCCAGTACCAGCCAGGTGAAAGCAACACGGTGGCCGATGGTCTCAGCAGGATCTGGGCTAGTGACCGACCAAGTGATTTAGTGACCGACCAAGTGATTTAGTGACCGACCAAGTGATTTAGTGACTGACCAAGTGATTTAGAGACTGACTGAGCGATTTAACTTTTATTCAAGTCATTAGTGGCCAAGTTTGTTTTGTAAGAAATATCCGAACTTTGCGTGACCCTGCGATTGATTTTTGGCTTGCGATTTTTCCGGCTTCGATCTTTTGGTGGAGGGTGTGACGGTGGACTTTTCTTTGGGCCACCCCATTTTTGATAAGTCTATAAATAGACCTGGTGCGCGCCAGAGGGCGATACTTGTTTTTGTCTTTGTTGCGGCTCAGTTAGGAGCCTTTGGACAATCATCTCATTCTTACTTATTTACAAGAATGCAACATTACCCCTCATCTTTTTAGGATTGGCCTTGACCTTTTGCTTATAAACTGACTACCGTATGATCTATTAGTATATTTATATGGTTTACTCGTGTACTCTGTACAAACCGCTCCGCTCTTGACGGCGAAATGACGCTCTGGCAAAATAAACAGCTTCCAGTTAACGGAATCTTTCTAGTTTTGTTTCGTAATGCTGGATAATTACTTGATATTGTCGTATATCAAATATCTGTTTTTGAAAAAAAGCCCTTCTGGTAATCGCATGCACATCAGGGGCCTGCTGTGAAGGGGCGCTGAAATTACTGTTAGGGGGCGCCATTATTTTTGTCACAGTCCCCTAGGCCCCTTATCAATGCTCTGATGTAAGAGCTAATATTTTAATATTGATAAATTTAGGTGCAACCTTGCCGATAGGCGAATCCGCCTTCCCTCCGCCTCCACACCTCCTTCACCCTGCCTTCACTCTGCCTTCCCTCTGCCTTCCCTCTGCCCTCCCTCTGCCTTCCCTCTGTCTTCACTCTGCCTTCACTCTGCCTTCACTCTGCCTTCACTCTGCCTTCACTCTGCCTTCACTCTGCCTTCACTCTGCCTTCACTCTGCCTTCCCTCTGTCTTCACTCTGCCTTCACTCTGCCTTCACTCTGCCTTCACTCTGCCTTCACTCTGCCTCTTACAATTCAGGGGCTTTGGGACTCCCATTGGGACTCCAAAAATAAACCGGGACACCTCTTTGTCTGCATAGAGATTTACAACAGGCTATCTAAATCGAAAGTACATGAATGAATGCGCGGCCGAATCCTTGATCCTTGGAGCAGGAGTCGCTCGGCCACCCAGCCCTGAATTCTGAAAGCTGGAAGCAAGTCGCTCAGTAGAGGAGAAAGTAACGAGAACTGAAAAATGAAGTGAGAAGACCTTGAGAAAAGGCAGAAAATAAGAAAACCAAAACCGAGCTTCTCAAATCTAATTAGCACTGAAGATTTTATTTCTTCAAAAAGCCGCTTGAAAAAAGCACTATTTCGGCAATCGGCAATCCAAGGTTCGATTAAAACAGCTTTTAAACTGCTCTTATTAACTTCGTCAGGGGCGTAGAGACGGCCCGATAATGCAGCTTGGGCAGGATGCGACGCTTCCTTCTCACCTCACGTCAGATGCTCGCAGAAGTCGCCTAGCGGCAGGACCAGCCGGATGAACACCAGGCCGTGCTGATCGGCGTTGCCGCCCGTGGTGCCGCTGCAGCCGCTGCCGGAGCAGAAGGAGCCGCCGCCGCCACCAGACCGGCTGGTGTAGAACCCGGCCCCGCCTCCGCTGAAGCCGCCGCCGGCCCCGGCAGCGCCCCAGTTGGGGTTCGTCGTGCCGCCGCCTCCGCCGCCGCCGAACCCGCCGTCACCGGTGTTGGAGCCGCCGGCGTCGCCGCCGACCCAGCCTTCAGCCCGACTGCCTCCTCCGTCGCCATCGCTCGGCCCCCGCCTGGCGTTCACCGGCTTCCCCAGCCAGCCGGCGCCGCAGCCGCCGTGGTTGTGGCTGGGGGGCATGGCGCTCGGGTTGTTGAAGCCCGGCTGTCCGTTGCTGCCTCCGTAGCTCTTGGGGCTCGTGCTTGGCGCTGTGTCATCTGTTCCATTCGGGCCGGCTTCGCCCGGCAGGCCTGAAACAAATCAAAATTTGCTCTGCACTACTCAAGCGGCAATGATGATGCTATCACTCTTTGAGTTGCTAGAATGACTCACCAGCTGAGCTGTAGGTCCCGGCACCGCCGCCTCCGGCTGCAGCCAGCAGCAGCTCGTCTGCCGTTCTGTACACGAAGCTGCCGCCGCCTCCACCGCCTCCCTTGTAGTTCGAGCTGGGCGGACCGCCGGCCTGTCCGGCCACGACGCTCAGCTGGGTGCCGGCCGTCAGGTTGAAGGCGCCGGACACGAAGGCGCCGCTGCCGCCAGCCTTGCCTGAGAAGGAGTTGGTGCCGCCTCTAGCGCCCGACACTTCGATCCGGTAGCAGCCGGTCGAGGGGATCGTCACGGACTGGATGGAGCCGGCCCTGCCCGTGCCGCTGTCTGCAGTGAGAGAGGGCGCCATTTGGACTATCAAAGCACAGCCAGAGTGCTCAGATCGCAGTGACATCCAGCCATGAGGTGGAGTGACTTACTTCTCAGCTCAATGGTGACATTCAGCATCCTCTTCCTCATCAGCTCCGTGAAGTTCTCGGCCGTCCACAGCCTGGCGCCGGGCTCGGAGCCCACGAGTCTCTGCACGTGAGTCCCGGCCGGTCCCGGCGCCTGAGACGCGTCGTTCAGCAGCAGCAGCTGGCAGACGCGCGAGCTGGGGATGAGCGAAGCCAGCAGGCAGCCGTTCCGCTGGCACGCTGCCAGACACAGCAGCCGCGACTTGACGCCGGTCAGGTTGACGAGTTCGCTGCTGGAGGCGTTGCCGATCAGGACGGGTCCGGTGTCCAAGGCGAAGAAGCGGCTGGAAATTTCTGGCTGCAAGCCTGTGAAATTTCAGTTTAAGTCGAAAGTATTGAGCTTTAGTCTCTCAAATCATGAAGTGAGTCAGTCAAGCCATCGATTCGAAATGCGAGTTGAAACTGCGACTATTCAGGGCTTAGAATTGACATTCGGCGTTGCACTTACCGTGGGCGGTGCAGCAGAGAAGTGACATGATTCCGAATAACATTTTCAGAGCTCGTAGAAATTCCTCAGAAATCTCAGGCTGCCGCTCATGTAGGCGAGGCAGTGGAAATTTGCTCTTCCGCTGTTCATCTTCCGTTGCATGGAGACAGTGAGCAGTTTATATTTATCGCTTAGCAATTTCTCATTGGCTGTCTACCACGTCTGCGCTTGAGCTCTTCGATAGGCGGATCCACCGTCTCTCTGCTGTCTCTCTGCTGTCTCTCTGCTGTCTCTCTGCTGTCTCTCTGCTGTCTCTCTGCTGTCTCTGTGCTGTCTCTGTGCTGTCTCTTTGTTGTCTCTCTGCTGTCTCTCTGCTGTCTCTCTGCTGTCTCTCTGCTGTCTCTCTGTTGTCTCTCTGCTGTCTCTCTGTTGTCTCTCTGCTGTCTCTCTGTTGTCTCTCTGCTGTCTCTCTGCTGTCTCTCTGCTGTCTCTCTGCTGTCTCTCTGGTGTCTCTCTGCTGTCTCTCTGCTGTCTCTCTGCTGTCTCTCTGCTGTCTCTCTGCTCTCTCTCTCTCTGCTGTCTCTCTGTTGTCTCTCTGGTGTCTCTCTGCTGTCTCTCTGTTGTCTCTCTGCTGTCTCTCTGCTGTCTCTCTGCTGTCTTTCTGCTTTCTGCTGTCTCTCTGCTATGCAAGGAGTATTTTGACATCAAGCTCAACCGTCATCCTGTTGTGAATCAGATATGGTTTCGCAACTGCAGCTGCTTTTTTTAACTCAGCAGGCATTCTGATCCCAACGCCGATCTGTTGACTTCCCCATTCCAAACTGTAGAAGCCGCGTGTCGAGCAGAATGGGAAGTTCCGCTTGCCGAACTTTTTGAATTGAAAGCAGCTTTTTTATAGCAAGAAGACTGCTGGCTAAAACAGATCCTGAAAAATACGCAATGCAACGGAGAGAATCCCAGCCAAGCGTTGCAAGCGACACAAACCACAGGCAGGTCGGTACAAGCGTAGAGGAAAGTTGACGAGGAATGAGTTGAGCTGAGCTGAGCATGACTCTGTTAAAAAGCCTGTTGACGTTTCGGATAACACGAACAGCCGTTCCACCACAGCAGAGACGCAAATTTGCAGACGCCCAGCTCGTGCATGCCTGGTTAATTCAAAACAATTCAAAACCTGGCTTAGGCAAAGTCTGGAAGCGCAGCTCGCTTAAAAAAAGTTAACAGAGAGAGGGGGAGCTACCGAACCAAGGAGTGGGATGGGCTTGCACAAAATACAAAATATTACAAAATACAAAATATACAAAACATTATAATTATACACAAACGTGCTATGAAAGACTGCTTAAAGAGAACGCAGTGATGTGTTCGGCACTTTTGCGGTGCAAGCCTCATTTAAATTCATTTTAATAAGATTTGCTCTGAAAACTACTTTTTTGTTAGAGGCAGAGGGCTGTGTGCACCCTGGTGCACTTTCAGCGACATTGTCACACAACCGGCGAGAGGCACTACTGTCCATTCCGTCGACTCCCTTGAGAAGGCACACAAGCGCGCGGATACGTTTGCAGTCATGCGCATAGGCATGCATTCACACAGGAGTGTACAGCGGCCCTAACTTTATGAATGTTACTTCACTGTGCCTTGGGGGTTGGCCCTCAAGGTCGTTTATTGCACCAGCAGATGCAAACCAAGATTCCAATTTCCAATTCAGCCCCGAAATACTGTGACTGCACTTGAAATCGAGCCTGTGTCTTCGAGCACATCAGAACGTCGCGCTAGACCACGGGACTGCGGCCCCTAAAAAATATCCTATATACTAAATTTTATCTAAAAACAAGGTACAACTAAGGTCACATTTTATTGATCACATAAAAGATTAAAGTCTCCAACGACACTTAGTGCTTTGATTGACCGCTCTGCTTTACATTGAGATGCAACAGTAGTGAAGTAAACCAACTGTTTCTGAAGTGTATTCGAATGAGTTTGTCTTTCGACAGCATTTCGGCTCCCAGTGAAGTGCAAAAATCCCTTGGCTCGGTTGCATCATTGCTCATTGCTCATTGTTTCAGTGGGGTTTGATTTGAAGCGGCTCTGATTTGACTCAAGACATCTTAGAGCATGGTTCTATTTGAACGCTAATTCTCAAGAGAAGCAGGACATGGTGTCACAAGTCATCGAGCGGTCTTGCATTCGACCTCTGCGATTTGGGACAGAATGCAACCTGAAGGCAAGCACAGCTCGAGCATTGCATGCGCTGGCGCATTTTCGTGACAAGGACCACTGGAAGATTACGTTACATCTACTTAAGAAGATCTACTTAAGTAGTCCTTGTCTCGGAACTGGACATCGGGTTGTCGAATTCCGCGCATTACCTGTAGTCCGATCATCGACTGCTCGTCTGCCGCGAAATAAAGGGAAGCAAACGTGGAAGCATCGATCGAATACGCAGATGTTGCACTGATTCAACCCTCTCGGGATTGCGCAGCCGGTCTAGCTGGACGAATTCGCGATCCAGGAAGCGAAGGAAGAGATGGAGTGCTCAAATTCAGCAGGTAGTCAATTCAGCAGGTAATCAATTCAGCAGGTAATCAATTCAGCAGGTAGTCAATTCAGCAGGTAATCAATTCAGCAGGTAATCAATTAAACAGGTAGTCAATTCAGCAGGTAGTCAATTCAGCAGGTAATCAATTAAACAGGTAGTCAATTCAGCAGGTAATCAATTCAGCAGGTAATCAATTCAGCAGGTAGTCAATTCAGCAGGTAATCAATTCAGCAGGTAGTCAATTCAGCAGGTAGTCAATTCAACAGGTAATCAATTCAGCAGATAATCAATTCAGCAGGTAATCAATTCAGCAGGTAATCAATTCAGCAGGTAATCAATTCAGCAGATAATCAATTCAGCAGGTAATCAATTCAGCAGGTAATCAATTCAGCAGGTAGTCAATTCAGCAGGTAGTCAATTCAGCAGGTAATCAATTCAGCAGGTAATCAATTCAGCAGGTAATCAATTCAGCAGGTAGTCAATTCAGCAGGTAGTCAATTCAGCAGGTAATCAATTCAGCAGGTAATCAATTCAGCAGGTAATCAATTCAGCAGGTAATCATTTAATCAGTTACCTGGTCCTCTACAAATTTTCCTGACAGGCACTACGGAGCATTCCACCCAGCCAAGTCCACAGTTTCCAGATTTATGAATAAAAACAGACAATAATCGTTCCTTTTCCTATTTCGTCTGTGTAGTTTTGAGTGTTGGTGGCCCCCATTGGACCGTCTGATCTTTTTTACTTGTGTTTGTGTATGTGGCATGTCCTATTAAATAGTTGCACGATCGACAATTTGGTCTCACAAAGAGGTCCAGTCCATTTTCTAAATATAGCCTCGCTCACACGCTGATGGGTCCGTGCTAGTCATTTAGTTCCGTGTTCGTGTATTTGTTCTACTAGCAATTGGACTGACCTCCGGATGTGTTCCGAACAAAAAATTAATTTAGTCAGCCAAAACAGCCGAACTTTGCGCAAAGACTGGCAGCTCTCCTTTGGTCGTCATTTGAGCGTACGAACTGATTCTGGATATGAAAATCATATATGAAGCATAAAGCATGAATTTTCTAGTGAACAATTTAGCAATGGGATATACTTCGTCATTCCACATTGCAGCGGTTCTAGGAAGTGAATCCAGGGACTGAACAAGGAACTGAGTCATACACAGTAAAATACGAGCGTATTAGTTTTATTCATCAGGCTCGATGTCGCTGCAGCTGCTGCACCTGCTGCTGGAGCTCCTGCACCTGCTGCTGCAGCTGCTCGACGCTCCTCGTCCGCTCGTCCAGTCCGCTCAGCAGAGTCCGCAGCTGCGAGACGCCTCCGAACCTGTCAGCCAGCTGCTCGAGCTCCATGGTGCTGTGAGCCCAGTTCGCCACGTTGACCTGCAGCTTCTTGAACTGCTCGAAGACGCTGCCGACTCGCCGCTTCACGTCGACCACATCGCGTCCATCGGTGGCTGTGGCGGCAAGAGCTCCGGCACCGACAGAAGACTGCGGGACCGCAGATACTAAAAGTATAAATTTTTTTTTAATATCCGAAAATACGCTCGTAGCAGCTTTTTCTGGTTAACCAATTTACTGATTTGGAAAGCAAATCTCACCAGGACTCTGCTGAGCTATCGCTGCCTGCTTCAGTTTCGAGTCCATGAGCTCAAGGTGAGAGTCCATGCTTTCTCTGTAGTGCCTCTCCAGATCGGACCTGCGCACCATCGCCCTGCAGCCCAGGTGAGAGTACTTGCACTCTACCGGTCTCTCGGGACACTCCGACAGGTGAGCAACATATCCCCGCCTGTCCATCGGCGTGCTCCGCTCCGAGCAGTGAGGACAGCGAGCTGAGAATCTCGGACAGCACACATCGGACTGCAGATTCCTGTGACTGGTCTCCATTTCGCTGTGTGTGACCAGCTGAGAGCACAGGTCACAGGTCTCCTTCCTGTGGCGACACTCGCTGCTGGTGTGTCGCTGCATGTCCTTCTTCAGGATGAGCTCTTTGCACTGCTCACAGCGGAGTGAGTGCCAGTCGCAGCTCTGTTGAACATGCTGGTCCATGCGAGCCCATTCGAGTTGGACAGAGCAGCCGGCGTCGCAGTTCGGACAGCGGACTCGCAGCTTGGCGACCTCGCGTCTCGTCGCCATGTCGGGAAAGCAGGTAGCCTGGCTCACCTCGACCTCGACCTGGCCGCTAGCGTCCTCCTCCGAGTGGTGGTCTCTGAGTGTACAGGCCTCGGTGTGTCCGGGACAGGGCCGCTTCTCCACCTCGTGCAGCAGGCCGGTGACGCAGGCCTGGCACAGGCGGCACCCGTGCGGAGTCTGTCGGGCGTTGAAGAGCGGCTTGGAGCAGCTGCTGCACTGCAGGTGAGCCGGCAGATCGGAGACCGGCCGGGCAGCCACGACACTCGAAGGCAGCTCGGACATGGCGGTTGAAGCAGTGAACTGTTTTCAAACGTTTTCAATTGTCAGTCTTAAATATGTTGCCTTCACTTTACTAGGGTTACTGCTAATGCCACAGGGTTCTACCTAAACTCTTCAGTACTGTCTACTGTACTGCAGCTCTTCCTCTGAATAAGGTTGTTCATATCGCGTGCGTTGCTTCCTTGTTAAAGGCTTCTGTGATTCTGTTTATAGGCTTTATGAGTTACGGTTCTCGTTTTATTACTATTACTCAATTTTCGTTTTTCATTTTTCAATTTACTCACACATCACTGACTACTCACCGTTAGTGTAGAAGAAAGCTTTAGTTTTAAGTAGAAGGTTTCATGTTTCAGGAAGAACTTTGATCAATTTCGCTTCTTTTACGTTGCTGATGTACACTGAGTAGCGTGAGCAGTGCGATGCATTTGTTGGCCATGTACTCACTCAGCTTCTGATAGTTTTTTTTGAGATTGAGCATCTCATTGTAATTTCTATAAATAGCTCAGGCAATTTTTATAAACGGCTTGAAGGTAAAACGTAGTGAATTCTAGTAATGAATTCTAGTAACCTATTCTAGTAGTCTATGAACTCTGGAAATGAATTCTAGTAACCTATTCTAGTAGTCTATGAACTCTGGAAATGAATTCTAGTAACCTATTCTAGTAGTCTATGAACTCTGGAAATGAATTCTAGTAACCTATTCTAGTAGTCTATGAACTCTGGAAATGAATTCTAGTAACCTATTCTAGTAGTCTATAAGCTCTAGTAATTGTTGGGCTGCGCCCTTCCAGTGTGTATGTACTCGTACTTTTGTTTTCAGTTTTCATGCCACCCCGCCCCGTCCCCCGTCTCGCGCCCGGGCCAGGGTTTGTGAGAGGCGTAAGTCTCAACCCTGGCCTAGCCCTTTGCACCCAGCCCCCGGCCCAATCTCTGTCCAATCTGGGTGCCCCCCCCCCCTCCCTCGTTGCCCGCCTCACCCTGGGGCTGCTCGTATTGGCTGGCTGGCTGATAAGCCGGCTGGGCCCCAGGGTTTGGCTCGCCGTCTCCATTCTGCCCCACCCCTCCCCCTTTTTTGTGTATTATTTAAATGCTAGCCCTGAGCGGGCTGCGCTCCACGTTTGCTCTCTATTGGTGTCCGCTTCGTTCTTACTGTTTTTGCGTTCATCGGCGTACCTCTGCCTTCGCGTGCCAATAACTGCTTCGGGCCAATAAACGCTTCGTTAGTAACTCGATATATCAAGAGGAGGTGAGCTCGAGCTTTCGTTCTTCTGGGTTGCCGCGTGGGGCCGGGATCTGCAGGGACCTGGGAACGGTGAACTCTCGCCGATCCCAGGGTGTTCGGTCAGGCGAACTCTCGCCGAACCGAGCGAGACAGGGTAGGAATAGCCGGGGTGAGGGCTGGGACAGGGGTGTCTCAGGCGGGGAGGGCCCGAACCTTGACCCGTCCAGCGGCCATTAGGCCGAGACACAACAAGTGGTGCCGTGACCAGGATCAGCGGTCCTCTCCCCTGCTGTCCTGCCGTGTGTTTAGGGTTGTGTGTGTTGCCTAGTTTATTTGTGTGTTGTTTGCTTCGGTTGTCTCTGTGTTTTTGTAGCCATGGCCAATTTAGACGATCTGATTGACGCCCTGACGGCGCGTCTGCAAAACGAACTTAATGTGGCACAGCGGGTGCCGAGGCCAAATAAGTACGTGCCCACACAGGACTTTGCCCTTTGGATGCAACAATTCACAGGGTATTGTGAGGCGGCTCATATTCTAGGGGATCAGCGCAAGCAGGCGCTGCTCAGTCTGCTTGACTTTAATACTGCTTTTAAGGCTGTTGCGAATCTTGAGTTGGCCGATGATTTGCCGTATGATGAGTTTGTTGAGCAGCTAGAGGCTAGGTTTGATGAGAATAGGACTGCTCAAGATTACAAGACCGAGTTCCAGAGTAGGAATCAGAAAGATGGCGAGCCCATTGAAGAATATGCAGACGTGCTCAAGGAGCTTATGAGAAAATCGTACCCAATGCTGCCAGCGGCCCAGCGAGAAGAGTTGGTGAAAGACAGGTTTTTGAAGGGGATTCGGGTGCCAGCCCGGGTGCTGGAGAGCGTGCTGCTGCAAGCGCCAGAGACGCTCCAGGACGCTATTAGGCGGGTGCGTCAAGTGAGGGCATCGTTGGCTCTGATGGAGCCCGAGGGCAAGCGAGCTGTGCACATGGTGGGGGTCAGGCCGCAGCGGCTGGCAACAGCCAGGAGTCCAGGGCAGCCGCCGAGATAGCAGCTCTGAAAGCGGAAGTGGCTCAGCTAAAAGCAAGTGCTGCAGCGCCCACTGCGCCGATGGCGACAGCAAGGTCTGAGCAGCCAAAAGTGAGCTTGCAGCATCGAGCCCCTGAGCAGAGTCAGCAGCAGAGGCAGTGTGGTCGGTGCCTGCAGACAGGGCATACTACGGCTCGGTGCCGTAATGCAGTGGTCTGCCGGGAGTGTGGCCAGTCAGGGCACATGCGCAACCGCTGCTATCGTCGGTGGGACCAGTCGGGTTCGGGAAACGGATTGGGGGCTCGGCCGGGGCACCCGTCCGGGCCCCAGCGTCAGTGAATCCGGGTGCATCGGGGGCCGCGGCCTTGTCCCAGAGTGTGCTGAGTCGGCAGGGACTGGGCTATGTGGATGCACAGTTTAGGTTTGGGCCCCCGATTGCATGTCTGCTTGACAGCGGGGCCACCGTGTCGTTGTTAAGCAACCGTTTCCTGAAGTCTAAAAAAGCCGACATTGACTTATTGCCGAATTTGCCGAATTTTTCCGTTTTCGCTGCCAATGGGGAACCGATTGCTGTACATGGAATGGTGACGATGAAGTTTTCTGTTGGGGACACCGAGTTTTTGCACGAGTTCGCTGTGGTCGAGGAACTGGCTGTGGCATGTATTCTGGGCACTGACTTTTTCGTGAGACACGGGATGGCGATTGACTTTGCTAGGAATTGCTTGCAGACTGCATCCTGTGTGTATCCGTTTCGCTTATCAGCAGATAAGCCGCGTCTTTGCCGTCTGGTGCTGAGTCAGCCTGAGCAGTTCAATGCAGGTCAAGAGAAGGTGGTGCACGTCAGGTTGCAGAGAAGGGTTCCCTCTGGGGTTCAGTTCCTAGGCATTGTGGAGTCTGAGAGGAGAGTGAGTAACGAGCAGATGGTGGCCAGATCGGTACAGATGCCTGACGGGGACGGTCGCTTGGCTGTCAGGGTGTTGAACACGTCAGGATGCAGTCTGTCATTAAGGAAGGGAAGCCGAATTGGTTGGTTCTCCCCAGTGGCGGCCCAGCAGCCAGCTGGGTGGCAGGTGAACTCGGTGGAGAGTGTCCGAGACGACTGGAACCCCCTCAGCGATGTCAAGGAGTGGGGAGGATGTGGCCTGACGGGCGATGAGAAGCACGAGTTTGAGCGCCTGATGGCTCGGAATCGTGATGTCTTTGCCAGGGATAGCTCGGAGTTGGGACAGTCACACTTGATGGCGCATGAGATTGACACCGGCAACGCCAAGCCAGTAAGTCAGCCCGCGCGTAGGATTCCACCGCGCTGGAAGGAGGAAATTGATAAGCAGGTTGATGAGTTGTTGCAGCAGGATCGCATCTATCCCTGCTACTCTCCGTGGGCGAGCCCGATCGTGCCGGTTAAAAAGGCCGACGGTAGCTTGAGGTTGTGTCTAGACTATCGGCGCCTTAACGAGGTCACAGTGCCAGATCCTTACCCACCGCCGCGGATGGACGAGACGCTTGATGCGCTAGGAGGGAACTGTGTTTTCTCGACGATGGATCTGGCCTCCGGCTATCATCAGTGCCCGATTGAGCCGAAGGACCAGTTGAAAACGGCGTTCGTGGTACCCAACAGGGGTCAGTTCGCCTGGAAGTGCATGAGTTTTGGCTTGCGCAATGCTCCCGCTACGTTCGCCAGGCTAATGTCTATGGCCCTGTCTGAGGTTAACTGGAAGGAGTGCCTGGTGTACTTTGACGATATAGTCGTGTTCGCCAAGTCGGTGGGTCAGCATCTCGAGCGATTGAAGCATGTTTTCCAGTGCCTGAGGGATGCCAATGTCAAGCTGAAGCCCGCCAAGTGTGTGTTCCTCGCAGAGCGGGTGAAGTTTCTGGGCCACATCGTCTCTCAGGAGGGGATCGCAACGGATCCGAGCAAGTGCGAGGAGATCCAGAATTGGCCGAGGCCATGTAGCGCCAAGAAGGTGCAGGCATTCCTGGGTACGTGCGCCTACTATCAGTCATTTATCCCGCAGTTTTCAGAGATTGCAGCGCCGCTGTATAGGTTAACCGCAGACGGAGTGAAGTTTGAGTGGGGTAGTGAAGAGGAGAGCTCGTTTTGCAGGCTGAAAGACGCTTTGTGTTCACCGAATGTGATGGCATTCCCGGATTTTTCGCCTGGTGCCGGGGAGTTCATCCTCGACACGGACGCCAGTTCGCGCGTCGGGCTGGGAGCCGTCCTGTCACAGCGTCAAGCAGATGGCCGTGAGAAGGTGATCGCTTACGGGTCTAGGATGATTCATGCGGCGGAGAAAAATTATTGCACCACCAGGTTAGAGTTGCTTGCCGTCGTGCACTTCGTCAAAAAGTATAGGTACTATTTGTTAGGTAGAAAGTTCACTGTTCGTTCAGACCACAAAGCTTTGCAGTGGCTAGCCAGTCTGAAGGACGTAGAGGGTCAGTGCGCAAGGTGGCTTGAGTCGCTCCAGAACTTCGACTTTGAGATCATTCACAGGCCAGGCAAGGAGCACGGCAACGCTGATTCGCTGTCTCGCAAGTACCGAAAACACGCTGGCCATGAGAGCTGCCCTAGCTGCCAGTTTAGCGAGAATGTGCCAGTAGTGAACGCGGTGTTTGGCAGTGGGCTGTCTTCGAAGGAAGTCCAGCAGGCGCAAGTGGCCGAGAAGAAGCTTGCAGCTGTCCGCTCCTATGCCCTGGACCCGGGTTCGAACCCCAGTGCGCCTAGAGTGATGTCGTGGGAGGAGCGTGTGCTGTGGGCACAACGGCAGCTGATAAGAGTAGAGTCTGATCTGTTGTATTTTCAGAGTCCCGGGAGTGGGTGCCAGAAAAAGATCTTGCTGCCGCCGGCTTTGCTGCCGAAAGTGCTCAGTGAGCTTCATGATGGGGTTGCAGGAGGGCACCTTGGGGTTAGGAAGACACAAGAGAAAGTGAAGGCGAGATACTGGTGGCCGGGGCTGAGTCGTTCCGTGGAAGAGTATTGCCGGAGCTGTGTCCACTGTGCGAAGGCGAAGCCTGGGCGCAGCAACCGGGCGCCTTTGCAGCCAATCTGCTCGGAAGGAGCTTTCCAGAGGATCATGAGTGACATTGTCGGGCCGTTGCCCAAGTCCAGAGGTGGCAATCGATTCGTGCTGACAATCCAGGATTCTTTTACTAAGTGGCCGGTGGCGGTGCCCTTGTCCAATCAGCGAGCCCCGACGGTGGCGCGAGCGATTTTTGATCACTGGATTGCGCACTTTGGTTGTCCTGAATTTCTAGTCACCGATAAGGGCACCAATTTTGAGTCGGCTTTGATGAAGCAGTTGTGTCGGTTGCTTGCCGTTAAGAAATGCAGAACGTCCTCCTATCACCCGATGGCTGATGGTCAGGCTGAGAGTTTCAATAAGACGTTGAAGTCAATGATCAAGTGCAGGATGAGTGAGTCGGTGGGCGAAGGAGACTGGGAGGATCTGATCCACCCGTCTCTCATGGCGTACCGTAGCAGCGTTCACAGAGGCACGGGGTACACCCCGTACTACATGCTGTACGCCAGGGAGATGCGGCTTCCAGTGGACATCGGAACCTTGCCTGAGTCCATTCCTGCCAGTGCTCCGGCGTATGTTCAGTCATTAGGTAATAGTCTGGCTGAGGCTCATTCGCAGGTGCGGACCAACCTGCAGCAGTACCAGAGGAAACAGAAAGTGCTGTACGACTCAAGGGTGCGAGGCCCGGCCATAGAAGTGGGGATGCCGTCCTAGAATACTCGCCTGCGCTGCAGGCAGGGGAGGCAGCCAAGTTCCATTGCAATTGGAAGGGGCCGGCGAAGGTGTTAGAGAAGATATCCGATTTGAATTACCGGGTAAAGCACGCCAATAGGGGAAAGAGCAAAATAGTGCATTATAATAATTTGCGAAAAGTACCCGAGCGGCCTGAGCAGTTCAGGTTGATGAATAGGCATACGGCAGTGCAGCGCCGGTCGGCGCATCCGCCTGAGCCGGCAGGGTGCAGACAGGAGCCCGCGGGGCCGGCGACTAAAGAGCCGGAACTTGAGGAGGAGGAGGAGTTTTACTCGTATGTGGTGCCACCAGTTGCCGTTGGGCCTCGGCATGGGATAGTAGGGCCGGGAACGCCAGTTGCGCCATGCGCACCGGTGGCTCCAGCGGCGCCAGCCGTGTCTCCGCGCAGACTGCGCGAGCGTCGGGGTGTGCCCCCAGCGTATTACGGGAATCCGGTATTGTATCGTTAATTCGCAGTGGGCTCACAAGGCGGTCGTCATAAATTGATTTTTAATATGCACTTGTATTAATGCCTCCACGCTGTTGTCTATGGTAGAAAGCCTAAAATAACCTAAAATGAAAAAAATGATACAACCCCAAAGCACAAAAAAATCATAAAATGGAACGCATGGAAAGCACGTAAAAAACATTAAATGTATTAAAATTACAAAGTATGCTAGGCAAGAAGCGTTCTCAATCGTATTGTAAAATAAACATGTCATAGGATGGGTCAGGTCAGGGTCACAGTTGCTAGTCCGCAAGGCATAGGTAGTGATTGGGTTTAAATGTCATCATTGCAGGAGGACCATGTCGTCGCCAACGACACCGACTGATTTGTATGGCGTGTTAGGCGTGGGTCGGACTGCTAACTCTGCGGAGATTGAGGCAGCGTGTAGTCGTCTGTACTCAAAGCGGCCCCGCGTCTGTCCTGCCGAGGTAGAGTCTCCGGAGTCTCAGCGAGACGTGATGGCGATGTGCGTTTTATCTGACCCAGTGTTTCGGGAAGTATACGATCGGGTTGGGAGGCAGCGTGTCAAGGGGTGTTAAAGTACGCCTACTTTTTCAATCCTCCCCCTGACGTTGAGTTGCCCGAGCAGGTCAGGTTAGCTTTGGCTAGTCTTAAGGGAAGCGCCGCAGGGGAAGCTCCAGTTCACGCGGAGATCCCAGCCGAGTTATTGGCTCCGGCTGCGCTTGCTGAGTGTAGGCGGCTGAGGGGTGCGCTGCTGGCGCGGTTGAGGGCTGGGGATAGTGAAGGAGCTTGCCTGGTGGTTCAGGAGGTGGCGAGGTTTCTTGATGGGGCTGGTGTGAGTGTGCCTGAGCAGTTGTCTAGATTCTTAGCAGTGTCTGTGTCGTTTCTGTGCAATCAGTATGGGCGGAAGAGAGGTTCTGGTGGTGGCTCCGGGAGGTGTCGGAGGGTCCCGCCTTCGGTGCTGCAGGCGGCGTTTGAGTGCGTGTTGTTGGCTGTGCGGGGTTTTGAGCTGTGTGAGTTGGGGGGTCCCTTGTTGGGGAGGCTCCGGGGTCTGTCTCTCTTAGTGGATCCTGGCCTCGCGCGGCGCCCGGAGGAGGGGAGTGACGGGCCGCACCTTTCGCAGACTCCGCTGACGGCCCAGCGCGACTTGGCGACCGAAGAGTTAACGGGTGTCGACCCCGAGCAAGTACGACCGGCCGACACGGTCCAGGAGGTCTCCCCCGTGACGACCCGAATCAGCGCAAGGTCAGCTCGGCTAAGCGTCTCGTCGATGCAAAGGCATACCTAACGAGGCTGGGCCGGTCGATTCAGCCCGAGGACCTTCGTGGCGTGCGTCGATGTCTAGCGGCTGTAAACTCGCCGTACTGCCTGCGTCTAGAATGTCCCGTTGTCCGACCACTGCTGCAAGACCGACGGATCGTGTTCGCCCTGGGCCTGAAGGCCAGTGCTGCACCGTGGTGGCCATCGCTGCGAGACGATGTACGACGATTTCTAGCGGGTAGCTGGCCGCGTGTCGTGGCGGTCGGCGAAGTCGAGCTCAATTGGGACGCTGAGAGGTCGCAGCGCCAGGACCAGTTAACGGCGGCGATGGAGCAGTTCTTGCTTGCCAAGGAGTTCGGCCTGCCGGTTTTGTTCCGAGTTGAAGGCGGCGAACCTGCCTGGGCGGTCGCCCTAGGATTCCTCCGGCAGCCGGAGTTTCAAACGATGAGCGTCATGCTGGCCGAGGACCTGGACTTGCCGGAGGCCGTCGAGGCCGCGCTGGTGAGCAAGTGCCACGGGGTCTTCTTCGAGGTGTCCGCTCGGTGCCGAGGATCCCCGCGAGCGGTCCAACGGGCTAAGCGTCTCCCGCGGCAGCGCCTGCTAGTGACATCGGCCGCACCGTTTGGTGGAGACCCCAAGGACCCGACAGCCATCAAGTTCGTGCCGGAAGCCCTAGCGGACAGTGAATGTGATCGCAGGTACTGGACTCGACTGTTTGCGACCAACTGTAGTAGATTTTTTGGCCGATTGTAGAGTAGAATTGCGTTCTTAAGCCCGTTTTCAATTTTTGCGTACGCAATAGTTTGTGTCCCGTTTTCATTTTTTCGTTTTTGTTTTTTGTAATGCCGGCGATATCCACGCGTCGCGTCAAAGTTTTTCTGTTATTTTTCGGCCGTCGTTTTTTGAATTAACTTTTTTTCAGACTTGCTTGTTCATGCGTTGCTTTTTGCTTGACATCCCCTTTCTCCTCTTCTTTTTCGTGGAGGGGGAGGATGTTGGGCTGCGCCCTTCCAGTGTGTATGTACTCGTACTTTTGTTTTCAGTTTTCATGCCACCCCGCCCCGTCCCCCGTCTCGCGCCCGGGCCAGGGTTTGTGAGAGGCGTAAGTCTCAACCCTGGCCTAGCCCTTTGCACCCAGCCCCGGCCCAATCTCTGTCCAATCTGGGTGCCCCCCCCCTCCCTCGTTGCCCGCCTCACCCTGGGGCTGCTCGTATTGGCTGGCTGGCTGATAAGCCGGCTGGGCCCCAGGGTTTGGCTCGCCGTCTCCATTCTGCCCCACCCCTCCCCCTTTTTTGTGTATTATTTAAATGCTAGCCCTGAGCGGGCTGCGCTCCACGTTTGCTCTCTATTGGTGTCCGCTTCGTTCTTACTGTTTTTGCGTTCATCGGCGTACCTCTGCCTTCGCGTGCCAATAACTGCTTCGGGCCAATAAACGCTTCGTTAGTAACTCGATATATCAAGAGGAGGTGAGCTCGAGCTTTCGTTCTTCTGGGTTGCCGCGTGGGGCCGGGATCTGCAGGGACCTGGGAACGGTGAACTCTCGCCGATCCCAGGGTGTTCGGTCAGGCGAACTCTCGCCGAACCGAGCGAGACAGGGTAGGAATAGCCGGGGTGAGGGCTGGGACAGGGGTGTCTCAGGCGGGGAGGGCCCGAACCTTGACCCGTCCAGCGGCCATTAGGCCGAGACACAACATAATTAATTCTAGTAACCTATTCTAGTAGTCTATGAGCTCTAGTAATGAATTCTAGTAACCTATTCTAGTAGTCTATGAGCTCTAGTAACCTATTCTAGTAGTCTATGAGCTCTAGTAACCTATTCTAGTAGTCTATGAGCTCTAGTAACCTATTCTAGTAGTCTATGAGCTCTAGTAACCTATTCTAGTAGTCTATGAGCTCTAGTAACCTATTCTAGTAGTCTATGAGCTCTATTAATTAATTCTAGAAACCTATTCGAGTAGTCTATGAACTCTGGAAATGAATTCTAGTAACCTATTCTAGTAGTCTATGAATTCTAGTACTGAATTCTTGTCTGGGCAAAATTAAAGACAAAAAATGAAGGCAAAGAATTATCAGGCAACAGATGACAAATTCTGCTTTTGTTAGAATTTTTCTATTGTCAATTTCATAGTTTTATCCCTTTAACACTCGGATATTCATGAATATTTAGCTGGGATTGAGAATACCTAAACAAGTAGCTATTACCTATGAATTTTTAAGTTCTGTTTACAGAAGTGTAGAAGCATAAAAGATAGTAACGTTATTTTTCTAATATCTTTCACATTACTCTTTAGTGATATTTCAATAATACACAATGAGCCTTTCATACCTATTTACCAGCTGTATGCAAAAACGTCATAGATTGTACTCGTATCTGATCATGTTTTAAGCAGATATATAAATGTGTTTTTATATCTGTTCAAAAGTTAAGAAAGCGAAGGAAGTGTACATTTCTATCACGGTAGCTGATAGTGTACTTACAGCACCGCAGTACATTTAATTTTAGACGTACATAAAAAGTAGAACTTCATCCAAAATGAATAAAGCCTATAAATAGATGCATGCAGGCAGCCTTTAACAAGGAAGACATCGTACAAATACTTACTCTGCACCTCATTACTTGCAGTTTAACAGATACAGGGTTTAGTAATCATATAGTTATTCTGATATCAGTAATGCAATTATCCAAATCAGATCACATCAATCATTTCATAAAACTAGCCAGCAATTCTTGCGGGATTTCTTTAGAAGTTCTGGGCCTCTTTTGAGGTGTTGCTTAATTTTTTGTTGACACAATGCTGAGAAACCTATACGCGTTTATAAAGCAGCAAAACTCCATCGCTTGGTTGCGAAAAACTTAGTGTACTAACTTTGCGTACAATGCCAAGCGCAAAAAACAAGTTCCCTTTTAAACGTGCAGTGTTGACTGTACTTAGTTGCAATGTGCAATACAAAAACACTTTGTGGCGTACACCATGTTTCACTCTACTGCGAGCTAAGTAGAGTCTGCATTTCGCCTTTTAACTGGGCGGCAACTGTGTGCGCATGCACTGTACTCACGTTTTCTTTGAAGTTCTTTTCTTTGAAACATTACCATTCTGATTTAGCCGGAAAAGCCGTAGAATAGCCTCGTACGAGTATTGAATGCGTTCTTCACTGCTGGAGAATCCACGGAATTGCTATGGGCTTCACTTGGACTTGCCGCTTGCGATGAGATATTAAGGATTATCCGTGGAAAGCCGCTTAAAATATCAACAGCTTAAAAATCTGGTTCCCAAGCACATCGGTGGCTTCTAATTGTGCCTACGAGTACGCACCACTACTGTGAGTTGAGTATAATTTTGCACACTGAGTTAAAGTTGAAGAAATTTGATCATGATTTTTGACCTCTTCCTGACGAAAACATGTCACCTCAATTGCGAATGGGTGGCCTGAATTGCGAGCCATAAAAATGTCTTAAGTTTTGTCAATCTTTTGATTTGATGCCAATATTAAAGAGTGCTATTTGCCAAATCATATTCACGGACTACTTAATTGTCGTTTATATCGTCTACTTAAGTAGTCCGTGAAATGTCATAGGTTGTACCTGATCATGTTTTAAGCAGATATACGCTCGAATCTGTTCAAAGTGAAGAAAGCGAAGGAAATTTACATTTCCATCACTGTAGCTAATAGTGTACTCACGACACCGCAGTACATTTGCATCACTGTAGCTAATAGTGTACTCACGACACCGCAGTGCATTTCCATCACTGTAGCTAATAGTGTACTCGCAGCACCGCAGTACATTTAATTTTAGACGTTTTGTAAATAAGGAAAACTTCATCTAAAATGAAAACGCCTATAAACAGAATCACAGGCAGCCTTTATCAAGGAAGCAACGCACGCCATATGAACAACCTTATAAGAGGAAATAACTGCAGTACAGTAGACAGTACTGAAGAGTTCAGGTAGAACCCTGTGGCATTAGCAGTAACCCTAGTAAAGTGAAGGCAGCCTATTTAGAACTGACAATTAAAAACGTTTGAAAACAGTTCACTGCTTCAACCGCCATGTCCGAGCTGCCTTCGAGTGTGACGGCCGCACGGCCGGTCTCCGATCTGCCGGCCCACCTGCAGTGCAGCAGCTGCTCCAAGCCGCTCTTCAACGCCCGACAGACTCCGCACGGGTGCCGCCTGTGCCACGCCTGCGTCACCGGCCTGCTGCACGAGGTGGAAAAGCGTCCCTGTCCCGGAAACACCGAGGCCTGCACACTCAGAGACCACCACTCGGAGGAGGACGCTGGCGGCGAGGTCGAGGTCGAGGTGAGCCAGGCTACCTGCTTTCCCGACATGGCGACGAGACGCGAGGTCGCCAAGCTGCGAGTCCGCTGTCCGAACTGCGACGCCGGCTGCTCTGTCCAACTCGAATGGGCTCGCATGGACCAGCATGTGCAACAGAGCTGCGACTGGCACTCACTCCGCTGTGAGCAGTGCAAAGAGCTCATCCTGAAGAAGGACATGCAGCGACACACCAGCAGCGAGTGTCGCCACAGGAAGGAGACCTGCGACCTGTGCTCTCAGCTGGTCACACACAGCGAGATGGAGACCAGTCACAGGAATCTGCAGTCCGATGTGTGCTGTCCGAGATTCTCAGCTCGCTGTCCTCACTGCTCGGAGCGGAGCACACCGATGGACAGGCGGGGATATGTTGCTCACCTGTCGGAGTGTCCCGAGAGACCTCGTGGCGCTTCGATCGCACCTCAGCGCCAAATTGCCTCTTCTCAACGGCTGCAGCGAGCTATTGGTAAGTGAAACATTTTTAAATACAAATTTATGTCATGTGTGTTTCTGGCTTCAATTTTCTGAAAAGTAGCAAACTATTCAACTTCACGGATTCTCAGGCAACTCTGGGAGCCGACCAGCGCGTGACTCCGCCACGGACAGCAGCAGAATTTTGTTTGACGAAAGGCTGACTGATTCGCCGCAGGAGCCTGTCCAGGATCCAGCAGCGCCTTCAGCGAATTTTATTGCAACCGGCGGGTCGATTGCGACGCAACATTTTCCTCTTCCTTTTGGTGGAGCCGAACAAGTGCATGTTGTAAGACTTGCAAGTACACTGTGTTCGTAGCTTAGCCAGTACATTGTGTTAGCTTAGCAAGTACACTGTGTTAGCTTAGCAAGTGTAGTTTGTTAGCTTAGCAAGTGCAGTGTGTTAGCTTTTTCGCCTTCAACTTGCAGCCCGTTCGCGACCCCGAGTCGTCTGACCGCCCAGTGCAGTTGCTGCATCCTTCAAACTTGCCACCCGCTGAGCTGGGCTTCAGCCGAGGTCACAGCAGTCGAGTCGCCGCAGTCTGCCGTCTTGGAAACATTTCTTTTGTTGCCACTGGCGGCGCGGACGGGTCCGTGCTGCTGTGGCACCTGGACTCCATGTGTCTGCAGCATCGAATGCTGGCGCCATCAGCTTGGGGAGCCGTGACCCATCTGAACTCGCCGACGGGTAGCCTTCTGTTGCTCAGCTGGCAGCAGCGGACAGGCCTGGTCAGAATCCGCTGTGGGCAGCTCCTACTTCAAGGCATTGAGTCGCTTCTGCGTGACATGTTGAATGCCGGAGTCGCAGAGCTGCTGGACAGCCACTCGCCCGTGACAGCCCTCTGCCCCATCCCTGAGAATCACGCGGCAGTCGTAGGCTTTGAAGATTCCACTTTGGCTTTGGTGGCAGCGCAGGGCAGTTTCGTCGCCCTTCGGCACCAAAGTGCCGGCGACCTGGATGCGACGGCTGGGCCGCCGGTGCTTCTGCGGATCGTGGAGCCGGGCTACATGCTCTGCTTGCAGCTCGGCAACCCCAGGCTTTACTTGGCGACGCTGCGCACCGCGTTGCCGGGTCCTGCCATTGTTGGAGGCTGGCGAGCTTCAGACCGACTCGACTTGCTGGACGAAGCTGCGGCCTTGCTGCAGGCATTCGCTGCCGGCGACTTGCCCGGAGAAGCCTGTCTGATATTCCCTTGTGGGATACCCGGGCGGATCTCGGTGCTCAGAGTGGACTCCAACATGCAGCTCTGCCCAGTGGTCAGCAGATTTCTGGTAAGCTTTTTGAACAGCTGCAGAGAATTTCAACGTCTTGAAAATCTGACCTCAGAAGAAATATTTGATCGCACTGTGCTCACCGCCCGTTGCAGTGCCACGCGCAGCCAATCACCGCCCTCTGCCGGCTGACGGACGATCTGAGCGGCGCCCTGCCGTTCCTCGCCACGGCCTCGGCCGGCGGGGAAGTCAGCGTCTGGCGCATGCAGGCCGGAGCTGCACTGAACCAGCTCGCTGAGGTGCGGCTTAAAATCTCCCTCATGAGCTTCTATCGCATTGTGTTTTTTATTATCAGAATATTTCGAACCCTGCAATTTTTGCAGGTGTCGCACTTCAAGCACAGCTGCGAAGTTACTACGATGAAGCTGCTGTCATTCGATGCTCAGCTGCATCTGCTTGTCGGAGATGCTCGGGCAACGTTTTCTGCCTGAAGTTGCCAGTTGGTTCAAGCTTGTAATATTCACTTTTCAATGCATTTTAAACTTAGCGTAAAACATGCATTGCAAAGGCATCTGCAGTTATTCTACCCATTTCTTTACAAGCTCGTGATTACTTAAAATCATAATTTTGCTTCTTACATGTCTCCTTGTCTTTGATTGATTTTTCCACTCACGGAATGGCTTGACTTGTTGGATTTTAAAATAGCTCGGGAGAATTGTTTATGAATACTCATACGATATCTGAAATTGCTCCGCTGCGTACTTTTAGTGCGTGAAAAAGTACACATTGCCTTTTTGTTTACTTTGCTATTATTTCGGACCAGTGGTTCTCCGTTCAATCAGGTCAACTGTGCTTTCGACTGTGAGTTGCCGATTCGAATGCCTGTATTTATGGGTTAGCGGACTTGAAAGAATGCGTACACGCGAGACGCTCAGCTCTTTTATTTTTCATTTATTTTACAGCGAACAGTAGGCATTAGGGATCTCTATAATGTTTCTCGTGCATAAGTCTCTCCCGAGGTTTGATATTTGTGTCCCGATAAATGCAGCTCCATGGGAAATTCTAAAGTAGGTTGTCAGATTTTTGCACAAACAAAATTGCCAATAAAATTTTTTTTCTATCTCGTCCGTATAATTTTGCGTATATGGCGGCCCCAAATAGGTCGTTTTATTTTTTTGCGTTTTGTGTGCACGGGCTTTTTAAAGCAATTAAAAAAATAGTCGCGTGTCGAACGATGAGGTCCAGTTTTATTACTTCTAATTATAGTCTGGCTCTTGCCTCAGTTTTCCATCTTTCGATTTTTTGCTAAATTAAAAGCTTCAATTGTTAGTTCTGTCTTTGTTATTTGTTATATTAGCAAGTTGAAACACATTGAAAACGTTACGTAGCGGGACAAGAATCGCTAGAGTCATACCAAAGATTACTATAGCAGCTCTGGGGCGACTCTTGTGACGTTTTACCAACTCAAGTGACTGTAATGCGGCTTAGAAGCGACTTTTAAGTCGTAGAATCGTATGAGTCGCAAAAAAGTTGTGTAATAGTCGATATATTCACGCATAGTTTCATACTAACTCGAGTAGACTGAATAGAGTTCTTATAAGTTCGAAATGCGATTCTAATTCATCAAGTGACACAGATTCTGTAGACGCAACTCAGTGATTCTAAAGCAACTCTAGCATGCATCGGCAGCAGAGTCATTATACCTTACAATAGAAGTACCACAGAGTCACTTGCCGGAGGCGTTTCAGAGTCGCAGACAATGAATTGACGCTTAGGCGACCCTTTGACGACTTTTCGGCGACTTTCACCGCGTGACTTCTCGTCGTTTCAAAGTCGTCTAGAGTCGCTTCTTTCCTATTTTACCTGTGTTACCTGCAACGACTCCAAAACAACTCTGGGGCGACACAAGTGACTCTGGGACGCTTCTTGTCCTTAGTACGAGCACCGTTTTCATTGGGAAGGGCCCGTTGAGGATCTAAGAGTAGAAGTAAGATTTCTATATCGATTTTAATCATAAAAGTGCTCGAATCAAACGGTTTTTAGTCATCTGGTATTTCCCCTAGAAAATAAACAACCTAATTGCTTTAAGGAGCGCTTAGTGAAGATTGTTGTCAATATGGGGTAGTCAGAGTGAATCCCAGAAGTGCGCATTGAAAAGCGCTTTAGTCTTGCCAATAAATAGTTGAGCAGTTTTCCTGCGTACAAAAGAATGGTCAGACAGACGAAAAGTTTTACCATCTAGTGTGTACTATTTAAAGTGCATAGTAAGTTATTGAGATGCAGCTGTAGTACCTTGTATAGCTTTTCAAGGATTTTCAAAAACAGAGCAGCATTATTTGCTGTCCGAAGTTATAATTATAGCACTGAATCACAAACTTATTCTCGTCGTGCAACGCAGCATGGCTACAAGGTAGTACCGAATAAGCCTTAGAAATGTCACGTTTCTCATTATTGTTATTTTTCCATGACCTGCAAGCCACTTCTGACCTTCAGTGCACTTTCTGTTGATGCTTCTGTAGCGAAGAATTCTCGATCCATCAGCATACAAGAAAACTTCCAAAGTTCGAACGTTTGATTTGGCGCTTTTGATAGGCATGATATTAAGAAATATGAGTAAGAAAGTATCAAGTACAGAAAAAGCTCGAAGTAATTCGATAAGCTTGCCAGATCGGTCACCATGTTCAGGAAGCAGAACCGACTGCCTCAGAATGACGCAATTCGAGTAGCTAAAATGGGAGAAACATTTTGAATTCGTTTAGCAAATTACTAAATGACCAGCTGTTCGGTAGATGACTCGATCCTGGCGCCCCGTACCCGCTGTTGAAATTGTTCAAGACTCTGAAAAGCTGCTGCAAACCTCACAGCAGCTTCCGACGCTGAAGAATGTAGCTCGTTCAATGGAAAACTTTTCTGAATTATAAAATCTTAGTATTTTCTCTACATGTACATGGCGCCCGAACAGGTATTATGTAGAGAAAATACTAGTAACGATTGAATTATGAGATATTTAAATTAGAGTTAAATTGAATTTAAGATAAACCAGTAAGGCCCAAACAAGTATATTTATACCAGACATTAACTTAGGCGGTTTGAATTGCAGATAATAAAGAGAGGGGTGGAGTGCGCGACTAAATAGAGAGGCGAGAATGGAGAACCAATCAGAAGGCAGCAAGGGAGAGAGAGAGATAAGAATAACACGATTGAGCTAGACAGAGAGAGAGAGAGAGAGAAAACAGAGTAAACAGAGACAAGTGAAGGTGAACTAAGAAATGACTAGGGAAGTCGCAACAGCATGTACACTGAGTTAGCTTAGCATGTACACTGAGTTAGCTTAGCATGTACACTGAGTTAGCTTAGCAAGTACACTGTGTTAGCTTAGCAAGTACACTGTGTTAGCTTTTCGGAACTGGGAATGTAGTGGAGGTGAGTCAAATTTCAGTTACAACAGCATTTTGTTCAACATGCAGCCAGTTCGTGAGTCCGAGTCGTCAGACCGCCCAGTGGCAGTTGCTGCATCCGTGAAACTTGCCACCTTCAGCCGAGGATAGCTTCAAGTGTAGGTTCCGTCTTTTTGATTTGTTCTATTGGCGATTGGACACACGCTGAAAACGTCAAAGTCTTGGACAAGAATCGCTATCGTTTAGCAGGAGTTGTAGCAAAAATTACTCGAGCAACTCAGGAGCGACTCTTGTAACGACTCAAGCGACTGCAATGCGGCTTAGAGGAGACTCTTGAGTCTCGAGCGCATCAAGTGAGTTGTATAATCATATGAGTCGCGCAAAAGTTGTCCAAGAGTCGTATTCACGTAACTTATTACCAACTCAAGTAGACTAAACAGAGTTTTTTTATAAACGCAAAATGTATCGCAGATCATAAAGTACCGCAGATGCGCCGGCACCAGATTCAGTATAAAAGCGCCACACAGTCACTTGCATCACACACTAAAGGAATTTCAGGGTCGTAGACGACTTTGACTCTTTGATGACTTTTCGGCGAATTTTCGGCGGTGAATTCTCACCGTTTTAGAGTCATTTAGAGTCACCTCTTTCCTATTTTACCTGTGTTACCTGCAAAGACTCTGAAACAACTTTGGGGCGTGGCTCTGGGGCGCTTCTTAGCCTTGGTACAGTTTTTATCGGGAACGGCCCGTTGAGGAGCTGAGAGTAGAAGTGAATTTTCGATGTCGATTTTAATTAATCATAATAAAAGCGCTCGAAGCAAACCGTTTTTAGTTACACTGATGAACCATTGAATCGTCCTCGAGTCCAGCCAAATCGCAGAAGTTTTCCTCGATACCAATGAAACTTGTCAGACGAAAAGTTTTAACTTTTAGTGCGTACTATTTAAAGTGCATAGGCTTTTAATAAAGTGCAGCTGTAGTACCTTGTAGCTTTTCCATGTAGAACGGAACTGCATTAAGTACTGTGGAAAGTTATAATTTTAGCAGTGGTGAGTCAACATTTCATTCTAGTAAAGAAATACAGGAAGGCTACAAGGCAGTACCGAACAAGTCGTTCCTCGTTATAGTCATGTGTTGTGATGACCTGTACCCGAATTCTGTGTACTTTTGGTGATGCTTTCAGAGCGAAGAATATTGGATAAATTTCACAACAACTGAGACATAAATCAATCAGCATGCAGAAACAGCAAAAATTCGAACGCTTGATTTGGCGATTTTACAACCATCGCAGCTCGTAATAGGCTTAATATTAGGAAGCACGAGTAATAATATCATTGTATTAACGACAGAAAGGCTCAAAGTAACTAGATAAGCTGGCCAAATCGGTCACCAAGTTCAGGCAGCAGAATCCACTGGCTCAGAGTTCCGCTGTTCGAGTAGCTGAAAAATGGTAATGCCTCTCTACTTTTAAGAAGCGTTTAACAACTCACTAGAACATAAAAATTTGAAGGCTCACAAGAATTACTAGCTGTTCGGCAGGTGACTCGATCCTGGCGCCACGTGGGCAATTTCGAAATTGTTCAAGACTCTGGAAAGCCGCTACAGTCCTCACAGACGCTGACAAATGATTAAAAAACTTTTCCGCATTATAAAATCTCAGTTTAAAAAACATTAGGGAAGTCGGCCTGCCTCATCTTCTGCAACAAAGACTCACTTGAACTCAACGACATACCTTGGGGCTGTTGTAATGAAAGTCTAAAATATTTTTTATTATAAAAAAGTTCTTATTTACCTGTACTCCGCTGAGCTATCACGGCCTGTCAGAGCCTCGAGTCCATGAGCGCAAGGTGAGAGTCCACGCTGTCGATGTGGTGCCTCTCCAGATCGGACCTGCGCACCATCGCCCTGCAGCCCAGGTGAGAGTACTTGCACTCTACCGGTCTCTCGGGACACTCCGACAGGTGAGCAACGTAAGCACGTCAATCCAGTTTTTTTCTACTGTTGCAGTGAGGACAGCGAGCAGAGTATCTCGGACAGCACACATCGGACTGCAGATTCCTGTGACTGGTCTCCATCTCGCTGTGTGTGACCAGCT
The DNA here is from genome assembly GCA_002269645.1 of Macrostomum lignano. Taxonomy (NCBI): domain Eukaryota; kingdom Metazoa; phylum Platyhelminthes; family Macrostomidae; genus Macrostomum; species Macrostomum lignano. Next base: position 225,618 of record NIVC01001049.1, on the reverse strand, counting down.
GAGAGCACAGGTCGCAGGTCTCCTTCCTGTGGCGACACTCGCTGCTGGTGTGTCGCTGCATGTCCTTCTTCAGAATGAGCTCTTTGCACTGCTCACAGCGGAGTGAGTGCCAGTCGCAGCTCTGTTGCACATGCTGGTCCATGCGAGCCCATTCGAGTTGGACAGAGCAGCCGGCGTCGCAGTTCGGACAGCGGACTCGCAGCTTGGCGACCTCGCGTCTCGTCGCCATGTCGGGAAAGCAGGTAGCCTGGCTCACCTCGATCTCGACCTCGCCGCCAGCGTCCTCCTCCGAGTGGTGGTCTCTGAGTGTGCAGGCCTCGGTGTGTCCGGGACAGGGCCGCTTCTCCACCTCGTGCAGCAGGCCGGTGACGCAGGCCTGGCACAGGCGGCACCCATGCGGAGTCTGTCGGGCGTTGAAGAGTTGAAGGCGTTGAACTGGGCGTTGGAGCAGCAGCTGCACTGCAGGTGAGCCGGCAGATCGGAGACCGGCCGGGCTTCCGACACACTCGAAGGCAGCTCGGACATGGTTGAAGTTGATGCAGACAATCTAATTTAATTCGAAAATCTTCAGAGCGGAACTTGAAGCAGAGCCAGTGGGATCAGGAATTTATAGAGTTAGTTTCATTTCACAATGTACATGTACAATGTAGTTGCTAGTTTGTCCGGTCAGAAATGCTAAGAATAGCGAATAATGTATTTTTAGAAAAACAATGAAATGACTGCGAGGAGAGCAGCAGGCTGGTGACGCAGGTCTGGCGCAGGCGGCACCTATGCGGAGTCTCTTGTAAGTTGAAGAGCGGCTTGGTGCAGAGTGGATATACAAATGTAGGGTGGTTGGAGCAGTGAACAGCAATTATAAGGTCTATTCGATTGATTTCCTTTTGTTCGATCCAGTTGTTTAGCAGTTCTGCAGTGAGTTTTTTATGGCTATTGTGGAAGAATTGAGGGACCTTGGAGATAAAAGTATACGGAGGAACAAGTTTCATTGTTTCCACGGATTTTTTGTTGAACTGACTTTTTGTATTCAAAGTGGTTTTCTTCAAATGAAGCAAACCTTTTCCATCTGCTTACAAAGATTTTGCCTAAAGTTTTCTGCGGATTCAGTTTTGTCTTTTCCTAATCTTGGGTATCAAGTGGTAGGTGGCTCTGCAAATCTTTCTACCTGTGAGTGGCTCTGCAAATCTTTCTACCTGTGAGTGGCTCTGCAAATCTTTCTACCTGTGAGTGGCTCTGCAACTCTTTCTACCTGTGAGTGGCTCTGCAACTCTTTCTACCTGTGAGTGGCTCTGCAAATCTTTCTACCTGTGAGTGGCTCTGAAAATCTTTCTACCTGTGAGTGGCTCTGCAACTCTTTCTACCTGTGAGTGGCTCTGCAACTCTTTCTACCTGTGAGTGGCTCTGCAAATCTTTCTACCTGTGAGTGGCTCTGCAAATCTTTCTACCTGTGAGTGGCTCTGCAACTCTTTCTACCTGTGAGTGGCTCTGCAAATCTTTCTACCTGTGAGTGGCTCTGCAACTCTTTCTACCTGTGAGTGGCTCTGCAACTCTTTCTACCCGTGAGTGGCTCTGCTGAGTGTTTCAGCAGACTTCATAGTTTTTACCGAGAAGAACGGCAAGAAGCAGCTGTCAAACAGCTTGGGAGTTGTTCAAAGTTAGCTCCAACGTCATGTTTAATTTTAGACGGCTCAAGTGCTGTCTGTTCAGATTAATTTGCAGTTGGTCTGAGTCATGCAGTTCAATAAAATGATATACAAAATAGATACGAGTGTACTGGGACTAAAAAATGGTACTATAGCTCTTATTTTTATGGAAGACGTGGGTTCTAAATCGGTATTCTTGTTTGCTTAACGACAGGAGATCCCTAAACCAATGTTCAATGGCGTTTTCATTTTCAAAGCACTTGCGACGCTGAAAGCTACTACGAGTAGTACCTTGTTTTATTTCGGTTCAACCATGCCATCCATAATTTTATCAAATTTGCCGACAGTTTTCGTTTCTGCTGTCAGTACGAGAGGTGTTGCTCTGACCAAATGAGAAAACAGTAATGCCCATTTGAGCTGAGATTTGAGCCAAAGCACAAAGCCAAAGCAGCAAAATTAATTGGTAAAACTGCAAATCGATTCTGCTAAGAAAAACTTAGATATTAAAGTTTTAAGCGTTGGTTTCTTACATGACTTTCCAATTTGAGCAACCCAATTAGTGCTGCTATTTTTCTCATGAAAGCTCTGCATGCGAAAGTCGGGGCGTTTCCCCAATTCGTAATACCAAGACAGACTAAATGTCCTTAAGGCAGAATATTAAAAACAAACTCGCTCATGGTTTGCACAGAAATAGAACCCCACGCAGTTCCCCGAAATAGCGCGTCAAGGTACTTCTGACTGTAACTACAGTGCCAGTAGAACAAGTTTGTAACTCTGCTCATATTATACTCGTATACTCGCATTCCTTATTCTGGCATAAATATGGCAATTATAGTTTCTAATAACAGTGGGATGATTTTTCTGAGCCAGAGACAAGTGATCCCATTTGATTTGTCTCAAAAGTAGCAGGCAGGTTGTGCTGCAAACAGCCAGCATGACAAATGGATTGAGGCCTGTGATACTTGAACATGTATTCCTATCGAAGCGAACGCACGAGCGAACAAAATCTGTTTTTTAAAAGAAGAGCAACAAAGCATAAAAAACTTATAAAAATCATAAAACAGTCTGACGCATTGGACAAAAAAGAATGTTAAACTACCGGCCTGCATTGAAGCTACTATTGAAGAGTAAAAATAAACCTTGTTTTATTTTAAATTCACACGCAATAGCTAAAATTAAACATTTTTTAACAAATTAGGTAGAATTTTATGCGGAAAACAAAACGCTTATAAAAAGAAACATTCGTTATGGTGGTTCTCAATGCTACGAGTGCAGTTGAATGTGCAATTATTTACTAATTTAATTTTTACGAATTTATCAATCGAGTGCATTGGAATTTCAGTTTTTATATTGGCTCTCAGATCTGAAGGCGGCAGTGTCATTCTAACTTTTGGTTCACTTTCACTTGCAGCAAACGGTTCAACTATTCACTCTGAAATTTAGTTCAATGCGAAAGTCGTCAAATTTACGCAGCCCTCACCGAAAATGAACTGCGAATTGCACAAAACAATTCCCGAATCCACTTGTTCGTCTTTCAGCAGCTCGTAGAGCTGCGTAGTTCAAAGTCTAAAAATAGAACAGGGAAATCCCTGCCCAGAGCACTCTCTAACTTTCTATTATTAAAAAAGCAGAAACCAGAACTGACAAAAAATCATATATATTTTTTATAACACGACAAACTGCCTCGCATAGTGAAAAGTGCCCACATCATGCACACAATTCAAGAATGCACATAATTAGTAATTCAGAGCTTGCTTCAGACCTGTACGGAACAGCATCAAACAGGAAATTCAAACATAAACTGACAAATTTTGTTCAAAAATCCGGCAGTATCATTGCAACAGCTTATTTATTTTATCAGAAACATTAAACCCTCTCTGTGTCTGTGAGACATGTCCCAGCTGGAACTTCCACAAAGAGTGTCGGCCGCCAGGCCGGTCTCCGATCTGCTGGCTCACCTGCAGTGCAGCAGCTGCTCCAAGCCGCTCTTCAACGCCCGACAGACTCCGCACGGGTGCCGCCTGTGTCAGGCCTGCGTCACCGGCCTGCTGCACGAGGTGGAGAAGCGGCCCTGTCCCGGACACACCGAGGCCTGCAAAGACCACCACTCGGAGGAGGACGCTGGCGGCGAGGTCGAGATCGACGTGAGCCAGGCTACCTGCTTTCCCGACATGGCGACGAGACGCGAGGTCGCCAAGCTGCGAGTCCGCTGTCCGAACTGCGACGCCGGCTGCTCTGTCCAACTCGAATGGGCTCGCATGGACCAGCATGTGCAACATAGCTGCGACTGGCACTCACTCCGCTGTGAGCAGTGCAAAGAGCTCATTCTGAAGAAGGACATGCAGCGACACACCAGCAGCGAGTGTCGCCACAGGAAGGAGACCTGCGACCTGTGCTCTCAGCTGGTCACACACAGCGAGATGGAGACCAGTCACAGGAATCTGCAGTCCGATGTGTGCTGTCCGAGATTCTCAGCTCGCTGTCCTCACTGCTCGGAGCGGAGCACACCGATGGACAGGCGGGGATATGTTGCTCACCTGTCGGAGTGCCCCGAGAGACCGGTAGAGTGCAAGTACTCTCACCTGGGCTGCAGGGCGATGGTGCGCAGGTCCGATCTGGAGAGGCACTGCAAGGACAGCGTGGACTCTCACCTTGAGCTCATGGACTCGTTTATGCAGTTCATTGTCTTTCGTATCTTCATACTTCGGTCTCATGGTGAGTTTTCTGTTGGGAGTAATAAAGTGTCTGCTTTAGGAATTTATTAGTCTATTTCGACTCTTCATAGTACTACAGTGTGTACCCAATCGCTGCGCTGCTACATTGATTCTAGAACCATCAGCTGATGAGAGTCCGCAGCGGTCCCATCGCTATTTAGTCACATCGGCTCAGGATTCCATCACCAGTGCCGCAGTGTCTGTTGATCAGCTGCTTTATTCGGTGGGTTGCAGTTTTGCATGCAGTTTTTATGTTGAATATCCTATATACTAAAAATGGTCTGTCTTTGATTTCTAAAAAACGGCCCACGCTGTCTTTTCAGCTGTCCGAGCTGCAAACAGCCGACTCTCCTGTGCGACTCTACTCCACACCGGTGCTACCCATGTGCGAGCTCCAGCTTCATCCTTTGCAGTTTTCTTAGATTGAGAGCATGTAAGAAAGTCAATGTATAGGTAGAATATTCAAAAACTGGTCGCATCATGACAACGGAGGGATAGCCATGGCCTTTTTCTATATTGCCTCAGAATCTCTGTACTATTCATGATTTGTACTTTAAAGCTGGCTGTTGGAATGCCTATTGGGCAAAGCGCAAAAATACAAACACATGTGCAGTTCACCTACCGAGAGCTGTTTGGTGATGCTAAAAATAGATCACACGCCGTGATAAAAATAGTACACGGCACGTAACCACCAGGCATACATGTAGTAGGTACAAGCAGAATGAATCTTAGCTTGAATCTGACGTGCTCCTAAATATATTTAGTGAGTTACAACAATGGCAACTGAGCTCTTTAGCTTCACGGATACTATAAGACTGGGCATGAGGTGAAGAATTATTATTCTATAGTAGCGACTGGCTAACAAAAGAAACGCTTTAGAAAGGCAGGATGCTATAGTTTTTAGGTAACGAGGTACAGCCTGCTGAAAATATAGCTGGTAATTTGAAGGAAAAATTCGAGGCGATTGCTATTATAAAAACTAAATAGAAAACTTGGTGTTTAATTTTGTCTTTCTTGTCAAGTTAAGACCGTGAAGTGTTGCTTTACACTGAGCTGGCATAAAAAATTTTCCCAGCTATATTTAAGTGCAATATCGGCAACACTTTGTTTCCGAAGGTTGTGTCATGTAGCCCCTGCTCTCCTAACAACAGGGAACGCGTCAATTTTAAAATTTTATTACTAAAACAACTCTGAAGTTTGTTGAGTACGACAAATACGAAACTTATGAAAAATTAATCAGCGCCATTAGACCTAAAACACGTACGCTGCACGAGACGCTTAAGAGCGCTACAGGTTTAAAAGAATGCACACACGAAGAGAGAATAAGTCACTACGCACAATGGTCAATAAATCAATAAAAATACGAGCTCGTAATACAGCGAGTGGACTCACTCGCTGAGTCATGCAATACAAAAATATACGACAATACGACAAGCTAAATAGCCTCGGAGAGGAAAACAAGTACGCCATTGCTGGCTAGTCTCCTGAAGACATCCCAGCTGAGTAGTACCGTCTTGGTCGGCGCAATGCGAAAAATTACCTCAGCCATGAGGTAGTATATTTTGTCGCTGTTCGTGTCCCACCAATGACCCACCAATAGCATTTACCCTCGAGGAAGATTCTACTTGGCTGCCTGCATCGAAAATTGTACTACCCCAAACTTAACGTATTATATTAAATGACTCAACACTTTTTTCAGCACAAGGAAAATTTATAAGTACGTTTAGAACTACATCAAATGACATTTTAAGCGTTAAAACTTAAAAGAAATCTAACAATATCATCAAAGTTTATATAAATTTTATCATAAACACTGAGCCCACTCTCTGTAAGCCATGTCCCAGCTGGAACTTCCACAAAGAGTGTCGGCAGCGAGGCCGGTCTCCAATCTGCCGGCTCACCTGCAGTGCAGCAGCTGCTACAAGCCGCTCTTCAACGCCCGACAGACTCCGCACGGGTGCCGCCTGTGCCACGCCTGCGTCACCGGCCTGCTGCACGAGGTGGAGAAGCGGCCCTGTCCCGGACACACCGAGGCCTGCACACTCAGAGACCACCACTCGGAGGAGGACGCTGGCGGCGGCGAGGTCGAGACCGAGGTGAGCCAGGCTACCTGCTTTCCCGACATGGCGACGAGACGCGAGGTCGCCAAGCTGCGAGTCCGCTGTCCGAACTGCGACGCCGGCTGCTCTGTCCAACTCGAATGGGCTCGCATGGACCAGCATGTGCAACAGAGCTGCGACTGGCACTCACTCCGCTGTGAGCAGTGCAAAGAGCTCATCCTGAAGAAGGACATGCAGCGACACACCAGCAGCGAGTGTCGCCACAGGAAGGAGACCTGCGACCTGTGCTCTCAGCTGGTCACACACAGCGAGATGGAGACCAGTCACAGGAATCTGCAGTCCGATGTGTGCTGTCCGAGATTCTCAGCTCGCTGTCCTCACTGTAACAGTAGAAAGAAGCTGGATAGACGTGCCTACGTTTCTCACCTGTCGGAGTGTCCCGAGAGACCGGTAGAGTGCAAGTACTCTCACCTGGGCTGCAGGGCGATGGTGCGCAGGTCCGATCTGGAGAGGCACTACAAGGAGGATTCGGACGCGCACATCACTCTCTTAGATGAGAAGCTTCGGCAACTTGGATCTGCCGCTGCGATTCCTGGGCCACCGATGCCACCGATGCGTACTACTCGTAGCGGCTTAGAGGAACTGCCTCATTCAGCTCAAGAGCTCTCTGAGCTGAAACGGAAAACGGAGTGCATACACGAAGCATTCAAGAAGATGCAGATAAGCGTTGCTAACTGGGCCCACACGATGCTTGAATTCGAGCAGGTGGCTGACAGGTTCGGAGGTATATCCCAGATGCGCCAGTCGCTGCAGAACTTTGGCGACAGAGCTCGCCAGCTTGAACACCGGAGGACGGGTCGGGAAAACGATGCATCACCGACGTCAAGCTCGGTGCTGCCGAATCGGGATGCACTTCAGCAGCCGCTGCTGCAGCAATTGGCGAAACTGGAAACCCGACTGCTGGACCTGGAATCCACTAGCTATGACGGCAGTCTGACCTGGAGGCTGAAGGACCTGACTTCAAAGCAGCGAGAGTCTCTGACTCCCGAATGCTCGGTGCCTTTCTTTCTCCGCCGGTTCGGTCCAACTTTCCGAATCCAGCTGTACTTGAACGGCTGGGAGACTGGCTTCAACAGCCATCTGTCGGTGTACATTGTGCACATCGCCAGCCAGGTGGACGACCCCCGCGACTGGCCGATCGTCGGTGAAGTCATGATCAGACTGGTCAACCTGAAAGACCGCCGGCACGACTTTGTGAAGACTTTGCCGATTGACACGACAGGCAAGCAGCGGCCTACGGCTGCAGAGGGCGACTTCCTGGTTTGCTGCGGGGAGCCGAAGCTGGCTACGCTGGACGAATTCAGGGAAAGGTGCGTCAAGGAGAACAGCTGCTTCCTGCAGGTGGAAATCAAGGAGCGCAGGACGGGCAGCACTCGGGAGCGCCGGTCGGAGCGAAAATTCTGAGTAATTTCACATTGGAGTTAAGCAACTGCTTCAACTGAGCAGTGTCTGGCAGCACTCTGCTGAATATTCTGCTTTGAATTGACCAAAGAAGTCAAAGTGCCTTGCAATCAAGCAGAAAGCAACAGGCACCCAGATGCAACTTCTTTTCTTTGAAGCCAACGAAATCATCAGCAGGAGTTCGCGATTTCGAACAGGAAGTTGCCGTTCACGGGAAAGTCTTGTTATCGATTTTATTATCGATGGCGCTACACAGAAGCTGCTGAAGCTAAAGAAACTGGCAACGGAGGGCCAAGACAAAACGACTAACAATGTTTGAAATACATGAAAGAAATTCTCTTGACTTGTCTTTCGTTTCTTTACTTTGTCTTTTCGTCTTTCGCGTTTCTTCACTTGTCTTTCTTTGTTGTAAATAATTAATACCGAACTAATGTAAAAATCGATTCTGTAATTATGTGTATTATAGCATACAAATGTAGGTACATTGTTGTGTAACAATATTGAAAATGTACGAGTGTATATTGGCGTTTTCTATTGATGCTTTCAAAAATATTCATCACGAACGTTGATTGTTACGACTTTGCGACTTTCTGTGTGTGCATATTTACTCGTATCTGTGAATATGTTCATTTGAATGGATAGTTAACTGTAAAATATTTTAAATAAAGAAAAATAGAATTTATTATACAGATTATAATTAGGGCAGATTTGCCTCACTTATCTTTCCAGACTTTAATTGTTGGGGAGGCAACTAAAAGTTTTTCTGCCACAGGCCTCCGAATGCCGGCTTATCTGCCCCGCTTCCGCACTAGCAACTCATCTGCGCGAGAATCAAATCTACGCGTCGCAGCAGCCCCTGTTTTCTGTCCTAGACAGCCGCGGCCGGACTCGCTTGTCTGCCGCTATGTTCATCCGGCTCCTAAAGCGGGGCATGTCTCTGTGCGGCTTTGGCGAGTGCGGCTTCTCGGGTCACAGCCTGCGTAGAGGCGGGGCCAGCGCTGCCTTTCAGTCAGGCCTCTCAATCGCCGACTTCCGTTGCATGGGCGACTGGCGTTCAGACTGCGTCTTTCGGTATTTCTCTGATGAGGCGTCCTTTGCCCGCCTGCCTGGCCTCTTGACTGCTTACTCGCTCGTTGTATTGGCCCTTTGGCGTTTTACCTTGGCGTTCGTGGCCTGGCTTTGCAACCTTGACTGCCTCCTTGCTTATATCCCCCCTGTTCTCTCCTTTCTCCTCCTTTTTCGGGGTTGGAGTCGCTTTTCCCACCTCTCGCGCTGCTTCGGCCATAGACGTTTGCTTGCCTGCTGTTCGTCTCTTTTGCTGTTGGGATGTGATTGATTAATATTGCTTTGCGTCGTTGAAATTGCGTGTTAATGAGCAGAATATAATGATCCGTCGCGATCTGTCGCGACCGCCGCCGCCACCCCCCGCTGCCAGACAATTAGACGCTGCCGCCGGAGATGTCGTTGCCGGCAGAGGAGATACGGGAGTTGATGTTTCAACATTGGACGGCCTATCGGACTTCTTTGAGACATCATCCGGGGTGCTTCACGGAGATACGCTTGCGCCGTTCCTGTTTGTTCTGGTGCTTGACTGGGCGCTGCGGACCGCTCTTCCTACCAACGGCGACGGCTCTCTGTTTCGGCGACGCGTGTGTCGACGTCCACCGGAGAGACGGCTCAGCGTGCTTGGCTACGCCGACGATCTCGCCCTGCTGTCCTTAACTGTCGAGGGCGCCCAGCGACAACTGCAGGGATAAGCTGGTTGCTGTTGCGGCGAGCGTCGGCCTGGTGGTCAACGCTCAGAAAACCGTTGTGCTCTGCGATTTCGTGTGCCGAAGCGCTGATGGACAGGCGACGGAGCTATCGAGTTGTCAGCAGTTTCTCTTTGTTGACGCGGCTCACACTGGCCTGCGCTTTCAAGATCGGTTACGAGCGAGTAGACCAACGCGGCATTGTATCACCGCGCCGGCCTGGTCCGTCCAAGAGACCTGCTGCGCCGTCGGCGACTTCAGCTGGCAAGTCACATCATCCACACTGAGACCAACTGCCCACAACTGATGCAGTAGGTGCTGCTGCTAACGCTGCCGGCACCCTACCGGGGGCGGCAGGCCCGCACTCGGCGTTTCATCGACTGTCTGCTGGCTGACGCCGGCGCCCCGGATTCGGTCGGCGGCGTGGCGTTCTTTTGCGATCCGGCCATGTGGCACCCCTTGTGATGCAGACCGCGTATTTTGTTATTGTTGTTCTGATGTGTTTAATTAAAATTTGTTTACTACGGAGCGAGCTTCGAGAATGGTCAGTTTAAAGTCAAAGTTGCGACGATCAATAATGTTAAATATTTAAATAAATTGGCTCACACTAACAACTCATCACATCAAGCAGGTGCTTATGAATGGCAGAGTTTTTATGAATGAAGACAATGATTTCTGGCCCTGGTGTGCAAGTGTCTTAGTTTTTGCACACTAGCTTAAACCAAGGACCACTGTATATAACTATATATAGCCATATATAGCCATAGCCATATAGCTATATAGTGGTCCTTGGCTTAAACACTTGAAATTGTGTTTTGTGTATATGAAATTCGTATGCTTTTAATAACTTAGTAATGTGCATCGGTTCAAGATTTTCTGGATCCGCGCCTGCCAGGAACCACTCTGTAATTGTCAAGCGAATGCGGCAAAAATTCAATTACACACAAGTTTTAGAAGCGTCCTACAAAAAGGTTATAAAAATATTTAAAACACACTTTCCTAAACATGATACACACAAAATATGGCAAAAAAGTAAATAATCATTTTAATGATCGCGCAATTAATTATACAACTGAAATTCAACTTGAACGACGAGTCGGAATTTTTAATATAAGCTGTAGTTTTCGTGTTCACTTTCCTAATGGCAACTGGCAAGTGGTAAATGGCGTATGATGCTTAATTATAACTCCAGCATCAAGCTGCTACTGGTTTTAATGCCAAATTGTTTATTTGCATGCACAAATGTACGCCGAGTGTACGCCAATTTGTAGTTCGGCGTACAGGCCACCTGATCTGAGTATTAGAGTACAGTCTATTCATTGTCTAGATCATGCTAGATTAATCTAGATTCATAGTAAACAAGATCAACCTTGTATAAAATGCGTTTTGAAACTATTTGCTTGAATAGAGCTCTTATTCAAATGAATTGATTCTACATAGGTGCATAGGTAGGCTATAGAAGATTTGGATAATTAAAACTAGATTTTAATTTTGGTATCATTATGTAATTTTTTTGCAGAACCATTTTATTAAAATAAAAATCTGGTTTAATTTTTTGTTTTTTTTGTGTTTTTTAATAATATTGCTATATATTTCCTTTGATATTTTTTAGATCAATGCTTTTTAATATATTAGATAGACTCTTCTAAAAATCATGGCTATGCTGCTACCTATCTAATAAGAATTCTTCTTCTTCATTGGGCCAATAGGCACTCCAATTGAATAAGCCATCAATAAAATGTTAATACTGAAATAAAATAAATAGTATAGACATAGGCAATCTATTATATAAATAAAATTCTACTTTTTAAAAATATATATATTAGGCAAAATATACAATAAGAACATATATTTCTTTGTTCTCAATAACATTCATGCAATATATTAGCAAAATAATTATTAGCTTTTGACTTTTTTTAATTAATGCATACCAAAAAACCAAGAACCAAGTCTCATTTATAGCAAATTCACAGTGCAATAGGCCATGCTATTCTTGTTATGCATGGGTATAAATTATGAAGACAAAACTCTAAGAGGTAGGTTTTTCTTGATTATATGAATATATCTCTAAACTTTTAGTTTCCTATTTAGGAACAAAGTATAGTTTTATTTCTTGCCTTTTCTTAATCCTCACTGAACATAGTAGGTTCCAACTGTACATTGATAAAAAAATAAGGAAATATAGATGTGACTGATAAAGAAGATTGCTTTACTTGGCAAACACACTTTATGCTTTATGCTAAATAATGCATATTATATTATATCGTGTAGTCTAGTCATGCATATATACTCTAGGTTTTCTATGTGAAGGTACAGAGCATACCGTACCTGTTGTACTTTGAGGCAGCATGGCCAAATGAATACGATGCGAGAAGCGATTGCAGGGTAGAAAAGTAACAAAGGCTTGAAAGGCCAGTGCGCACTTATATTATAATTTACCTACCATCCAGCATGATTCAGCAAACCCCCCACCCGGCCTAGGCCGGTCTGGGCAAACAGACAAAACCCCCCAGCCAATCAGAACGCAAGAACCCTAACCGGCGTACAAGCCGTACACAACATCACCCCCTCAAAAAAGCAAACAGAAGCAATGCACAGTCAAAAGTTATTCAGTTCGCAAATCAATTCGGGCTGAACCGGACCGGAGCTCTTCTGGTTCGGCCGCTTCGTCTCGGCAGAGTCGGTGGCGTCTCGTTGGTCGGCGCCCTTGCCGGCGGCGCTAGCGCTGGCGCTGGTGTTGGCGCCATCAGAGCACCGAGTCCGGCATCAGTTGTGTCGCTATCCGCTGACAGTGTACTCGAAACGCGAACCAGGTTGTCAGAGTGCCATCGCGTGCCGTTGTCTAGCAGCCAGGACTCCGGGCCCAGCCGCCGGGTGATCCTTCGAGTCTCGCCAAGCCTTGTCGCCAGCTTGTTGGCCGTCTGTGGCCTGCGGACGCGCACGGAGTCGCCAGCCTGCAGTCTCGAGGGTCGGGCTCCTCGGCGCCAGTCGGTGGCCAGCCTGGCCTTCTCCTTGTTGGCCTGGACTCGACGCTCGGTCCCCGATGGCACCGTTGGACTCAGGGGGCGGATGCCTCGACTCCACTGGCTCAGAGGTCCTCGAAACGGCCGACCGACCATCAGCTCAGCTGGTGTCAGGCCCGTGGTTGCATTTGCTGTCGACCGGTAGCATTGCAGGAACTCGCGGATTGCCTCCTTGAAGCTGATGCCGTCCTTGAGGTGCGCCTTCAGCGACTCCTTCAGGGTGCAGTTGAGGCGCTTGACATTCGAGTTTGACTGCGGATGGTACAGCGAGGTTTTTGCATGCTGAACACTGTGGCTGGCTAGAAATTCCTTGAAGGCGTGGCTGGTGAACTGCGGCCCGTTGTCAGTCACGATCTTGCCTGGCAGTCCCCATCGAGCGAACAGGTCCTTGAGGAAGTCGGCGATAACCTCGGCTGTCACCAAAGCCGTAGTCCGAATCTCTGGCCACTTGGAGTGCAGGTCAATGGCAACGATTGCGAATCGGCTGCTGGCAAGCGCTTCGTGGATCTCGCCGAAGATGTCAAGCTGAATCGTGTGCCACGGCTCTTTGGGCCACTCGGTCGTCTGCGATGGAGCAGCGGGTCGCTTCCACTTCTCCGCCAAGCAGCAGCTGATGCAGGACTTGGCCAGATCCTCCAGTTGGGCGTCGATTCCCGGCCACCAGATGGTATCGCGAGCTCGGTGCTTCATCTTGACGATGCCGCAATGTCCCTGGTGGATCAGCGCTAGTGCAGTGGCGCGCAGACTCTCAGGCACGACAGCGCAATTGCCGCGAACCAGGAAGTTGCCGACCGTTGACATCTCGTCTCGGAGCTTGAAGAAGATCTTCTCCTCATCTGTTGGCGGCTCCTTCCAGTTGGCTTGAAGCTTTGCGGAGACACTGCGAATGAGCGGATCGGCCTGCGAGTGCTTGTCCAGCAGCTCGGCCGATAGAATCCCGTCTAGCACCTGGTGGATGTCGGCGATCTCGTCGTCGTCATCGTCGCTGTCTGTCGACTCGGGTGGTTGCTCGAAACGGGACAGGAAGTCTGGCACAACGTTGTCCTTTCCAGGCTTATACTCGATGCTGAAGTTGTACTGCAGGAGCCGGTCATTCCATCGGTGGATGCGCAGCGGCTTGTGCCCGGTGCCTTGGGTACACAACAGTGCCTTGAGAGCCAAATGGTCAGTGCGCAAAGTCAGCCGTTTGCCGTAGGTGTAGATGTGCCAACGCTCGAGAGCCCAGATGCACGCAGGGCCTCTTTCTCGCTAGCTGAGTATCTGGACTCCGTTGGCATCAGTGCTCGCAAGGCGTAGGCCACCGGCTTCTCTGACTAGCCTACGCGTTGAAGCAGCACCGCGCCAAGCGCAAAATCAGACGCGTCGCACTCGACGATGGTGTCAGCGTTGCAGTCGAAGTGGCTTTGCACCGGCGGACTCGTCAGCTGTTGCTTGAGCTTGGCGAAAGCAGCGTTGCATTCGCTCGTCCATTGGAAGACAGTGTCTTTCTTGAGCAGCTCTCGCAGTGGTCTCGCCGTCTTGGCGAAGTCAGGTATGAACTTGGCAAAGTAGTTGACGGTTGCCAGGAATGACGAGACGCCCCGTGCTGTCGTCAGTGCCAGGATGCGGAGCACATCTTCGATGTTAGACTTGGACGGTCGAACTCCATCGGCTGAGATCCTGCAGCCCAAGAACACGATCTCCGGGACGCCGATCTGGCATTTCTCCTTGTTCAGCGTCAGCCCGTTTTCGCTGAGACGTTCGAGTACTGTCTGAAGCCGCTTGCCGTGCTCGTCAGAGTTGACGCCGTGAATGACAATGTCGTCCACTGAGTGCCGGACACCCTTGATGTCGGCCAGAACGGTTGACAGGATTTTCTGAAAACAGGCACCAGAACTGGACATGCCAAACGGGACCCTCGTGAACTGGTAGAGCCCGCAGTGAGTGATGAACGCGGTCAGCTGCCTACTGCCGGGGTGCAGTGGTATCTGCAGGTAGCTTTGCTTCAGGTCCAGCTTGCTGAAGATCTGCGCATCTGCAAACTCTGCGGCCAGCTCCTCCTGGGTCGGCACGGGAAACTTATCCGGGTTGATCGCTTGGTTGCAGTTGCGCAGATCAACGCACAGTCGCAGGTCGCCATTCTTCTTCTTGGATACGACTAGATTGGACACCCAGGGAGAGGCATCAATCTTCTCGATGACACCTGCGGCCTCCATCTTGCTTAGCTCGTCCTTCACGCGGTCCTGAAGTGCCAGCGGCACCCGGCGCAGCGGCTGAACTGTCAGTGTCGCATCCTAGCGCAGCTATGGTCGATGGCAAAACTTCTTGGCCATACCGATGCCGTCGAAGATTCCCGGGAACTCTCCAGCGATATCATCGATGTTGTTGATTGCGTTGACTCGGATTGAGAATCCCAGCTTGTCCATGCTGTCCAGACCAAGGATGTTGGCACCTCGTCGTGCAATGAAGAAGCGGCAGATGGCGGACTTGCCGCGGTGCACAACGCACAGCTCTGCGGTCCTGAGCACGTCAATCGCAGAGCCTGTGTACGAGAACAGCTGCTTCGGAGTCGGCGTGATGACCGGTTGCTTCAGCAGGCGTTTCATGGTCTTCTCGTTGATGATGTTGACTCTTGAGCCTGTGTCCAATAGGAGCCTGACGTCAATGTCAGCGATGCTGCACGTCGCGAAGTTAAGGAACAATGCTTCATATTCTACTGCAGATACTATGAATGGCTTGTCGTCTTCGTCCTTTACGGTGCAAACCTGGCGTCGCTGTCGGCAGCAAGCTTTGAAGTGTCCGACCTTGTGGCAGTGCAAGCAGGTCTTGTCTTTCGCTGGACACTCTAAGGCGCGGGCAGCGTGCCCGGCCCTCCCGCAGTTGCCGCACCGTGTCTCTGTGCCGGATTTCTGCGGTGCCGCATGCTTGGGTCCCTTGCGTGATGGCATACGCTGGCTGACCTTCTGGATGCGGGACTCATCCTTGTCGCTCTTGCTGTCGCGCAGCTTCTTGGCGTCGTTGATTGCAGATTTGACCTGAACCGCCAATGTCATCGCCCTATCCAGCTCGAGCTCCTTCTCCATGAGCAGTCGCTCTCGGATGCGCGGCGAATGGGTCTTCTCGATGATCTGGTCCCGGTTCATCTGGTCACGGAGAGCGCCATATTCGCAGTCTGCCGCGAGTTCTCGAAGGGCGTCGACGAACTGGCTGACTGGCTCGCCTGGCATCTGGGCGCGCGACTTGAACTTGTAGCGGTTGCTGATCGTGCTGTGCGACTGACCGAAGATCGTTTTCAGTGCAGCCACCAGCTTGTCAAACGTATCAACGCTCGTTGTGGGCAGATTCCTCAGCGCGTAGACTCTCTGGCCCTCCTCGCCTAGCAGATGAATGAGAATCGCCTTCTTGCGTGCATCCGATGCTTCATTTAGATCCAAGGCCTCCAGGTAAATCTTGAATCCTTCGATCCAACGATTCCAAGGCGTGTGTGGCTTTCCTGGGTGGGCGAGAAACACGCGTGGCTCGGAAATGCTCAGACTCGTCGCCATGTTGTACTTTCATGGCCAAATGAATACGATGCGAGAAGCGATTGCAGGGTAGAAAAGTAACAAAGGCTTGAAAGGCCGGTGCGCACTTATATTATAATTTACCTACCATCCAGCATGATTCAGCAAACCCCCTACCCGGCCTAGGCCGGTCTGGGCAAACAGACAAAACCCCCCAGCCAATCAGAACGCAAGAACCCTAACCGGCATACAAGCCATACACAACAGTACCTAAAAACATCTGTTTATAATATTTAAATTTTTAACAATCTGCCTCTGATCTACCCTTAGGAGTTTTGGACTATATAGAATTTTTTTATGCAAATTGATAAATGTGTATAATATATAATTGACTTTAAGTATAGACCTAGCCCTTGATAGATCAACCAATATAAAGTAACATTGTAATAATTTAAATAACCTCTATTTTTATTATATTTCTTAAGCCTGAAATAATTACAAATAACTTTATTATATATAGGTTGAATGTATATCAGGGTGGTCAAAAGTCACTTTTTGGAAGAAAAGTAGCTGTCCTTGCCCCTGTTCTTTCAGTCATTTCCATTGCCTCCATAATCTATGAATTTTAAAGTTTTAGTGGTATTGCAATAGGCCTAAGACAGCATTTTTTAAGAAAAATGCAAAACCTAAAAGCTTAGTTATATTACCTAATTTAGTCTTTTGTGGCACCTCTAAATATTTTTCAATTATACTATTATTTGGTATATGAACTACTATGATAAAGGGAATATAAGTAAAGGTAGACTGCAGTATTTTCACTCATTGAGCTATGGGCCACCTTAATAGATAGGCTATATTATTATTAAAAAATAAGATTTATTGCTAGCATTTAACTATACCTATGATGCATATTTATGCATATTGTGCATTCATTATTTGTATATAATCTCACTAATTTTTTTAAATAATTAAATTTTTGAGACAATAAAAACTTGATTGGATATTAATTAGTAGTTGGCTTTTGATTCTCTATTATTAACAAATTATTAAACAAAAGATTGTCTCTGATTAGATCAGGTAATTGACTTTTTAAAGTATTCAAGATAAAAAGTGCTTTCCACAATCATACTCTGCTATGTTAACATTGATATTTAATACAAGTCTAATATTTCTAATATAATATTTTTCTAAGCCTTAAAGTAGTCTGTCGACCTCCAATTGTTCCAAATGACCGCATCTGCCAGCGACGCCTTTCAGCAGACTTGGCAGCAGTGCAGCGCACTCTGACTCCCCGTGTGCCGATGCGCGCGACCCATTGATGGAGCACCGCCTGCAGGCGCACCGCCGGCCGTGCGGGGACGGCGATCCGTTCGCTGCGCTGCGCTCCGACGATGCCTACTGTGAACCCGCTGCCACCGCTGCTGCCGCTGACGGCCCCGACGAACAAATGGCCGCGCTCGACGCCCTCATCGAAGCCCAGCGGCTGGCGAGACAGAAAATGCAGGACCAGCTTGACAATCTGCAGGATCAGTATTTGAAGGTTCGAGTCTCGGCTGTGTCCCTGCAACCCTGGCTTAATCCCTGCACCCCAGCTTAACCCCTGCACCCCAGCTTAACCCCTGCACCCCAGCTTAACCCCTGCACCCCAGCTTAACCCCTGCACCCCAGCTTAACCCCTGCACCCCAACTTAACCCCTGCACCCCAGCTTAACCCCTGCACCCCATCTTAACCCCTGCACCCCATCTTAACCCCTGCAACCCTGCACCCCATCTTAACCCCTGCACCCCAGCTTAACCCCTGCACCCCAGCTTAACCCCTGCACCCCAGCTTAACCCCTGCACCCCTGCACCCCATCTTAACCCCTGCAACCCTGCACCCTAGCTTAACCCCTGCACCCCAGCTTAACCCCTGCACCCTAGCTTAACCCCTGCACCCCTCCAGTCTCCCTCAAACCGGCCCATCCCTCTCTTTACCCACAGGTTTCCTCAGAGCTTCAATCGGAACGTCAGAGGCGAACCGCAGCAGCCTTGGATGACGGCAAACCACAGGAATTGGAGGCCTTGCAAGATGAGGTAAGGCAAAATAAAAGTCAGATTTGGCCTACTAATAGTAGCATTGTTAAGTTTTGACTCCTTTCAACCAAGAATTCTCATTTTATCATTCTGTTTTCCTCCTTCCCTCGGTCCCAGCTCAGTCGCGAGCGCCACCGCAGCCGCTGCCTGACGCAGGAGGCGGCAGCTGCCGCGGTCGCCTTGGCGGAGGCCCGCGCCGACGCCCAGCAGCAGCGGGTGCTGACCGACTGCACCCTCCGCAGGCTGGAGGCTCTGCGCACCCGCTGCGCTCAGCTGGAGGAGCGGCGCCTGCCAGCCGGGGAGGAGCCGGAGAGGCTCAAGCGGATCATCGTTAAGATGCTGCAGGAGATCAGGCGGCTGCGGGCAGCCAGCGGCGAAGCTGCTGTGAGCGAACTGTGAACTGCTCCAGTGTCAGATCGGGGATTGGGAAGTTATGCTTGTTAAGATTTTACTGGCGTTGCTATTGTGATCCTACGATTGCTATGGCGCTCCTACTTTTACTATGGCGCTCCTACGGTTGCTATGGCGCTCCTACGGTTGCTATGGCGCTCCTACGGTTGCTATGGCGCTCCTACGGTTGCTATGGCGCTCCTACGGTTGCTATGGCGCTCCTACGGTTGCTATGGCGATCCTACGGTTGCTTCGATATTCCCAGAGTTAATATGAAAATCCTAGAATTTCTATGGGCTCCAAGAGTTGATATAAAGACCATGTAGTTGTTATGGTGATCCTACGGTTGCTATGAAATCCTAGAGTTGCTATGGTGATCCTACGGTTGCTATGAGATCCTAGAGTTGCTATGGTGATCCTACGGTTGCTATGAGATCCTAGAGTTGCTATGGAATCCTAGAGTTGCTATGGGATCCTAGAGTTGCTATGGGATCCTAGAGTTGCTATGGTGACCCTACGGTTGCTATGGTATCCTAGAGTTGCTATGAAGATCATGTAGTTGCTATGAAGACCATATGGTTGCTGTGAAGATCAAAGAGTTGCTATGGAGATCAATGGTTGCTATGGAGATAAAATAGTTGCTATGGAGATCAAAGAGTTGCTTTGGAGACCATATGGTTGCTATGGCGATCAAAGAGTTATTGTGGAGACCATATGGTTGCTATGGCGATCAAAGAGTTGTTGTGGAGACCATATGGTTGCTATGGCGATTTTTTATTTCGTTGATCAACGTCGATACGGATATCCAAGGCTTGCTACGGTTGCTAGGATTAAACTGGTTGCTATGGATATATTTTTTGCTATGGGACTGGTTGCTAGGGTCGATTCGCACTGGTTCCCACTGCAGACGCCGGGCAGCTGCAAGTCGGCGGAATGCGCCGCCACCCTTCGTTTAGAGCGGCGCAACGCGGAGCGGCTCGCGCAGGAGGTCAAGCGGCTGCAGCTGCTGCTGGCCGCCAACGACGCCGCTGCTGAGCCCGCCGCCCCAGCAGCCGCTGCAGCTCCGTCCGCCTCAACCGCTGCCGAGCCGGCGGCAGCTGTGACTGCGTCTTCGGCTTCAGCTGCGGCTGCGTCAGCGGGGTCGAAGCGGACCGACCGGCGGCCTTTGAGCTCCTCGCCGGCGTCTGCCGCCGCTCGGCCGGCGAACCGCGGACCGCCGGCTCAGCAGCAGCAGCAGCTTCAGAAGGCTCAGCAGGTGAGATGTTTGCAGTAAAGCGGAGAGTGAGTGAAGCTGGGCATTTCTGCTGCTTAATCGCTTGCACCTCCCCCCCTCCGATCTCTTTCTAACTGCGAACAGAAGCCCTCCGCTGCCAGCAAAAATGGCGCTGCGGCAACGGCAAAACGAAGCGCTCGGGGTGCGAGCGCGGCTTCGGGTGAGTTTTATGGAGGTCAGGGAGGGACAGGTGGGGAGGTCAGGGAGGGACAGGTGGGGAGGTCAGGGAGGGACAGGTGGGGAGGTCAGGGAGGGGAAGGTGGGGAGGTCAGGGAGGGACAGGTGGGGAGGTCAGGGAGGGACAGGTGGGAAGGTCAGAGAGGGGAAGGTGGGGAGGTCAGGGAGGGGAAGGTGGGGAGGTCAGAGAGGGGAAGGTGGGGAGGTCAGGGAGGGACAGGTGGGGAGGTCAGGGAGAGGAAGTTAGGGAGGTCAGGGAGAGGAAGGTGGGGAGGTCAGGGAGAGGAAGGTGGGGAGGTCAGGGAGGGGAAGGTGGGGAGGTCAGGGAGGGACAGGTGGGGAGGTCAGGGAGGGACAGGTGGGAAGGTCAGAGAGGGGAAGGTGGGGAGGTCAGGGAGGGGAAGGTGGGGAGGTCAGAGAGGGGAAGGTGGGGAGGTCAGGGAGGGACAGGTGGGGAGGTCAGGGAGAGGAAGTTAGGGAGGTCAGGGAGAGGAAGGTGGGGAGGTCAGGGAGAGGAAGGTGGGGAGGTCAGGGAGAGGAAGGTGGGGAGGTCAGGGAGGGGAAGGTGGGGAGGTCAGGGAGGGACAGGTGGGAAGGTCAGGGTGGGACAGGTGGGAAGGTCAGGGAGGGACAGGTAGGAAGGTCAGGGAGGGACAGGTGGGAAGGTCAGGGAGGGACAGGTAGGAAGGTCAGGGAGCGGAAGGTGGGGAGGTCAGGGAGGGGAAGGTGGGGAGGTCAGGGAGGGACAGGTGGGAAGGTCAGGGAGGGAAGGTGGGGAGGTCAGAGATCAGGAGAGGGTGTGGGACAGAAGGGAGGCAGACCATACTGTGAAAGGGTTTCACGTGCTGATCTGGGGAATCGAGCACCAGACAGTAAAAAGCCCTCTTCCTGCCCCCCCCCTGCTGTCGCCAGCCTCCCCCGGTCGCGGTGCGGCAGCAGCAGCAGCGGCTGGCAGCTCGGTGTCGCAGCCGGCGCCCAGCGCGCAGGACCTGCTGGACTGGCTGTCCGGCCTGCCCGACCGCTTCAACAAGCAGCTGCAGGCGCTGGTCAGTCCGGAGTCGCCCACGGAGCAGGTCGGCCCGGCGCTCCTGGTCGACTGCCCGACGCCGCCGCCTGACGCCGATCTGGAGACCGCCAGCCGCCAGGTGGTGGACTGGCTGGTGCGCGTGTGGAACGACCGCCTGCAGCGCATCGTGGTGGCCAGCCTCACCCGCAGGCTGCCGCACAGCGCCGGCGGCACCGTGCTGTACTATTTTGTGCAGCAGCTGCTGGACACCGGCTGCCCCCTGCCGGCCAAGCTCAGGACCGACTTGCTGCGGCGGCTGGACGGCTTTCCGGGAAATGGCCGGCTGAGACAGGACGTGCACCAGGTGAGCTGTTGGTTGGGGAGTTCACTCTGTGGATTGGGTAGTTCACTCTGTGGATTGGGGAGTTCACTCTGTGGATTGGGGAGTTCACTCTGTAGATTGGGGAGTTCACTCTGTGGATTGGGGTTCACTCTATAGATTAGGCAGTTCACTCCGTCTCCCTCACAGTCACTAGTTCACTGTTCACTCCATCACGCCCACCCAATCAAACCCTGTCAGGTGAAGATGCGAGTCCGTCCCATTGCGGTCACCCGGGCTCTGGGCACCGCCGCTGCCCCCGCCGCCTCCTCGCCAGCCGCCGCAGCCGCAAAGCGGGCCCAAGGCGGCTCCGCCAGCCCCCGCCGGCCAGCCTCGGCGACGCCTCGGACACCGCGGACTGCCGCCGTGGACCCTCAGCTGAAGGCTCGCCAGGCCAAACAGCAGCCCGGCTGACCTGCTGGTTCCTCTTTGCTTTCATTTTCTGGTCCGCCAGTCCGCAGCGCCCCCTGCCTGCTGGCGTGTCTGTTTATTTGTTTCCAAGCTGCTCAGCCACACC
Organism: Macrostomum lignano; assembly: GCA_002269645.1. Lineage (NCBI taxonomy): Eukaryota > Metazoa > Platyhelminthes > Macrostomidae > Macrostomum > Macrostomum lignano. The sequence goes on along the minus strand of NIVC01001049.1, from coordinate 203,672 downwards.
CTCTGCCATTCCAGTATAGACAAGATTTCCATTACATTCCGTAAATATGTTGCAAACCTGCTCAGTCTCCGAGGCCTCATCGATCCGTATGCTTTCTTTAATTAATTATTCACAGAACTGAGTCGGGCTATTTTTGTTTTTATTTCATTTTTGTTTGCTATCTCGAGACATTGTGCCACTGTGCCGTATTTAGTCCGACAGCTCAACTTTTATTATCTGATATTTTCTGCTCATCGGCCAACACTTTGCCAGGTGTGAATGATGGAGTTCATAATCAAATATATGCACCATGTAGGAGACACTTCAGAGCTAAGCTAATCCTTGACATTTTATTGTAATAAAATTTCTCACTTTTTCCTGTTGAAGCGCTTTCGGATACAAGTCTGCTGCTTTCAGCGTCTTCAGCAGCTTTGCTACTTGCCTGGTTAGTGTTGATGATGCTGCGAGCGAACTGAATTCGCTGGCTCGAGGGGGGGTAGCGTGATGCAGAACTTTTCGCCTGTTAGCTGGCTGAACAGTTAAGTTTGGTGATGAAGGCTTGGCTGGCCAGGGACATCGGAATCCAACATCTGGACTGGCAGTAAAAGCCTGATTTTGTTACAAAAGGTGCGGCTCGAGTCCAGGACCTGGCAGTTCATCGATGCATTCATTCGTAGCCAGAGTAGCCAGAGCGGGGTCATGGGAGGCAGCCAGAGGGGGGTCATGGGAGGCAGCCAGAGGGGGTCATGGGAGGCAGCCAGAGGGGGTCATGAGAGGCAGCCAGAGGGGGTCATGGGAGGCAGCCAGAGGGGGGTCATGGGAGGCAGCCAGAGGGGGTCATGGGAGGCAGCCAGAGCGGGGTCATAGGAGGCAGCCAGAGGGGGGTCATGGGAGGCAGCCAGAGGGGGTCATGGGAGGCAGCCAGAGGGGGTCATGGGAGGCAGCCAGAGAGGGTCATGGAAGGCAGCCAGAGAGGGTAGGTCATCGAGGCGTAGTCAGGTGTCATGGGGGGCAGCCAGAAGGGATCATGGGGCCTAGTCAGAGGGGGTCATGGGGGCGTAGTCAAAGGGAGTCGTGAGGGCATAGCCAGAGGGGTCATGGGGGCGAGCCAGATGGGGTCAGAGGGGTCATGGGGGGCGAGCCAGGAGTCATGAGGGCATAGCCAGAAGGGGTCATGGGAGCGTAGTCAGAGGGGGTCATGGGGTGCGTAGTCAAAGGGAGTCGTGAGGGCATAGCCAGAGGGGTCATGGGGGCGAGCCAGATGGGGTCAGAGGGGTCATGGGGCGTAGTCAGAGGGGGTCATGGGGCTTAGTCAGAGGGGGTCATGGGACATGGGGGCGTAGTCAGAGGGAGTCGTGAGGGCATAGCCAGAGGGGTCATGGGGGGCGAGCCAGAAGGGGTCATGGGGGCGTAGTCAGAGGGGGTCATGGGAGCGTAGTTAGAGGGAGTCATGGGGGACATAAACCAGGGTGGTCATGGGGGCGCCCCAATCGGCTGTAAAACCGATGGGACCCCTTTGCCAACTGTTTTGACGCCCTGATCCCAATTTCAGCAGTTCCCCAGCAACTATTGTACTTGGCACCCCAATGAAAATTCCAAACTCATGAGTTTCTTGACGGCTGGCAAATTTTCTACACTAACAATGTCAGATGGCAGTTTTTTATTTAGACGGTAAAACCCAGATCCAGAGGGCACATAAAATCGAATATTTCGAATTTGACGCGAACTGCATTCGGCCACTTCCTGTAATACATAATAAACACTCGTGAAGACCTGCTGCTCCAACCTCTGTGCCCAGCTGTCCCTGGCCGTCAGCACAGCGCCGCCGCTATCTCAGGCCTGCATCGATCTGGGCTGGGGTGGCGGGGGCTGTGCAGCTGCACTGGCTCTGTGACTCCGCCCTTCCGGAGCCACCGCCAGGGCGTTTGGAATCTCTCAGCACTGGCGCTGCCGGTTGTTAGAAGTAATAACTGGGGGGTTGTCAGGCTGACGCATCCGCTGCATTGGTGCTGCTTATCGGAGAGCTGCATCTGGGCCGCTGCCCCGCCACCCCCCTCCCCTGTCTAAACAGTCGCAGTTGCGAATACTCGGATTTATGCGCTGGAAGTCATCTCTCTCTCTCTCTCTGCGTGCTGCTCCACTCTGCGGCTCTCCCAGCTGAATTCGCACGCAACCGAAGGCGGCGCCGATCCTGTTGGAAACTTCGGGGCAAACCAAAGCCAGCCACGGTAAGCTCGGGGCCGCGCAAATTCTGCCTGATTTTTATTCCAATTCCGCGCCTCAGTTAGAAGAAGTTTCGAATAAAAGAGAAGTTTTCGAACTCGGCTGGAGCTGTGCGCAGTGAGCGAGATCTGCCACATGCTGGGGTGTCCTCTGGCTGCCTCCGTTCCCACACAGCCACTGTAGCAGCCCGCGACTGAACAATAATAATATTTTCGCGCTCCAACTGTCTCCTTTAACCCCTCCAACCCGGCTCGAGCTGATATCGAATAGCGCGCCACTGCTGTCTCCCCCCCCGACCCGCCAGCCTGGCTGTATCTCCACTCTGACTGGGGTGGCGGCCGAGCTTGAATAGAACTGAACCTGCAGCCGGCCCTCCATCCTCTCCTGTCGCAGACTTCACCAGCACCAGCCAGCAGCACCAGCGATGAACTGCCACCATCCGGCCATTCAGCACTCCGCGTCGCCGCTCTGCCATCACGAGGCCTCCGCCGAGGCGGCCGTGGCGGCGGCTGCGGCTGCGGCGGCGGCAGCGGCCAGCAGCCTCTGGGAGCCGCAGCTGCCAGCGCCGGTCATCTCGGCTGCCACCGGGGCCGGCGGAGGCGGAGCCGGTGGGACTGGCGGCAGCGGCGGTGGCGGTGGCGGTAGCGGTGGAGGCGCGGCGCACTGCCTGTACCCGGGCGGGCCGCTGCTGGCCCGGGGCCGCTGGCCATGGCGCCGGGGCTGCTGGCGCAGACCTACCCGCTGCACCTCCTGCAGCCGCAGCAGGCGCAACTGCAGGCGGCGGCGGCCGCCCACTGGCAGCACCTGCCGCTGGCGCCGCCGGTGGTGGCGGAGCGGCCGCCGCTGCAGCCGCCGCCGCCTCCGGCCTGTTCGGCGACATGCTCGGCGAGCAGCAGGCGGCGGCGGCGGCGGCGGCTGCGGCGGCATCGTGCCAGCAGCTCTGCCTGATGCCCGGCTTCGACGTGAGTGACGCTGCAATTAACTGAATTCATTTAGACTACTTATGGAATCGGCAGTAGTATCGGTAGAGTATGGATGCTGAGCTGGAAGGCCCCGCCCTGCCCGCTCTCCCGCAGCTGGTGAAGTGGTACAGCGAGAAGCCGCCCTTCGTGCTGGACGGGCGGGTGGCCTGCCTGTACAAGATGCGGGAGATCGACCGCCGCCTGCACAGCATGGTGCTGTCCGCCGATGCCGAGTTCAACACCATCCTGGCGGAGTACTTGGTGCTCAGGCAGGTGTTCGGCCCCGACTACCCGGTGCACGAGAATGTCTTCATCAAGCTGAACAGAAGCAAGGAGGGCGAGCTGGCCAGTGAGCAGCCTGCGGGATCTGGGCCTGCGGATCTGGGACCGCGGGATCTGGGACTGTGGGATCTGGGACTCCGGGATCTGTGACTGCGAGATCTGGGACTGCGGGATCTGGTACTGCGGGATCTGGGACTGCGGGATCTGGGACTGCGGGATCTGGGACTGCGGGATCTGGGACTGCGGGATCTGGTACTGCGGGATCTGGGACTGCGGGATCTGGTACTGCGGGATCTGGGACTGCGGGATCTGGGACTGCGGGATCTGGGACTGCGGGATCTGGGACTGCGGGATCTGGGACTGCGGGATCTTTCGACATAGTTTCTTTATATACGCGTACTCTCGTTTCAAACCCTCACCCTGAGACCATCTAGTCTCATCCCGAGTCCATCTAGTCTCATCTCGAGTCCATCTAGTCTCTTCCCGAGTCCATCTAGTCTCACCCCTCACTCCACGCCCCTCAGAGTTCATCCACATCTACTTCCGAGACCGCAGCGACGCCCAGCTGTACCTGGACAGCGCGCAGCGGGTTGGCGCCCTGGCTCCGTGCTGGTGCAACCCGAAGACCTACTCAAAGCACAACGTGTACATCACCTCGCTGCCGTACTTCCTGCTGGCCAAGGACGCGCTGTGCCAGTACATCCGCACCTTCGTTCTGCCCGGCTGCGGCGCCAGGGACCCCATCAGGCGGGCTCGCGTGGACCCCGACAAGCGCTCCGCCCAGGTGGAGTTCCACCGCAGCGAGGACGCTGAGAGCCTCATCGAGCACTTCCACCGGCACATGGACGCCAACGCCAGGCCCGCCTTCGAGAGCAAGGAGCAGAGGTGAGCGCCTGATGGCTTTTCAGGGTGTATTCAGGATGACTTCAGTATGTCTTCAGGATGCATTTAGGATGTCTTCAGGATGCATTTAGGATGTCTTCAGGATGCATTTAGGATGTCTTCAGGGATGTCTTCAGGATATATTTATGATGTCTTCAGGATGCATTTAGGATGTCTTCAGGATGCATTTAGGATGTCTTCAGGATGTCTACCGTAGTCAGGATGTCAGGTATACCTAGGATGCATTTATGATGTCTTCAGGATGTCTTCAGGATGCATTTAGGATGTCTTCAGGATGTCTTCAGGTTGATTTAGGATGTCTTCAGGATGTCTCTTGAATGTTTTCAGGTTTGGATATGTACATGTTTGAATAGGTTTGAACATGGATATGCATCTTCCCAACGCCGGGAAGGCATTGCCTTCAGCAAGGCTTCAGTAATCTTTCCCTGATCCGCATGATTTCTCAGCAGCTGCTGTCAAAATTTTCCAGAAGCGAGGACTGCCGGAAGCAGGACTGAGGCCTCGGTCGCCCCAGCTTCATCTCAACTTCATCTCTAAGCCGAACTCTGCAGTGAAATATTGAACAATTTTGTCTAAAATGAAACTACGATGTCTTTAATCTGTTTATTTACGCAAAGACCGCCCGCCAACGAACCTGGCTGCCTTGTCATCGCCTGATTTGCTATTTAACCTGCTCACTCGCAGAATGCCCATCAGTGATTGGATTGATTAACTGTACATGCCAGCCAGCACTTGATCTGCCCCAACCCGCCCCAGCCAATTTGCTTGCTGCTTCGGCGGCCACAGAAACAGAAATTTGTTCTGACGCTCTCTGCCTGCTAATCTGTGTCTCTGATGCCCCAGCACCGCCATCATCTCAGCCACTTTCTGAGCCAGCTTCCGACGTGAAATGGCTCGCTCGCCTCGCTTCTCAGTCAATCACGATTGATTTGCTAAAAATATGAGAATTTTGCTGAGCCTTGCAACGATTTCTAAGCTGAGTTCTTTGACTTGCGCTCCGTCCAGTTGTTTGTTATTTTCTGAACCATCTGCACTTGAAATATGATGCGAATGCGTCCGTTCACAAGCCAACCCGCTCCAGTCCCTCTCCATCCTGTTCCGCTCCCTCTCCGCCCTGTTCCGCTCCCTCTCCGCCCTGTTCCGCTCCCTCTCCGCCCTGTTCCGCTCCTCTCCGTCTCCAGAGTGTGAACGCTGTAAGTTTTTCCATAAACTACAGATTAAAAGTGCCGATTTGAATGAGACATGCTGACACCTAGATACCTAGGCACACATACACCTAGATACCTAGGCACACATACACCTAGATACCTAGGCACACAGACACCTAGATACCTAGGCACACATACACCTAGATACCTAGGCACACAGACACCTAGATACCTAGGCACACAGACACCTAGATACCTAGGCACACAGACACCTAGATACCTAGGCACACAGACACCTAGATACCTAGGCACACAGACACCTAGATACCTAGGCACACAGACACCTAGATACCTAGGCACACAGACACCTAGATACCTAGACACCAGTACATGTATATATATGTTACCTAGACACCAGTACATGTATATATATGTTATCAACCAAGACCCAGGCAAACTGATATAAACTTCTATTGAAATATCCCGTACAACACCCATGGCTGCAGTGCTCATTGAAAATACTATTATTAGCCGGCAGAGTGGCAAGGCAGGCTGGCAGCTACACGTAGAGAGTCTGGGGCAAGAGATGCGGATCTGAGAGCCCAATCAATGAGAAAGAACTTCATCCTGAGTTGAGCACTGCTCATTGTTGCCTCATTGCTCCGGCGGCTGCCTCCCCGCTGCGTGAAGCTTTCCGCAGTCAGCTGGATTCGAAGGGAGAGGCAGTTGGGAGCTCAGCTGAGCTCTCTGGGATTAACTTCCTCATCTGAGTTGAACACGATTTCATGAAGCAATTTCTCCTCTCTCTTCTGCCTGAACTGAAGGCCTCTCCCGCCTCCCACATCCCCTAATATTTTTGCCAGACGGAGGGGGGGGGCTTGTCCGGCCCTTCCTCCGACTCAGGTTTTAAGCGCAGAAAACTTTTTATTCAGAAGAGCGAGTCAAGACATTGTGTGGAAGAATTTTGCGCGCGGCTCTGGAGGACCAGCTTGGCAACTCTCTCCTACTTCTCCGATTGAATTTGTAACTCCCTGACTGCCCGGCCGTCTGTCCCATTCTTGACTGATTTGCAACCGGCTGGTGAGTGCGGGAGCTTCTTTGCAGCTGCCTGTCATTGTTTGTGCGCATCTCAACTGTGTGCTCACTTCACCATTGTTCTGACTTAGCTGGGGAAATATAGAATGAGTCTGTCAAACCAGGTCATGTCATAGAATGAGTCAGTAGATCCAGGTCATAGAATGATTTCATAGAATGAGTCAGTAGCTCCGGGTCACACAGTCACAGAATGAGTCAGTAGATCTAGGTCTTGAAGTCATAGAATAAGTCATGTGGTCATATAATCTGAGTCATAGAAAGTTATAGAATCTGGGTCATGTGGTCATACAATGAATTAGAGGATCCGGGTCATGTAGTCATAGAATGAGTCAATGGGTCCAGGTCATGTGGTCATAGAATGAGTCAATGGGTCCAGGTCTTGTGGTCATAGAATGAGTCAATGGGTCCAGGTCATGTGGTCATAGAATGAGTCAATGGGTCCAGGTCATGTGGTCATAGAATGAGTCAGTAGATCCAGGTCATGTGGTCATAGAATGAGTCAGTAGATCCAGGTCATGTAGTCATAGAATGAGTCAGCGGATCATGCCAGGTGTTCAGTCAGCAGCGAGCTCATCGAGTCTCATCCCTGGCTATCCAACAAGACCCTCTTGTTGCATTCTCCTCTTGTCCCCAGCTGCATCTCAAGTTGAGATCCTCCAATGCTGGCTAAAGTGGGGACCTCACAGCAGCAGCAGCGGTTTCGCTCCGCCACCACCTGCCGCGCCGTCGACCTGGACTGCCTGTGGCCCTCAGCCCTGGTGCACACCTGCCATCAGCAGGGGAAACAGCAGCAGCAGCAGCAGCAGCAGCAGCAGCCGAGCAAGCACTCTGGGGTTTCATCCGCTCCCCAGGTCAGGATCCTGACGAGTCGGCCTCTGGGCCACCTGCCCGGAGTTCAAAAAGTCACCGCTGCAGATCCCGAGCTGTGCATGTGAGCCGGGAGTGACCCCAATGTGTGTGCATGTGAGTGAGCCGGGAGTGACCCCAGTGTGTGTGCATGTGAGTGAGCCGGGAGTGACCCCAGTGTGTGTGCATGTGAGTGAGCCGGGAGTGACCCCAGTGTGTGTGCATGTGAGTGAGCCGGGAGTGACCCCAGTGTGTGTGCATGTGAGTGAGCCGGGAGTGACCACAGTGTGTGCATGTGAGTGAGCCGGGAGTGACCACAGTGTGTGCATGTGAGTGAGCCGGGAGTGACCCCAATGTGTGTGCATGTGAGTGAGCCGGGAGTGACTCCAGTGTGTGTGCATGTGAGTGAGCCGGGAGTGACCCCAATGTGTGTGCATGTGAGTGAGCCGGGAGTGACTCCAGTGTGTGTGCATGTGAGTGAGCCGGGAGTGATCCCAGTGTGTGTGCATGTGAGTGAGCCGGGAGTGACCCCAATGGGTACAGAGAACCTGTGCCAGCTCCTGTGATATCAGTTACCCCAGGTACAGAGCACCTGTGCCAGCTCCTGTGATATCAGCTACCCCAGGTACAGAGCACCTGTGCCAGCTCCCTGTGATATCAGCTACCCCAGGTACAGAGCACCTGTGCCAGCTCCTGTGATATCAGCTACCCCAGGTACAGAGCACCTGTGCCAGCTCCCTGTGATATCAGCTACCCCAGGTACAGAGCACCTGTGCCAGCTCCTGTGATATCAGCTACCCCAGGTACAGAGCACCTGTGCCAGCTCCTGTGATATCAGTTACCCCAGGTACAGAGCACCTGTGCCAGCTCCTGTGATATCAGCTACCCCAGGTACAGAGCACCTGTGCCAGCTCCTGTGATATCAGCTACCCCAGGTACAGAGCACCTGTGCCAGCTCCCACTGAGATTTCCCAAGCAGCTGTGTCCGTGAAGAGCGGCACCTCTTTCCCGGCCAACTTTCCATTTCCTGCTGCCCGTACCCTGGGGGAGCTCAGAATTTCAGTTTTTCTATTTCCCCAGCTGGTCTCCCCGCTCCGCTGAGGCCGCATCGCCGCCCCCGCCACCGCCTGTTGCCATGGGCTCAGGCGCCTCCCGGTCGCAATCCCAGCCTCTCCCCCTTCATCGCCTCTCCCTCCCCCGTCTCCTGGAGGCTCCTCACGTCGCAAAACCCTTAGCTGACATTGTTTTAGCAGCCTCCCAGTGGGATAAAATCCCAACTCCCAGCACAGAAATTTCCCAGCAGCTGTCTCTCCCCACCGGCGGATTCAGGCCCTCCAAAGTCCCGCTGCTTCAGCAGCTCATGAGCAGCTCTGATCCGCACTGAGCTGACCGCGCAGTCCGGAGTCTGGCAGCCCGAAGAGAAAGCTGCCCGCCCTGCTGGGCCAGCAGCAGCGGGCGGCCTGGCTGGCCGGCTGGGTGAACATGCCGTATGACAGCGCCAGGCTGGACTTCAGGCAGACACCGACGCCTGGGGAGCAGGCATTCAGCTACCGGCTGTCCCTGTGCCAGTGAGTGACTCTCTCTGGTGTGTCTCACTGTGGTGTGACTCTCTCTGGTGTGTCTCACTGTGGTGTGACTCTCTCTGGTGTGTCTCACTGTGGTGTGACTCTCTCTGGTGTGTCTCACTGTGGTGTGACTCTCTCTGGGGTGACTCTCTCTGGCGTGATTCTCTCTGATGTGACTCCCTCTGGTGTGACTCTCTCTGGTGTGTCTCACTGTGGTGTGACTCTGTCTGGGGTGACTCTCTCTGGTGTGTCTCACTGTGGTGTGACTCTCTCTGGTGTGTCTCACTGTGGTGTTACTCTCTCTGGTGTGTCTCACTGTGCTGTGACTCTCTCTGGTGTGTCTCACTGTGGTGTGACTCTCTCTGGTGTGTCTCACTGTGGTGTGACTCTCTCTGGGGTGACTCTCTCTGGTGTGTCTCACTGTGGTGTGACTCTCTCTGGTGTGTCTCACTGTGGTGTGACTCTCTCTGGGGTGACTCTCTCTGGTGTGTCTCACTGTGGTGTGACTCTCTCTGGTGTGTCTCACTGTGGTGTGACTCTCTCTGGTGTGTCTCACTGTGGTGTGACTCTCTCTGGTGTGTCTCACTGTGGTGTGACTCTCTCTGGTGTGTCTCACTGTGGTGTGACTCTCTCTGGGGTGACTCTCTCTGGCGTGACTCCCTCTGGTGTGACTCTCTCTGGTGTGTCTCACTGTGGTGTGACTCTCTCTGGGGTGACTCTCTCTGGCGTGACTCCCTCTGGTGTGACTCTCTCTCGTGTGACTCTCTCTGGTGTGACTCTCTCTGGTGTGACTCTCTCTGGTGTGACTCTCTCTGGCGTGATTCTCTCTGGCGTGATTCTCTCTGGTGTGACTCTTTCTGATGTGACTCTCTGTGGTGTGACTCTCTCTGGTGAGACTCTCTCTAGTGTGACTCTCTCTGGTTTGTCTATCTCTGGTGTGACTCTTTCTGGTGTTACTCTCTCTGATGTGCCTCCCTCTGGTGCGACTCTCTTTGGTTTGACTTTCTGGTGTTACTCTCTGGTGTGACTCTCTCTGATGTGCCTCCCTCTGGTGTGACTCTCTCTGGTGTGACTCCCTCTGGTGTGACTCTCTCTGGTGTGACTCTCAATGATGTGACTGTCTCTGGTGTGACTCTCGCTGGTGTGACTCTTTCTGATGTGATTCTCTCTGGCGTGATTCTCTCTGGCGTGATTCTCTCTGGTGTGACTCTTTCTGATGTGACTCTCTGTGGTGTGACTCTCTCTGGTGAGACTCTCTCTGGTGTGACTCTCTCTGGTTTGTCTATCTCTGGTGTGACTCTCAATGATGTGACTGTCTGATGTGACTCTGTCGTGCGAAGCTTTCTAGTGGCTCTAGTGGCGTGAATGACACCGGGTGTGACTCTGTGGTGTGACAGTTAGTGGGACAGAGCGGCTCAGTGAAAAACGTGCCTGACTCTCGCCCCGCGACCCCTGGCTCGGTTCCATGCGCGGCCAAACTCATTTGGGGCTGTGCGCGAAAACTGACCGTGGGGTTGTCGTGAGATTCTCTGTTACGAATCACCTTTTTACAAACCTATAAAGTGCTGCCCGCTAATAATGTAAAGTAGGCAAAACTCTGGTGACTACCATTCATGGCGCGCTGGGATGCCAGCCACCTACTATGAGTAGCCATGCGAGCCTGTCGCGTGCTATGTTAACAATTGATTGACTTTGCAATCACAGCCCCACCTGGGAGAGTTAATTCAATGCCGTGATTTACAACCTGCTATTATGTGCCACTCAGCCCGCCACTACCAACTGTCCATCAGCAGAAACCAATTATTTATAATTACCAATCGCAGCTAATAATTAAACTTGTCATAAAAATTACTGTGTCACCGCTAGCATGCACGCTACGCCACATTGAGCGAGTGAATTAATTGCAGCAATTGGCTCTCGAATTTTTGCTTGACAGCTTAATGACCGGGAGAGGTGAGAGAGAGGTGAGAGAGAGGTGAGAGAGAGGTGAGAGAGAGGTGAGAGACAGTCCCGCACCTCCCGCTGGGTTTTCCTGTACCCTGCCTGCCCCCTGGACAGTGAGAGTCTCCTGCGCATTGGGCCCAGGCTGGAAGCAAGTGGGCTGGCAGAGCGGCGAAAGTGACTGACTGGGTCGGCTGGTTCTGAACTTGAGGAGACGCCACTGCACTTAAACCACCGGCCGCTCCACCTCAGAGACTTCTTCTTTCGTGGCTTTGTTTGCTGCAGTCTCGCTTCTCAAACACAGTCTCCGCAGCCTACCAGCAACGATTTGGCTTTTGCAATTTCTGCTTTAAAGAAAAGAAAGCTGCCAAAGTCTGCTGAGCTTAGCGCAACAGCCTGAACCCTGCACAGGCCTGAACCCTGAAAAAGACTGAACCCTGCACAAGCCTGAACCTTGCACAAGACTGAACCCTGCACAAGCCTGAACCCTGCACAAGCCTGAACCTTGCACAAGACTGAACCCTGCACAAGCCTGAACCTTGCACAAGACTGAACCCTGCACAAGCCTGAACCCTGCACAAGCCTGAACCCTGCACAAGACTGAACCCTGCACAAGCCTGAACCCTGCACAAGCCTGAACCCTGCACAAGACTGAACCTTGCACAAGCCTGAACCTTGCACAAGACTGAACCCTGCACAAGCCTGAACCTTGCACAAGACTGAACCTTGCACAAGACTGAACCCTGCACAAGCCTGAACCCTGCACAAGACTGAACCTTGCACAAGCCTGAACCTTGCACAAGACTGAACCCTGCACAAGCCTGAACCTTGCACAAGACTGAACCCTGCACAAGCCTGAACCCTGCACAAGCCTGAACCCTGCACAAGACTGAACCCTGCACAAGCCTGAACCCTGCACAAGCCTGAACCCTGCACAAGACTGAACCTTGCACAAGCCTGAACCTTGCACAAGACTGAACCCTGCACAAGCCTGAACCTTGCACAAGACTGAACCCTGCACAAGCCTGAACCTTGCACAAGACTGAACCTTGCACAAGACTGAACCCTGCACAAGACTGAACCCTGCACAAGCCTGAACCCTGCGCAAACCCGAGTCGCCATGTCAGACCGGCTGGCACCAAGCGAGTCAGCAGCCGCCCTGCCCTACCTGCCGCCCGCCAGCCTGTGGTCCAACCGGGTGCAGAGCAATGTGTACTTTTACCGGTTCTGGAACTCCAGCTTAGCGCCGCCGATCCCCGACGCCGCCAACCTGCCGGAGATCTGCGGCTTCAGGGGAGGGTGAGGCGGGTAAAGCGGGGCCGGCCCCCTGAGTTACTTATCGTTAGACACGCGCACCCTCTGTGTCTCATGAACAGCAGCACTGTATCACTGTGTCCACAGTGATGCGCTGACGTCTTTGGCGATCGATTTCTGCGGGCCCGATTCCGAGACAATGTTGTCCGGCCTGATGAGGCAGCTCAGCTTCTCAGGCCCGGCCGCGTCTAAGCTAATTAATAATTAATTAACTCCGCAGTTGCCCCGGGTAAAGCAAAGGGAGAACAGGTAGGGATGCGCAGGTAAGGCCAGTGTGACAGGAGCTTTGCCGCTCATTGAGCGGGCGGTCATTGGCCCCACCGTGAAACAGCTGAAGGTAAAGGGCTGAGCTCCCAGGCTCAGTCTCGGATCCCGCAGCTGTTTCACTCCTCATCCAAAGCGATTCCCATGGCGAGCCTGGCACTGAGGATGCAGGAGCGGCCCAGGTGAGTGCGGGGGCCGATCAGGCAGAAGCAGCAGCAGGAGCACCAGAAGCAGAAGAAGGGACAAAGTAACAGACTGTCGGGTAACTAAAGGGAGAGGCTAGGTGATCTTTAAGTTTCTCTCAACACCAAGCAGCCTCCGCGTTATCTGGGGATTCTTCCATGGACTGCTAGATACGTAGCAAGGACATGGACCGCTAAACTGGACGGTTTTACGGCTCTCTCTCTTATGCACAATCAGGCACTAGATCCCTAAGTGTCTATGGCTCTACCCATAAGAAATGAGCTCTAATAAAGCTAATTTGTACTTTTGCACTACTGACAGTGGTATCTAGTCAGTAGACTGTTTGGACATGACTGGAGTAATTAACAATTGATTTCAATTTACACACAGAAGCGGCATCACTCAACCGGCCGCCTCCCGGCCGTCCTTTGGTGGCGTCAGCGGCGGCGACATTCCAGACGATGTCGGCGGCGGACGCCCGACCTCCAGGGAGCGGCGCAGGGAGCGGCGGCTGCTGGCGGCCAGTCAGCTGGGCGACACCCCCGACTGGAGCGGCGGCAGGCAGCAGCGCCAGCTTCGCCGGCTTCAGCAGCTCAAGCAGCAGGAGATGCCGGTCGCCCAGCAGCTGCAAGCGGCCGCCGAGCTGGAGATCCGCACCACCCAGTCGCTGATTTTGCCGAGGGGCCGCGGAGCCGAGCTGGAGGCCTCGGGACAGGCGGGAAAATCTGGCCTGGCGCCCTGCATCTCCACTGTGGGCAGGAATTGTGAGTGACCCACCCGCCTGTGACCCACCCACCTGTGACCTACCTGCACCTCTGTGACCCATCTGCACCTCTGTGACCCATCTGCACCTCTGTGACCCACCTGCACCTCTGTGACCCACCTGCACCTCTGTGACCCACCTGCACGGCTGCACCTCTGTGACCCACCTGCACCTCTGTGACCCACCTGCACCTCTGTGACCCAC